>JAQFVV010012448.1:3103296-3613296 GCA_028023455.1 Epiperipatus broadwayi | reverse complement strand
TGGTACAATATGTAACAAACTGAAAATATTTTATGCAGAAAGAGAAAGGAGAATTTCTAAATCATTTGACATAAAGTTCAACATTTTAAGTTTTTAAAAATAGATTTAAAAAAAAAAAAAGTAATGGGAATCTAATGAATAAAATTTATTACTTTTAAATAAATAAAAATAAACATATAAAATGTTTAAAAAACTATGACAATTCTGTTTTAATATATGCTATTATATCAGTGTTTTTAGATGGAGGACATATTAAGAATATTAAGGTTTTAGTGCATTAGGGTTATATTTAATGTGCTCACTGTAGACATCTGAATAAAAAAACATTGACACAATTGCATATAGATTATATAAGAATGATTGCTAATTCAAATATTTTTACAAATAAAATATGATTATTTTATGATGTAACAGTATACAGTAATGTTTTAAAATTTTTTTGATTGGACTTAAAAAAATGCTTTAAACAAATATTTAGCTCGCCCAATTTTATTGTCGTTTGTATGAGTTTGACCAAAAAATTTTCTATCAATACATATAGCGGCCTCTAAATAAATAGTTTTATAGAAAAAAAAAAAAAATTCTAACATTCCAACTTTTTCAGAATTTACTCTTTTTTAAATTATAAAAATGTATTTATCAAAAAATTGTATCATAATATAAATATATCTTATAATATATATTAAAATTAATAGTTTCATCAAATGGCAGAATTTCATTTAAAATATAATGATTTCAAATATTGAAAACTTTAAAATTTAAATAATAATCGTGTTATCTTAAAAAAAAAATATTTTGTACTTTATTGAAAAATAATTATTTTATATTTCTGCATAATTCTGCAATTAATGAAGCATTTGTCTATATATATAAAGTGTATATTTTTTAAACTGCAAAATATTTTTTATCTTTTCAGATATGAAAATGAAATAACAATAAATTATTACACAAATGAAAACCATTAAGTCTAAAGTAATAGAAGTACGAGTTAATTTACATATTATATTTGAGTAAAAAATCCAACAACATATAATTATAAATGACAAAAAGAAAAAAAATGGGAGGAGGGGAGCAGTGGCTTTACATTTTTTAATTCTTTTAATTGACTATTTGGTTGATGTTTTTATAATATAAATGTGAATAAAAAAATCTAAATATTTACACGACCAGCAAAGCTGCTAATTAATGATAGTTCCAGTAAATTTTTTAAGAATTTCAGCTGCACACAAACATATTACCACATTTACAAAAACAAATACATTTTGAAAGCCATCATTTATATTTCTTTTTTTAAATTCACATTTAAATCATAATAATGAACTTAAATGATAAACATTAGTTGTAATAATGAATTTAAGCATTTGAGCAGTTTTACTTTTTCACTTGATGAAAAATTACTAAAAATAAATAGCTGGCATTTTTAAACAAATAATATTTTATATATACAAATACATTTGTATTTCTTTAAATATTCTCATACATACAAATATAATAAATATGGAATAAAAATATTTTTTTTAAATTCACGAGGTTTAAAGTATTGAATGAAATCTCTAAATTATTTTGTTTTTTAAAGTGCTTTAAATTTTATTCACCTATTTATTAAAATATATCCAGTTATGATTAGACGGGTCCTAATGACCTGTATTGCGATATGCTATATAAACTAATATTTTGTTTTGGGATGAGCTCAACAGAGTGTCAAATTAAAATTTTGGGATGTTACAATAGATGAAAAACATTAAGTGCTGAGACTAACAAAGACATAAGATGAGAAAGTCTTTACAATATTTAGAATTAATAGATACATTAATTCATATCTATATATGCATATAAGAAATGGAAAGAACATAATACATTACAGGAACAGTGACAAAAAAATAATAGAAAAGTTGGTTAGAAAACAAAATAGGATTATGGGAAATGAATGATTAAAAATACGTTAGATTTATGAATATTTAAAAAGAATATAAAGTTTATATGATAACATTAAAAAAACTTTTTTTGTTTGATATAAAATCAAAAATTTTAGATAGTAGGGAAAGAAGGAAAGAATAAAATAAGGATTTTGTAAATGTAGTTTACAAAGAGATGGAAGGGAGAATCTTTTTAAAAAGTTGAAAGAATAAAAATAATTAGAACAACAAAAAAAACTTTATGATTTTATTTAGATTTTTATAAAGAAAATATGGCATGGTATACAAGAATACGATAACAGACCTAACTAAACAGTTTTATCAATATAGGATAAAGAAAGAAAAATAAATGAATTAGGACTGAAGGAATAATTTGATAATAAGTAGGAAATGTATGAGTTTATTGTGATATATAATAGTTTTCAGAAAGAATGTTTAATTATAGTAACAGGATTTATGGGTTTATATTCTATGCACAAAAATATCTGACAATGTCTAAGAAAAAGCCATTTTGCATCACATTACAAACAAATAAATAATTTACATCATGTTTGTGAAGTGATATGTAAATTGTCAGAAGTATCCATTGCTTAAAAGTAAATATTTTTTTGAAATAACCCATTTTCTAAAATACTGCTTATTTATAGTGAGATTTAATAGTCACTGTTACGACTTTAAATCACAATATTCATGTTGTATCTCTTTTTATTTTTATGTTCAAAGTTAGTATTTAAAAGCAAATCTAATAAATGCATCTAATGCAGAAATAATAGTGAGATTCCAGGAACTTTTGTCTCATATATTATCTCACAGCTATCTATAAGTTTGGTTTAAATATGTACTTGTTATAGTTTGGTTTAATCAATTCCATTGTAATTGGAAATGTAAATGCTTTTTTATAAATTACTTTTTAGTGTGGATTAATTATTATTATTCTAACTCACTAATTGCCTGTTTTTAAATAACATTTTATTTGCTTATTTTGTAAATACCAGAATATATTAATTATACTTTTTTTTTTCAATTGGCTCATTTAACTAACATTTGTTGCAGAAACTGTCACTTTTTCCTTTGGTCAAAATGAAAATGTTAAAAGTTAACATTGGATAGGAAATATATATTTATAAAATGAGATAACTGATCATAGAAGTAATAGTAAAAAAATTAGAGTAAAATGGTAGTCTAAAATGGCTTTTAATAAAAGTAAGATATTATTTTGTGGTTCATTTAGATTACATATGAAGTCCAATTCCATATGAAAAAAAAAAACATGGATGATTACAAAACAAAATAAAAACTTTGGAAGTTTTAGAAATTTATATTTGGAAAAAAGCAAAATTAAATTAGAATGATAAAAGTAGAGAAAGCTTTAAAAGAAATAACTAAAAATATATATTTATAGAGAAAATTACACATGTAATTCTACATGTGTGTGGTCATGTGTATCAGTTGAATGAGATAGTGTGGATAGTTGAAGGGTTCTTGAAAATCTGAGTTCAAATCCCTTATACTTATAGAGAAAATTACAAAAAACCAAATTAAATATATATTATTAAAACAAACAGAAAATATGTTGGAAAATTCTGGGGAAAGTGATAAAAAAAAATATAGAAAAAAGAATTGTATACATTCAAATATCAGCCTTTTAAGCTAATTATGCGTACGCTTTGTGAGTATTAATAATAAATGAATACTTTCTTACCAATACAAGATATAAACAATATTTATCTAAATCGCATGTTGAAAATTGATAATAAATTGAAAGTATGCTAGTCTTTCTCACATGCGCAATTATAACAGAGAAAGCCAATCAGATTTTAAACAGATATCTAATAAATAATCAAGCTTAGATACGAGACAGGGATTTTGATAGAAAAGGTTGATACCAACCTTTTCTAAACTTAACTTTTATATATATAAGCCAGTCTTAAGCATCTTAGCATGAAAGCTTTAAATATATAAACAAATACAATTATCATTCATTGTGTTATAAATATAATATATTATGGCACGAAATCTCAGATTTACTATACTGCAATTTTCATAGCAGCAACGTTTGTAAACAATATTTATCTAAATCACATGTTGAAAATTGATAATAAATTGAAAGTATGCTAGTCTTTCTCACATGTGCAATTATAACAGATAAAGCCAATCAGATTTTAAACAGATATCTAATAAATAATCAAGCTTAGACACGAGACAGAGATTTTGATAGAAAAGATGCTAAGATGCTTAAGACTGGCTTATATATATAAAAGTTAAGTTTAGAAAAGGTTTGTATCAACCTTTTCTATCAAAATCTCTGTCTCGTGTCTAAGCTTGATTATTTATTAGATATCTGTTTAAAATCTGATTGGCTTTCTCTGTTATAATTGCGCATGTGAGAAAGACTAGCATACTTTCAATTTATTATCAATTTTCAACATGCGATTTAGATAAATATGGTTTACAAACGTTGCTGCTATGAAAATTGCGGTATAGTAAATCTGAGATTTCGTGCCGTAATATATTATATTTATAACACAATGAATGATAATTGTATTTGTTTATATATTTAAAGCTTTCATGCTAAGATGCTTAAGACTGGCTATATATATATATATAAAAGTTAAGTTTAGAAAAGGTTGGTATCAACCTTTTCTATCAAAATCTCTGTCTCGTGTCTAAGCTTGATTATTTATTAGATATCTGTTTAAAATCTGATTGGCTTTCTCTGTTATAATTGCGCATGTGAGAAAGACTAGCATACTTTCAATTTATTATTAATACAAGATATAGTATTTATGCAGGAATAAAGGGAATCCTCTTATTCCTACGACTCAAATGCTTATATATGAGCAAATCTGAAGTACTGGCAAGTAAAGCGTGAGGATGGACCCATCACTTTAAATTACTATATACGATGTCTGAATGAAAGACATGGGTGAAATTGTCTAGAATTTACTAAACATCATTCCAACTGAAACTTAATCATATGTAAATAAGCATTTATTTTATATAGCGTATGTTTACAATTGTATACATTCAAATATCACCTTTTAAGCTAATTGTGCATACGCTTTGCGAGTATTAATAATAAATGTACACTTTCTCACCAATACAAAATATAGTATTTATGCAGGAAAAGGAATCCTCTTATTCCTACAACTCAAATGCTTATATATGAGCAAATCTGAAGTACTGGCAGAATGGACCCATCACTTTAAATTACTATATACGATGTCTGAATGAATGACATGGGTGAAATTGTCTAGAATTTACTAAACATTATTCCAACTGAAACTTAATCATATGTAAATAAGCATTTATTTTATATAGCGTATGTTTACAATTGTATACATTAAAATATCAGCGTATGCACAATTAGCTTAAAAGGCTGATATTTGAATGTATACAATTGTAAACATACGCTATGTAAAATAAATGCTTATTTACATATGATTAAGTTTCAGTTGGAATGACATTTAGTAAATTCTAGACAATTTCACCGTCATTCATTCAGACATTGTATATAGTAATTTAAAGTGACGGTTCCATCCTTACGCTTTACTTGCCAGTACTTCAGATTTGCTCATATATAAGCATTTGAGTCATAGGAATAAGAGGATTCCTTTTATTCCTGCATAAATACTATATCTTGTATTGGTGAGAAAGCATTTATTATTAATACTCGCAAAGCGTATGCACAATTAGCTTAAAAGGCTGATATTTGAATGTATACAATTGTAAACATACGCTATATAAAATAAATGCTTATTTACATAAGAAAGAATTGATAAATGATCTAAACAGGGAAATAGAATATTTAAAGAATGACTTTGGAATTAAAAAAACCGTCTTATTTGCAATGTAAGAGTTGTCTTTTGGGAAATGACTGATATATATATAACATATGCAAATATTGAAAGTTTCAATTTTAATTTTAAAAATACATTAAAAAATCTTAATAAAATGTTCGTATTTATATCTAAAAAGTCCTCAAAAATCTTCTAATTATAAATATATACAAACCTGTTTATAATTAATAATTTCTCTTGCAAAACTATATAAATTATTTGATTTTGCAACTTTATTTTCTAGGTTACATGCCAATGTCCAATGTGATATAATGCAGTAATAGATAGAGTTTAATAATTTTAACTCTTTGAATATTAACACAATTTGAGTATCTAATAATGCTATTTATTTGTAATTTGAACAGGATGTATGATTTTTAGTTATCATCATCATCACCACCAATCATTATCATTCCACTGCAGGATGAAGATCTCTACAAGTTCAATCAATCTTCTCTACAACATCCCTGCACACTTTTTTATTTCATCTCTCCATCTCATTTGTGATCTCATTCTGGGACTTTCACAATCTCTTGGATCCAGTTTAATATTTCAATTGTTCATCTATTATCATCTCTTTGAGCAATATGTCCAGCCCAACTCCACTTCAGTCTTTTAATCCTTTCAATGATATTAGGAACATCTGTTGTTCTCTTACTCATATATTACATTTTCGATCTCTTCTTGTTATTCCTAACATAATCCTTCAATACTTTTTTGATTAATCTAAAATCACTGTATTAGTCTTCTATTAAGTGTCCAAAATTCACATCCATAACTAAGAACTGATAAAACACATATAATAAAAAACTTCCTTTACATTCCAAACACATAGGCATATTTCCTTTTAATATTAATTTCTTTCTACCAAAAGCACTCCAACCAAGTTTAATTCTATGATTACCAGCTATTATGTTTCCATCTGTAGTAATAATCTGACCAAGGTATTTGTAGTTGTTAACTTTTCTAGCTCATCATTATCAATCTTTATTTTCATCTTTTGAGAAAATCCATTCTTACTTTCATCTGATAATTCTTGCAACATTTTCTGAAGCTCTGAAGCTGTATTTGCAAAAACATTTCCATCATTTGCAAAATCTGACTTAATAACTTCCATTCACTTTTATATTTTTCTTGCAGCACTGCTGTAAAAATTTTTGGAGATATGGAGTCATCCTGTCTTACACTCTTCTCAATGTTAACCTTCCTAGTATTATTATGTAATCTAATTGATACTGTTGCATTTTTATAAATATTCTTCAGAATATGACAATATCCTGGGTTTATATCTTGATGACCCAATGATTTAACCACTGAAGAAATGATTATGGAATCAAATGCCTTTTCATAATTTATAAATTCAAAGTATAATGGCATCTCATATTCATTGGTCCTTTTTATAACTTTTCTCAATACTTGGATATGATCCATTGTACTAAAACTATTTTTTTAAATTCAGCTTGTTCTTTTGGTCGGTTGAAATCCAAAGTTATTTGTAATCAAGCTGTAATTATCTTGGTAAAACTTTTATAAAAAACTGATAAAAGACGGATAGATTTGTAATTTCTAATATCTTCTTTATCAACTTTTTTAAATATTAATATATTCTTCCAATCATTTGGTATATGGTTATCATTTATTCATTTGGTATATAACTTCACCAAAAAATGTTTCTATTTCTTCACCATTTTTTTAAGAGATCAATTATAATTCCATCATTATTTGAAGCTTTCCCTTCTTCATAAATTTAATTGTATATCCCACTTCTTCATTTAAAATCCTGGACAATTCAGAAAATATAATAGTTTTAGGAGGTACTTGTTCTTTATTTCTATATAATTCTTGATAGAACTCTTTTACCCACTTCATGATTTTATTTCTCTTTTTAGTAATAGCCCCATCTTTTTTCTTATTGCACATATGTTTCCTACAAATATCAAAATGTTGTTTTTTACTTTTCAGACTTTTATTCTCTTTTATATCTTTTTTTGTTAGTTCTCAATTATACTTTCTTATATCATTATCAACTCTTTTTCACACCATTTTACAAAATTTAAGATATTCTATCCATCTTAATTAGTGCGTCATTTTTATATATTTTCATATTCCTTCATTTCTTCATAAATTCCCTAGTCTCAGTAAAAATTTTGTTGGTCAATTTCAGTTTTTTCCCTCACCAGCTGTCTTTGATGCAGTTTTTAAAAGTGCATGTTGTTTTCCTACTAATTTCATTCAAATTTGAATCATGTTCAAGTTCAGCTAATATTTGAAAATTCTAATTAAAATTCATTAGAATTATTCTGAAGATTAGGAATATTAACTATGAATATTGTTTTTCTTAATAATTTTTTGTCTCTAGTTTTGCATTAACATGTATATTACATCTCACTAATCTATGATCACTTCCTGTGTTGAATTTACTAAAGACATTACAATCTTGAAATATGTATTTTCTGTTAGTTAAAATGTAATCTAATTCTGCTGTATCTTCAGTTGGATGCTTCCACATTTATTTCCTTTTAACATTTTTTTCAAAAAAAGGATTCATAATATAAAAATTTTCATTTTCTGCAAACTCCACAAGTCTATGTCCTCTCTTATTTCTATTACCATAACCAAAATTACCTACAGCATTTTCATCTTTCAATTGTTTACCAATTCTAGCATTAAAGCCAACCATAATAAATTTAAAATGCTGTTTGATCTGAACAAAAGCTTTTTGTATATCCATAAAAAATTCTCCACTACTTAATCACTATGAGAACTTGTAGGGGCATAAACCTGAATTATGTGCATTTGATATCTGGCTATTAAGTTGAATAATAAATTTAATTTTGCCACTCTTTCTGATACACCATCAATCTTCACAATGTTGTTATTTCATTTTTTTATTTACAATGAATCCTACTCCACTTGTACTTCCAATATTTGTGTCTTTGTAGTAAAGTCCATGTCCATTTAAAATCAATTGTTTCTTCATCTTTTCTTCTAACACCACAAACTTCAATAATGTCCCATTTAATATGTGAGTTTTTCTTCAATTTCTTGAAACCTTTCTTCACTCGAAAATGACCTGCAGTTATAAGTACCCAAATAAAAGATCATCATCAAATAGCAGCTTGAATCAACAATCAGGGAATTCCTCCTTCAGCGACTAACTGCTGCTTTGGCTGATGACTTTATAGTCTTCAGGAATAAAAACTATAATTTATATTTGTCTATCATGAATGTAAATATCTATTAGAAAAAAAGTTCACCAACACTTACATTAATTCTGCCTTATGAGGCAACTGAGAAGAAAGACCATGGTATTTCTTGATCTTGAATTTAGAGATAAAAAACCAATAAACTCATCATGCTGGCTAATCCATGTTGGTGAGCAACCCATTCATGTTCATATATTATATGCATAATCACATTGTAATAACATCTGCAATGACAAGAATGTTGTGGACATTAAGAATTTTCCCTGCTTGGTTCTTTTAACATCTCCAAGAGAAATCAAAGGGTATCATTGTAGTCATCAGCAAACTAATATTGATAATATTAGAAATGGCATTTAATGCTAAGAAATTAAAATTAAATTTTTTAAAAATTGCACAGAACTGGCTAAAGTATATTTTACAATATTATTATTGATTAATAAATCAATCTTGAGATAAATATCAAAGAATGCTTTGATGCAATAGCTTTCAGACATAACTTTCCACAAACACTGATGTGTAAAAAAATATTTAAAAATATATAGTGGTTCTATTACAGTTCTTTATCATTGTTGCCATGACAAGAATTATACTTCCTTTTTGCTATTAAATTTATTAAGTAATTGATAACAAATATATATTCCTATATTTAAAATAAAATAACTAATTACATAATTGATATATAGAGCTATATCATATAATAATAATTTTTTATTAGTCATTCATTAGACTAGAGATTATCTATATAATGAATAATATTTTGGTAATGTAATTTTCATTAAATTAGTCTCACACAAGGTAGGGACTGGTTTTTATCCACTTTTATCATCTTGTGGAAAAATTTAATTATTAACATATGATCAAAGACACGTGATAAAGATGTATGATTCCCAAAATTCACATTTCATCCTGCACTCATCAGTTGGCCCAGATCACATTTTCTTACACATATGTTTAGCATTGTTCAATATATATATATAACCATTAGAAACAGTCAACACTTAGATAATCCCAAATATAGATAACAATCAACAATCTCAAACTGTTGTCAAGGTAACCTTGTATACATATATATATAGATAGAGAACATCATTTGGACCAACTGATGAGTATTGGTTCAGCACATAATGTGTATTTTGGAAATCAAACATTTTTTTTACATCTTTGGCAATATAATTTATGATTACACCTTTCCACATGATGTTAAAATCTAATAGAAAACATTCTCTATCTTACATGAGAGTGATATAGAGAAAATTATACTAAAGAAATACTATATCTTATAACATCATGATTGAGTAACATTTACTACAATGTCCAATTCCCTTTATCATTTGACCCAAGTCTCAGCATCATTAACTACAAATCAGAGAAAAGACTTGAAATTGTAGTTAATTATGGATAATATTGTAATATGACACACTGATGAGTGGATTTCTATGGACATGATGTCGTGTGAGCTTTGTATTACTATAATACACAATTTAGAATTTGGCTTTTGTAAATAATTTTATTATTTAGTTAAGTACTTAAATATTATCATTTATAATACTAAATGAATCTTATGAAAATTTTGTCTTTGTAAAAATTAAAATGTCATTGCATTTTTTTAAATGTTTAAAATATACATATAAGTAAAATAATAAAGCCAAAGTTAATACAAAATTTTTAAAAACAAATACTGATCAACCTATTTGATGATTAATTAGTTATTCATTAATTTTATTCTTAATTAGTAATTAATACAAATTTTAAAAAATGTGTTGCAGTAAACTAAAATCTGAACTTTTAATATTGTAATTACTTAGAGATTTTATAATTATTTTTAGTTTCTATTTAAATTTGCTTCTGTATATGAATGCATAGTAATTTAAACTGAAAATATGTACAACTTACTCCTCCACATTGAATTAATTTGTAAATCAATGTTTTGCTATCAATATATTTTTATCATAGAAATAAAAAAACTTTCACCATGAAGTCTGTGAACTTATAATAACACTAGTGTTACATATATAGGGAAAATTGGCTTTAGGAAAGTAAGGATAAAGTACAATTACTTTTCAGGTATGGGAGTTTAAGTTTGAGCACTCAGCACGATAAAGCTAAATGTTCATTTACAAGTCAATAACTTATTGTATTATTAGCTATGTTGATTATGAAATTGACTATCCCCAAAAAAATATGTCTGCTCTTAAGATGAAGAGTGCCCAAATTTCAACTTGCATATATTTGGCTTTAATGTTCTAATGACTGTGCCTTGAAATTCCAGTTGTATGTATATAAATATGGATCTGTATTTTATTGGTTGGATATCAGTTATAAAACTAAATGTTTTGATTAGAAATTTATATCTTGAGCTTTCTTTTTTACACAATATCAAACATTTTAATAGAAAAATAATATCTAAATATAAACTTAATAAAAACATAATTATGTATATTAATTATAAGATAATTGTATAAAGTAATAGATAAAAAAATAAAAAAATGTAAATGTCTCAAAAATATAGAAGTGTATCATTGAAGTAAAAATAATGTAAATAAAAATTATTAGAAATTTATCATATTAATAATTCAGGGGATAAAGAAACAATTCACATCATTAGACTATTTCAATTAATATTTTTAAAAAATTAAGAGATTTTGTAACTATTTATAAAGTTAGTTTAAGACTAACAATAAAAAAATTTAAAGAAAAATTATAATGGTTAAATAGATTTTTAATAAAGTAGTATATTATTATGTGACCATTTCATATTAGCATTAAAAATCAGAATTTGATATTCAACTTTATAAGGAGCATATATTTGAAGTTTAAAAAAACAACAACAGTAAAATTAATTCATAAGCATTATAAGTATAGAGTTGATGAAAGGAATATATCTGTATAAAAAAGAGATAAAAAATATCTGGATTAGATATGCACAGGATATTCACAGAAGTCTTGCAAGGTTATATTGAAGAGATCAGAATATAATAAATGGAAGAAATACAATTTGAGGCACAGCTCTAGAAATCTATAAAATTTAAAAAACAGAACATGCAGTAGGAAAGATTGATAATTTTTTTTATAATTTGTAAAATATTTTTATATGCTATACTTGTAAAAGAAAAAAATCAATTAATATAAAAATATTTATAAATATGATATTTTTATGGCAGAGTAATATTTTTGTCTTTTTTTTTCCATTCATATTTTTTCCAGAAATTAATTACCAAAAAAAAAAATTAAATTTTTGAACATTTATGTATATTATAAGTTTTAATTGGAATATAAATAAACAAAACTGCAAAAAAATATGTAGATAAATATTTGAGATATGTGGATTGCAGATAGCAAAAAATATTCTAATTAAAAAAAAAAAAATATTTCTATTTATTTATAAAAATAGTATTCAAATAACTATAATATTTTTTTTTAAAAGTGTACTATTTATAAGCTTGACTTTCACTGGGCCAATAAAGAACACAACATTATGTAATATTTTTACTTTTAATAAAATATTTAGGAGATTCCACTGTTTTTATAAAGAAGAAAGATCTGCTGTAAAAACAAACTGAAACTCATATTTAAAATCAATAACAATGGATGAGTAAAATAGAAATAAAAACAATTAGTAAATAAATAAATAAAAATGCAAATAGCAAAAAAAAATTAAAAGAAGTATAGAATTTGTCTACATAAAAATAAAGAATATTATTTGATTTAAATTTATTAATTACATTATATAAGCCCACAAATATATATAAATTTCATAAAAATGGAAATATAGTATAATAAATGACAAATATGAAGAAATTTTAAAATAGAGAATGGAAATGTAACCATATTGCTATAACTTTTAAAGACAAATTTAAAAAAAATTGAAAAAGATATCCAAAAATGAAAAATCAGAGCATTAAAATAATGTCAGACCTGTTCACTGAAAAATAAAAAATGATAAATAAATAAAAAAAAAAATCAACAATATAGTGATACATTGCAACAAAATAAAAAAAAAAAATAATTGCTAAATGACCTAAAGCTTATCCCATTCTAATATTAGAAAATTTAAAAATTAGTTGTGAAATGATCCATTAAAGAATAGTAAGATTGCAAAAAAAATCAAGTCAGATGTACATGACCTAATTTAATAAGCTTGTATTTACAAATGTTATATATAGAGCTCACAAAAAAAGCTCTTAACAAGTTTTTCAGAATATCTTTAATCCAACACCAGTTTCTGCTACTGGCATCATCAGTGAGGTGCTAAGATATTCAAACATTAGATTAAAAATACCAGGACAAGACCAGCACTTTATCTAATGTATAACTATTAAGTAGAAAATCAAATTTTCAGACATCCATATGTCTTCCAATCCAGATATCTAACTTAAATAGCCATATGGGATTGAACTAAGTTCAGATACACCATATATTAATAGCTTTAGCAATATAAAATTGCCAAAGTCTTAATAGCAAAAAAATCAAGTCAGATGTCACATGACGTAATTTGATAAGCTTGTACTTACAAATGTTATAATAAAAGAATAGTGTGAAATGACTACTTGACAGAAGCCAATTTGTAATTCAAATGTGAATGAATTAACTAAATATCAATGCAAAAAATTATTATCCAACAGCTGTAAGTGATAATGATGCTATTTTTCTCAAATCATGCATTGTTGTTCTCTTCACTTACTAACAAAACATTAAAAGTTAAAACTTCAGTTTTGTATTGTTCACAAATATAGTCAGATATATCAATGCACAGAGACAAACAATGACTATCATCATTATACCAGTATCTCATCCTGAAACAGAGATCTCAACAGATGATTCTAGAAAGCAATATCAATATTTCTCACACATCCACATAATGACTCTCTTGTATACTATTACAGATTTTTAATTTAAGTACTAAAAGAGAAAGAGAAAAAATAAAACTTATGAAAATATATATTCACACATATAATACTAATTAAAAATTGCATGGCTATGAAGCTAATTATTGAATATAAATGATTATTGCATGCAATTATTAAAATTAGAAATTACTCACATCTAATCAAGAGAATAATAATGATAAACCTTTTGAAAAAATGCATATTTATAAATATAATAATTAGCTTCATGGTATATTGCTTCTGTTTTTTTTATATATATATTATATATATATATATATATATATATATATATATATATATATATATATATATATATATATATATAGGGGTTTATCAAAAGTTTTAATTATTTTCTCTCTCCCTCTCTCTTGAATAGCAATATGCACTTTTAATTTAAATATTAGAAGTCACCACATGAATGTATGATGATGTGGGGATGAACTTATATTAATTTTCAGAACGACCTCATAAGATCCTTATTTTGAGATAAAATATTTAGTATAGTGATAAAATAGTTCTTAGTTTTCTATTGTATTGATATGTGTAACTATACATATTTTTATTAATTTACGTGCATTTATATGGTTTGATTAATCAACATTATTTGAATGTATTTTATAATTATATATATACAAATATTTTTTTACAATGGCTTTTAATGACAATTTCATTTTAGTATGATTAATAATTTGTAGTATATATCATCAATCCTAATATATTTCTGTAACATGGGTTTATTATAATATGATTAAAGAATTGTTAGAAAATATTTTATAATGTAATACTTTTGAATTTTTGTGCTATAACACAATTTATCTGGGTCAAATGAACAGAAAAAAATAATTGTAAAGTGTTTTTTCAAAATATTAAAATATAATAATTACACATTATTAAATAATAATTTCCTTTTATTAGTTTATCTTTTTAATTTAGTGTGAATGTACTTGTTATTTTTTTAAATAGTATTATTATTCTACGGATATTTTTTTATGTACATTTGCTAACGTGTAATTTGTACCCATTAACTGCCATGTTTGCCTCAAAATAGAGTATCCACTTCAAGTGCCATTTAAAACAAATTATTTTAGATTGATGTTTATTTATTTATTTATTTCTTCAGTTGACAGTTAACATTAAATTTGTTGTAAATAAAAGCAAAATTAATCTGATTATGGACAATTTAAAATTTTTAAATATAAAACAAACAATAATAATAACAAAAAGAAATTAGTGAATACGGTTCATAAATAAAATAAAAAAAACATTGATTAAAAGTTCAGATAATTGAACAAAATAAATTTATTAGACTTCTGCTACAAGACCTGGATAATTTTTTTCAAGAATTACCATTATTTGCTCTAATTTTCAGTTCATCTATCAACTTTTTTTAAAAAATTACATATCTCTTTTTCCCTACTATTTTCAGTATTTTTCAATAGATTTTTCAAAATTCTATTTTTTCAATACTGCTAGACTTCTAAATTTGTTCTTTGAATTTATCTTTTTCATTTCCTATATATATCAAATACATTGTTGTTTTTTTTTAATTGTCTAAAATGTCCATTTTATCTTTATTAAATATGCAAATATATATGTCTGAAGTCAGAGTTTTATACGACTAATAGTAATAATCTTACTTGAAAATATTAGAATTGAAGAACTTTTATATTCCCAATATTTAACTTAAATATATATAAACACACAACATAAAAAACTTCTAAAATAAAAAGTAAACATTACAGTAATGATTTTAATCAAGGTTTGTGCTAATAAAATTTCAAAAGCAATTTTCAACGTTTTTTTTTTAATTACTTATATAAGTCTAAACGAAATTGGAAAAAAAAAAAAACAGCTATGTAAATTTTCATCTGTAATTAAAAACAAAACAAAACATGTTTTTCTTTTTTCTTCTACTGAGTTCCTTTTTTTAATTGGTAATTTTAAAGTAAATTTATTAGTATTGAACTTTTTCTTTTTTTAAAGATTCATAAAAGCTTTAATTAAATAAGATTCACATTCTTTTAAATGATGTTGATTAAACGTATTAAATGAAGACTTTAAAATTAAAAACACTGTAATATAAATATATGTAAATTGTTTTATATCAGGTTGATCCCCATTTATACTAAATCATATAATGAAGATAATGGAATGGCTTTTTGTTCAGGAGTTCACCAAAACTTCGGTTTGGATAATGCAGAGACCAACCGTATATGTGGTAAACATTTAAAATACTAAGGAAAGCAATTAAATAATAAAAAAATATTTTTAAAAAATTATTATTTTTATGGTAATTCATAAATTTCAAATAAATTATTTTTTAAACTTTAAAAGTTTAGTAAAAATATTAAAATATTTATAATAAAATTGTAATGAAGACCATACATCAATAATTTTATTTTGTATAGCAGTATACATATGTACTTCTGAGCAGATGTATGATTAGGATATGAAATTGAAATGAAGGATGCATTGATAAATATATATAATAAAAAAATCTTCAAAACGCCCTGATTATTCACTTTCAATAAGAAGTTAAACGTAGATAGGCCTAAGTTCCTCCGTCATGTAAGAGTGTTTAAAGGAGTACAAATTATTACCATGAGTGTAGAGATACAGGGTATCTTTTCTAATTCACTTGATAAATGAAGATTATTCATGAAATGCATGCATAATGAAAAAATGGTGGCTAAATTTCTATGTTGGTAAATGGTTGTGATTTGTTAAAGCCAAGATGAGGAATGCAATGAAACCCTTAAAATATATAAACATATATTTAATATTGAGTTTTCTCTTCATTTGAATTTGTTATTCAAATTTGCATATATTTGTTTATTTGCATAATGAAGTGGTTTTCTTTTTTCTTTACAATCTAACACTGAGTGCACTTTTGATGATGATTATGAGAAACTTCACTAAAAGTGTATTCAGCTTTAGATTATATAAAAAATAAAAAAAACACTTCATTATGCAGATGAACAAATGTATGCAAATTTGGAATATATATATTAGTCACTTAATATATGCAAGCAAATAGGGCTAATTTTTCATTTTTAATTTGAAAAATAATTGAAAAATAATTATTTGAGCTTATAAAACTTACCAATTATTTTACTAGATAAAAATGTAAATTACATTCATGTCTAACTATTATGTAAGAATAAATATCCATTCCCATCCCCAACTATTAACAATTAAAATAATTTTTATCTAAATGCACAAATTTTTTCAAAATCCAATTTCACAATTATACCATGCTTAAATAAAATTGGCATAAAATCATCTTTCTTTGACATAAAAACATTCCAATAATGGCCGTTAATTTATTTTATTCTGTGAAAAACAAATCTTTGATAAAGTTTTAATTAAATTGCCCAAAATTTACAAAAAAAAAAAAAACACACCACATTTATATTTCAAGACAAACTTATTCTCATATTTTAATACAGACATTTCTTAAAAGTAAATATTTTTATTCTTGAGATTAATATTCAAATTAAATGAAAATACATAACCAGTCTTATTATTACTATATACAGTGATCAGTGAGCAATATAATTAAAACTTTGTTAAAGATTTTAATAAACAAAAAATGGCTAACATTATCAGAAAGTTTATTTAAATAGCAAAAAAAATTGATTTATGACAAATTTTTTTTGATGCAATATAATTGTGAAATTGGATTTTAAAAATATTAATAAAAGGCAATGGAAAAAAAAATTAACCAAACATTTACTTTTGTAATAATTATAAAAAAAATTTAAATTTGTTTACATATTAATAAAATATCATGAAAGCAGATATTTATAATAAAATAATTAAATAGTCATTAAAATTATTTGAAGATTTGATCAAAATATATTGACAAAGAAATAATAACCTTCATAAGTTCAGGAAACAATAAATTCAAATTTTGTTTAATCAATAAAATTGTAATACCATATTCTTTTAAAAAAATTGCTATTAATTTTTATTTAACTTATGTAGTATGGAATAATATTTTTTAGCTGTTCTGTAAATTACTATTCTCATTTGTATTAAATTATGATCCACATATCCAAAATTGGTAATGGTAAAAGCTTGGAAATCAAGACTTCTAAAGTAAAATTAAAAATGTTTTTTTTTGTTTCTGTAAGTGCAATTAAACTTATTATTAGTTTTTAGGATGCTCATAACTAAAAATTATCAGAATAATGTAGGAAGATAACTATAAAAATGAGGACTTTCAACTTTTTCATTTTTGAGATTGCAAAAGTTTCTTAACTGGAATAAATCAATAAAAGCAATACATAAATCCCATTGGCATTTACTTGGCATGCAAATACACTTATGACTTGAAACAGTCTACATAAAATCATTAAAAGTACTAATTTCATAATAATTACAATAGTCTTTAATCTTTATTTTCATAAATTATAGCAACAGAATCATCCTTAGGATTATATAAAACAATGTACAGATAATCTTACAAAATTTCAATAGTTTTTAACATAAAATATGACAAAAATATTTTAAAACAACTTCAGTGATTGTGTTATTGTTATAAATTAAAAAAAAAAGATGGAGAATACCAAGCTGAATATCTATAAATAGAGCATTGAATTGATTATCCACATCCAAAATATAAATGTCAATAATATGGATATATCATCAAAAGTAGTTATCTGAATCATCATTCATAAAATAAGCAAAATCTTTCTCTTCTTTGATCAAAATATCATTGCTGATATATAAAAGAATCCACCCACTGATTTCATATCACAATAGTATTATTTCAAGATTCATATCTACTTAAATGAGTCAAGAAAAGATTTTAAATGATTGTAATCTATAAATGACTATGCTCCTTTTTAGTTTAGTCCATCAATCATTTTTAATACAGCTTATCAGTCATTAAACTTTTGCAGATCCATATTTCTTTTTAATTAAATCAATAATAATTGCAATCATTGATAGAAAAACAGTCAGTGTTTTTTAAAGGATCTGAGATCAGACTTACTCCTATCAATACAACATTTCTTAAGTAAGTTCCATGCTGCAATAATATAGCTAATTTGAAAATCAAAATTGTCAAATTTAAAATTTCAAAGCCTACCATGAATAGTGATTGCTTTTTTTTTTTTTTATAACTCTGTGGATGGCTTGTGTGACCAAGTCGAAATGTCAGTATATTGATATTAAAAGTTTTTAACACGGATGAACCCACAAAATATGTATTTTATATATTTAACCCATGCAAATCTTAGTTTTAACATATATATATAATATTAACTATTTTAATGCAACTATCAATTAAATCTTAAGTGAATTAATTTATAATTTAACAACAATCTGTCCTATAATATGCTCAAGCAATTTTGATCCTTTTTATATTCTGACTTATCATAAAATGTACAACTTTCTTAAACACTTTACACATATATTATTTTTTATATGAAAACTTTATTCTAACAGTTTTGACTGTCCTGCAGTCATGAAAGAGTTGGGTTTTCAAAAATAGGATTGTAAAGTGCTCTGATGATGACCACAAGACAGTTGAAATTGTAAGAATAAAGTTTTCATATAAAAAATAGTATTGTTAAAGTGTTTAAGGAAGTTCTAAATGATATAAGTAAAAGTAGAAATCAATACATAATAAAGGAAAGAAGAAAAAAAAATTATATTACTTCCATAAGAAGTGAAAACACTGAAGATCAAGAATATAAAAAAGCAGTATTTGAGAGTTGAGTTTTTAAAAATAGGATTGTAATGAGCTCTGATGATGACTGCAGGACAGTTGAAACTGTAAGAATAAAGTTTTCATGCAAAAAAATTGTATTATTAAAGTGTTTAAGGAAGTTGTAAATGGTATGATATATAAAAGTAGAAATCAAGACATAAGAAAATAAAGAAGAAAATTATATTCTGTATTCTAAGTATAATGTAAGCTGGTGGTGTTTTTAGTGTTTTTTTGCATTTAATTCTCATGATAGTTATTGATCTGTCTGAACAACACTGTGCAAAATTTTAATAATAACTGAGTTGACAAAGCCAAAAAATACCATTATTATTTATAATAACTTTGGTCCAAATTTTATTATTCCACTAGCATGTGGACTAAAATCTTTAAGACAAAGAAATTAATCTTTTAATGATATTAAGACAATAAAAACTTTGCTTTTTTCTGAAAATGCTGTATCTAGTATTAAAGCATGGACACTATAGCATTCAAAACTATATTAATAACAAACTTCATATCACACTTCTATTACAAAAATAGAAGATATTAAGTTAGAGACTCACAAATAAAATTAAATCAATGCAGTTTCCTAATAATCAAAAAAAGTTATCTAATGGCTTGATGGAGTTTCCTTTATCTGAAATTATTATTAAAAAAGGATATTTCAGTTTTAAATCTTGATATTTCTTTAGATTCAAAGGGCTCTCCTAGAATGTATCTTTATTTTTTTAAAATTGAAACAATTAAAATCTTCATTATTACTATTACCTTCTGCTTTAGCATTGTTATCCAGTATATATTTTGCAATTACTTCAAACTGTTAATTGAGCAATTCTCAAGCATAATAACTTGACCAGATTTTGTGAACAGACAACTTTTTATGTTAATTTTTTCTAGATTCTACCATATTTTCAAAGGAAAAAGAATCTCTCTATAAGAACTGCTTAAACAGACAAAATTTGCTAATGGAAACTCTTGTTTCAAATCTTCGACACTAGATGAACTGCCTTATTCAATATCACAATTAAAGGCTCCATGTTTTCTAAAGAACCATTACTGCTTTTTTAATATGAGAGAATTTATATGTTTTAGACATGTTATAAATATTGCACACACAAAAAAATAACTTGAACTGAAATTAATGTGTAATTAAGAGATGAAAATTTTATCGCACAAACATGCAATCCATTGCTACAGTCAGTCTAAGGAGATTCCTAAATACCTGATGACTATACTTTATATTAATTTATATAGCACAAAACAATAAGATAAAAAAAAAAATGGAGAAAAAGAAAAAGATTAGAAAATAATGCTTTAATTTATTCTTCTGGTATTCAAACATCTGGAATAAATAATAATTCTATCATTTTATTTTTTGCAATTGTGGCTTATATTGAAAATACTATTTCTATTTATATATATTTAAAAGACAATGTAAAATTAAGTCAGATAAATGATAAATCATTCTAGAAAAATAATAATTTTATGTGATCAAGGGTGTTAAACAAAAAAAACAGAAGATTAATATAAGTATCCAACTTTGTTAAGTGAACATAATGTTATATAAATAGCAACAAATATTTTTGATTAAACATGGCTTTTTACTTCTTCTTACTTAAACAAAATATCTAAAGCTAAAGTGTAAATACCAAAGAAGACATTAATTAAGCACTAAACTGTATTTAAATATATAACACATTCAAAAACTTTGTTTTGTCTATTAATTTGGTTTTGCAAATGTGACTTTCTATAATTAGCCATTTTCTAAATTAATCTTAATTTTTTTGAAACAGAACTGAAATTAAAAACATATAAAATATATACATGTCCATAAAAATCTTTTTTTTTTTTTTGTAATTTGTATTGCCACACCACACTATTTCAAAATTATGCTTTTGAGACTCACTTAGCTTAGTGTAGTTTTCATCTTTTAAAATATTTTTGTTATACCTTTCAGACGATATTTTTGGGAAATGAAATACTTGGTAGATATAATAAAAAAATAAAACTTTAAACACAGAAAAAATATTATATTATCTTGGCTTGTAATCAAGTTATCTCTGTGGAAAAAATTTCTAACCAGATACTATGTAATGAAATACTTCCATTAATTGCCATTTAAGGGAAAGTATTTTTTAAATATAATACTAAGTGATAAATATGTGCAATACATAGAATTTATAATAAAATGCTTAACTCATTTTAGCCTCTAAAATAGTTTATTTTAATATTACTTTGAAATCGATGTGTTAAATCTTATTCGAAGGTGATACAGTAAATGAAAATGCTTATCAAAATCCACAACAACTCCGTACATGTCTTTTCTGCATAAATAATAACATCAATAATAATGGAATCTTATATCAATATATATATGTGTGTGTGTTAGTATTTTGCCATCAAATGGGTAAAAGTACTTAGAGTCTATAATTAATCAATAATATTCAATTAATATAATCAAAGTATGTTAAAAACAAACAATAAAATAAAAATTACATTACAATTTTTTATTACTATTTAAAGATGTACATTTATATAAACAAATTTATTTTGAAGTATAGATCTAAAAATATACATTATTATTCAAATGTCTTATTAAATCATGAAACAAATTTTATCTTTATAGTTAATTGTCACTATGCAGTATTCATTTTTCCTTTTTAATCAAAATGAATTTAATGAGATAAATTATATATCTTGATAAATGTTTATCATTCTTCTTCTTTAGAAAAACTTATAATTATAAAATCCTACAATCTAAGTTTGTATTCTGTTTTTATGTATACTTCTATATTAAGATTTTATAGTCTATTAGTCTAAATTAAGTTCTCTGTCAGAAGACTGGTTTGGGTGAGTATTTAAGCAATGAGTCTTTGTAAAAGTGTTATTATATAACAATGCGTATATTTGAATATATATATATAAAATTAAGAGCGTGCTAATAGCTCTAAACAAGCTCTTTTTTATTTTTATTTATGATAAATGCTACTACAAGAGAAGGCATTCAAATCATTTTTATCTTGGATTGTCCCCATCCCCAGACTGGTTTCGACCTATGGGTCTCTTCAGTGAGGAGTTGGGACATTAGATTTAAAAAACCAACTCAAGCAAAGCATTATCTAAAAGTTAATTGTTAGAAGAAGATCTGAAACTTTTAGACATCTACATGTCTTTAAAGTCAGCTCTCCAACTGAAAAAATCATATGGGCCTGAACTTAATTCAGATACTCCATATATTAGTAGGCTTAGCCCTTTAATTTAGCTAAAGCCACAACAGCAAAATAATAATAGTAATAATAACAAGTCAGATGTCACATGACTTATATATAGCTTGCACTTACAAATATGTAAAATTAAGAGCTTGCGAAACCGGTCTGGGGATGGGGACAATCCAAGATAAAAATGATTTGAATGCCTTCTCTTGTAGTAGCATTTATCATAAAAAAAAAGAGCTTGTTTAGAGCTATTAGCACGCTCTTAATTTTACATATTTGTAAGTGCAAGCTATATATAAGTCATGTGACATCTGACTTGTTATTTATATATATATATATATATATATATATATAGAGAGAGAGAGAGAGAAACAGAAATAGAGAAAGCATGTATATAAATAGAATATACATCTTTTAAATTTTTCTGGGTACATTGAATCATATCTGTAATAATCTCTCAGATAATAGCATGTACTAGCAGATAATATATCATTATAATGTAATATTTTTCAGAATAACCCCAAAATACACCTTTTATATCATTTACCTGTGAAAAAATTATTACCTCATGATTAAGTAGTTAATGTATATTCTTAATCCATAACCTGAAATTTTAAATTTTATCAGCATGGAAATCTTTTAGGTTCTAAACATACTCAAGATTTTACATTCAGATTAGATTTTTTTTTTATTAAAATAAATTAAAATTTATTAGATACAATTGAACATGTTTATCTATACATAGTTATATTATTTTTATACTGTTGCAAGGCATTCACACTGTAGAGCTTGCTGTGGTCCAAGACTGGGGCCATTGCTCTCCTTCACTCTTCCGGGAGGGTGACCCCAGCCCAGGTTTCATGAAAAAGCCAGTCCGGAGCCAGAAATCTATCTCTATTCCTGAGCCGCTTAAGTAATTTGATATAGATGTTGCAAACACCATGATTAGCATTTTCAAATATACAATTGCATCTGGATAGCCAGATTGCAAAGGTTAGAATAATGGCGATTCTGATTTTCGAGAATATGCCACTCTTTATATCCTTTTGAATGACTAAAACTTCTCTAATGTCGAGTGACACGTTTTCGTTAATAAAGGATCTGATCGGCTTGAGAAAAGGGAAGAAATACAGGAGGTGATGAATTGTCTCATCTGCTGTGGCACATAGCTGGTACTGAGGATTGATCTTGCTAAACCATCTTTTCCACACCAGAAAATAATTTGTTGGCAGAGAGGAGAGGTTGTTCTTTAGCAGATTAGATATTTCAACTATCTGTAAAAAAATTATCTTCATCAATAATAATTGTCTAGCCTGGTGAATAATAGCTTCTTCATGGTTCATATTTAGAAAACTGTTGGAATGTTTGTATTCTAAAGAGAGCAATTGTATATAAACATATTAATTCTTAGAGAATTAAACTTTGAAGGATAGACATTTTTAAGATACATTTTTATATATATCCTAAATTTAAAATTTAATGATAAAATTCATATTGTATAATTATATATAATACTGAATTTTAAAATATATATATAAAAGTTAGAAAAATGGATAAATAAGTTTAAACACTTTTATTTTCAAAATATATAATTAATTTCAAATCAGACTGTTTATTTTTACAAGTGACATAAATGTTTTTGGTCTAAAGCTTGTATGGTGATTAAGCCTACCAGACTTGAATAATGATGTTTAGAACTCACTATAGTAGAAATATTACGCTCAGTTACTTTATTGATATAAATAGCAGATAAATATTTCTATTTTTTGTAAATGTTGCTGAAAATAAAAGTTTTGGCCATGTGGCATGCTTTAACAGCTAATTAAAGCTGCAGGCAGAATGTAGGACAAATTTGGCAACAAAACATAATCAAATAAGTTTTAGCTCAAGGCAATGTCGGTTTTTTAAATTTTAAAAAAAGGTTACATATACCATTAACATGCTTTTTTGATATGATAAAATAAATCTTGGAAAATTTTGAAATGGAATTCCATAATTAAATGTGAAATTAATAGGAAAAAATCTATTCTGTCTATACATATTCTGCAGCATATATTTTTTTTTATTCATTTAATTACCATTGTTATTATTAAGATATAAAATATTTTAAATAATACAATGCGTATTTTTATTTATCTTCAACATTTAAAATATTTTCTGTACATAGAAGCCTTCCCAAGTTTTAAACATGTGAGTTTATTTTTATATATTAAAGCTTGTTTTTCTAATTTCATCATATATCTGTGTTATATATAATAAATGATGAAATATATAAATGTTTATATAAATAAAAAAAAGAAATCACTGTATTCTTTTTTTTTTTTAATGGAAAAAATTATTCACAGTAACAATAATGTTTAAGACAAATCATCAATTATTTTCCAAATTAATTATTATATATTAATTTATCAAGACAATAGGATTTGGCTGAAACACTATTGTTAATATTGAAAATATATTTTTATAATAAAAAGGAAAAAAAAGAAGTACATTGATTTGTTTTTATATTTATAATTTATGATAATTTGAAACTGCAAAAACATAATAGGTTTTACTGATAAAGAACATTTTGCAGTTTATATATGAATATAATATATATTTAAGAGTTATTGTAGATAAACATTCATATTAATTTTTGAAGATAAGATTTTACTAGCTATGAAGTACAAATTAAATTACTTTTTACATAGTGGATATCTTATTGCAGTGATGCTGTGAGACACATTGTATTAATATATACTATTTCAATTATATACCATTAAAAAATGCAAATAAACAAAAAATAAAAACATTAAAATTAGTAAATATAATAAATTTTATATGGAAGTAGCTATTTTTACATTTTAGAAAACTGTATGCAGTTATGTTTTTTAATAACATTTTTTAAGAATTAAGTTGAAAGCATATAAATTTTATTTATCAATTTGAAGTGGTATAATACGTTTAAAATTTAAGCTTTACAAAATTTAATAAAATTTGCTAATTTTCTAAAGTGGCAAAATAGTTTAAATAAGATCTGCAAAACATTTTACTATTGCATCCAAAAGTTTAAAAAATTTGGGAAAGTTAACCCAGAATCTGTGCTGACTAATACAGACTTAAAAACATTAAAACAAATAAAAAACTTATTGTCTGGTGTCAAATTTTCTTATTGGCCAATTAAAATTTGAGTGATTTTATTTATCAGGAACATATCTAGATCACTTCTATTCAGAAATATTTTAATATTAATAATCAGAATTATCATAATCTAGCTCATAAATATTGAATTATTTTACTTTCAAATTGGTTAAATTTAATGAAAAATTCAAAATAATGTTAATAACTAAAGAAAATTAAGAAAAACAATAAGTATATTAGCCTAGAAAAAAAAACAAAAGAATTATATTTCAACCAATTATAATGTGAAATCACCATTGATGCCCCATATCTTAGAAATTACTATCACTGAATATTCATTTCTGTTCTATTTTCATCTAAACTTAAATATTTTAAATCATGATAATAATCTAGTTACATTATTAGACAATATAGTGTAAAAAATATTCATAAAATACATAAATATTTATGAAAAAGTTGCTGCTGTGTTAGTTTTCACTGAATGCCATTGATATGCAAATAGTGGTTAAGCCTCATTCATTATTTAAAATAGCAGTCAAACATTGTTCACTTTCCCATGCTTATTTTTCTTTTAAAATTTTTAGAATCAAACTTTATACTCTGATAAATTAATGTAAAATCTTAATTATGAATGTAAAAAATGACATGAAATATATTTATTTACATTCAAAATCAATTACAAAAGCATAAAGCATTTTGTTTTGATTTCTGACTTTGGCAGTTAGAAAGATCTGGTGAACAATTGCCAAAGCTGACAGAGTTTACTGGTCCCTTATTAGGGCAAAAAGATGAGACAATATAACAATAAACATCAAAGAAAAATCAATTTTTTTGAAAAAATAATGCCAAATGTGGATTTTTTTTTGGAACTAAAATTTTAAATTTAGATTACATTATAAATTTACAATAAAATAAGCATAAAATGAAGAGTATGTGACCAAAAATGGCCAAGAGATGGTGCAAAATGTTAAAATTACGTTTAGATTTTGTAATTATCAGGTAATTGGTTAACATTTTTATAGGAAGAAAAATCATTATGGAAAAAAAAAAGGAAATCCAAAACATGTTTAGTTGTGATGAAACCAATACTTTGCTATTCATTTTATTTACAAAAATAAAGATATTGTATGATAAGTTTATTATTTTGATTTTTTGAATGAATGTGAATGAGTAACCACAGTAGATATAAGTTGTAAATATGCTCCCTTAATTTATTATTAATTAAATTATTATTTTTTAAATATTTTACTTATATTATAATTTTAATTTATAAATGCTATATATATATATATAAAATACATATTTTGCGGGTTCATCCGTGTTAAAAACTTTTAATATAAATATACTGATGTTTCGACTTGGTCACACAAGACATCCACAGATGACTTGTGTGATCAAGTCGAAACGTCAGTATATTTATATTAAAAGTTTTCATCCGTGTTAAAAACTTTTAATATAAATATACTGATGTTTCGACTTGGTCACACAAGACATCCACAGATGACTTGTGTGATCAAGTCGAAACGTCAGTATATTTATATTAAAAGTTTTCATCTGTGTTAAAAACTTTTAATATAAATATACTGATGTTTCGACTTGGTCACACAAGTCATGACTTGTGTGACCAAGTCAAAATGTCAGTATATTTATATTAAAAGTTTTTAACACGGATGAACCCGCAAAATATGTATTTTATATATTTAACCCGTGCAAATCTTCGTTTTAACATATATATATATGACATTTGTATTATATATTTGGGCATGTTGAAAAATACTATATATTCACAGTTCAATAAACAATATCTATTCTATTATATGTGGTTACACAATTTACATAAAGTTTTAATTTGCGAAGTACAGATAGTTGAAAATTGAAATAAATTGAAATGCTGCCAAATCTCACTGTGCTCGCTACAATACCTATCCGACAGCCAATCAGAAGACATGATAGCTGCTCAAATGACAATCAAACCCAAACACACAACAAAGATTTTATGAGAAAAGGCAGTCACCCTTCTCTCAACTTTTCTTTCTATATATCTAAGCCAGTCATAAGTATTTGGGTTTGAAAGCTTGAAGCTTTTCTTGTAGAATATGTTGTGTGTTTGGGTTTGATTTTCATTTGAGCAGCTATCATGTCTTCTGATTGGCTGTCAGATAGGTATTGTAATGAGTGCAGTGAGGTTTGGCAGTATCTCAATTTATTTCCATTTACATAAAGATAGAATGAAACAAAATATAGCAGATATTGCAGCTGCACTACACTTTTACTTATTAATTATAAAGAGAAATCTGTTAATAATAATTTTATTTACATTTTACAGTTTTAAATTTAAAAAATTAACAAATGCTTTAATGCATATCCTGTTAATGTTTTAAAATTTTTGACTTTTTAAATTATTATTATTAAGCTAAATTTTATAAGAAATAGTAAAGATCGCATGACATTATATTTATTAATTTATCATTTCAATATTCAGAAAATACAATATTGAAAGTGAAATGTTATTTTGTTTTGGATAGAACAATAACAGACTTTTTGCTTTTATGAAAGGTTTTATTATATATGTGAAGCATCATAATTTAATATTACATATATATCAATATCCACTTACTGCTTTTATATTTTCTGATATTTTTTATATATACTGTTAGTTTTATAATAAAAGAGTTTAATGTATTTGCATTCATACTCATGATTTGAGGTTCAAATCCACAAAAATTGTAAAAATATTTCAGATTATAGGATTTTGTAATCAATCTAATATTTTTTTTCCAGGTAGTTAATCCAGGTTAAACATTTATTTAATGGTCTAAAAATGAGTATGAATTATAATTATTTAAAAGGCAAATTAATTAATGAAAAATTCCTAAACTAGTAATTGAACAACATAGTGAGGGTTGAGTTCTTTTTCATTATTTCTCCAAAAAAAAAAAAAAAAATCTGTAGAAGCCTTAAACTATAATAAGTCTGGCTGTTGATATTCTATCTCCATCACACTCGATCAGTTCCAGGAAAAAAATAGCATGATGAATGGATTTTGATAAAAAGAGATAAAACCCCTACAATAATGTTAATAGTATTTAACTAAATATGTAAACAATAAAACAATAGTTTTTATTTTTATATATTGCAGTATAATAAATACACAATAATGTATGAATATTAATTTTAAATCATGAAGTTATAAATTTAAAAAAAGCCATAAAATCCCTTATCGAAATGTAATAATAAATATAAATTATGAATCTAAAAATAACAAGCAAAACTTTAATTTTTCTGATTATTTAATTTACAAATTATGTTATTAAATAGATATATGTGAAGTACTATAATAAAGCTCACGTATGAAAAGTTTTAAACTTGTAGATAAAAGAAAATAAGTAAGCGGTGGTGGTCTAGCGGTTAGCATAGCTGCCTTCCAAGTAGCTGTCCCGGGTTCACTTCCCAGTCAATGCTTTGACATATATATAAAAAAAGTTTTATTGAATTGTAAAAAGTTAAAAGTCAATTTACTGCTTTGTCGATAATCTGATATATTTTAAACAAAGCCTGAACAAATAAACTGAAACATTGAAAGTTATGATTCCACTAGAAAATAAAAAAAGTTAACTTTTAATAATATTCCTGCAGGAAAAAATAAAAGAGTGTCTTTTTTTATTTAACAATATATAGATCAGTGGTCTTCAACCTTTTCACACCTGTGGACTAGTAAAAGTAAGGATAAGATTTTGCAGACCAACAGAAGTTTACAGATAAATTTTTATTGGGGGGGGGGGTTTGAGAAATACGTTGTCATCACTGAGACAAAAGATAGACACCAAATTTATTTTTTGTTTGTTTTTATTTTTAAAAAAAGGTAACAGAAATTGGTTTTAAAAATAAAAGTTTTAGTATTTTAATGTATACAAATAAAGCCTCAAAAAATATTGCCTTATAGGCCAAAAAAAAGTGGGCATATTTTTAAACAAAAAAAAAAGAAAACGAAACTTGAAAAAGTCAAAAGTTTTGATCTTACTTTAATTTGGGGTGGTGGGGGTGTATTGAGAAATACTTTGCAAAAGTTAGAAACAGAACTTATTTTTTGGTTTTTATTTTTAAAAAAAGGTAATAAAAATTGATTTCCAAAATAAAAAGTTAAAGCCAAAAAAAAAAATCGCCTTATAGCCAAAAAAAAAACACTAAAAATAAAACATTAAAAGAGAGAGTAGAAAAAATTTAAGAGATCAAATAAAGTCACGTTACATTTTTATTGTTTTAACAACGCTGACAAGCAGCCGTGATTGGCTATCAAAAGACAACTGGAGTTTGTGTAATAAAAAACTTTTTCTCCCCCCCCCCCCATAAACATCTGTGATAAATAGAAAAACAAATTAATTTATGTATGATTGATTAGATTTTGTGGTATTTTTGTTCTGTTTCTTTTTTTTTAATAAATGTGATGAAAAAATAAATAAAAATTGTTTATATTAATTAAAAGTTTAAAATCTTATTATTTTGTTATTATAAACTTTTTTGCCAGTCTAGCTGCGGACCGACAGACAACTTCTGTGGCCCAGTGGTTGAAGACCACTGATATAGATGTTTATTTTTAGTTAACATTATTTCAATAAATAAAAAAAGTCAGGTTGCACAATGAGTTAATAGATTCTGTTAACAACAAAGAGAGACAAAAAACATTATTTTGAAATTTCTAATGTTTCCTTATTGATCATTATTATTTTTTATTACTATGGAGAATTTAGAACATTTTCTCATTCTGGTGATTAAAACAAATAAAATTTGAAATATAAACATAAAACTATGCAAAAAAATTTTTGTTTGCATGGCAAACTAATACTATCAGTAACCATTCCATAATTGTTTTATGTTCTCAGATGATAGTTTCATGCTAATAAATGAATGTTCTTATAATAGATTCAGTGACTTTAATACATCTTTTGAACAGTGAATGGATTTGATAATCATTAGCTATATACTATATTATATATTTGGCCATAATGCTGCAAATCATAAGCTATTAAATTCTATTTCTGAAGCACATGAGTTCAGTGACCATAAGTTGATGACAATAATAACAGCTAAAAGAATCCAGTGCAGATGGTTTTATTGCTGGATCTGAAAAATTAAAACTGTTTAGGGACTCATAGGAAGTCTATTCAAGTATCACAGTTTATTAATTGTTAAAAGGAATTCATTGTGATCACTAGAAAAAGAAATCTTGTTTTGAGATATAGCTTAGGCGGTGAATCTATATTATGAATTAATGGTATATCTATTTCTTAATGACCTTTTATACACTTTCTGTGATATATTTTGTCTTTTGATATGATATCTGCTATAGAAATATATGAAAGAAGGGAAAATCATTGTAAATAAGATAACGATATTTCTCATAATAATTTTTAAACATGTATTTAAAAATTTAATGGGAGCACTTTTTATTACCAGGGAGCAAACATTCACTATTAATGTATGTTAGAGCTAAAGAAACTGTCCTTAGAATATTTGCATCAGGACCCCAAATAATATCAAGACATTTTCCCAAAAATATTGTTTCTACCAACTTTTAATAAATAAGACAAAAAGTCTTTTAATAAAGATATGCAAAATTGTAAAATCATTTTACAGGCTAAAATTTTACTTAAAATCACACAGAGACAATATGCCCAACATTTTATCTAGACAATAGGAAAATATCTTGTGAATTGAATGTAACCTTTTGCAACAAAAAAATGATGGTACAACACTATACTATCATACTTAGAAATAATTTTGGACTATAACCTAATTTATTTCATTTTTTGAAATTAGATTTAAAATTATTCCAGAAACAATATTTCTGGAAACTTTAGTTACCATTACTTGGAGTGAAAATACTTTAAGGACAACTTTCTTCCCAATAGCATATTCTACTAATAAATGTTGTGTCCTTATTGGATTTCACACTAAAATTCTCAATATACATTTATTAATATGTTGATACTATAAATATCTTATAATATTAAACCACAATTTTGAATTTTTGATATATTGGGAAACTGTCCTTTTTTCATCCATCGTAATTTAGTCACTACAAAGTCATTAATTTTCAGGCATTATTCTGGCCCTGCTATCATTTTGACTTTTCTTCATTATTTTGCAGTTATCTTTAACATTAATTTATGGGTTCACTTTTTTGTATATGCAGAAATCAAAATATTATTAGTTAAAAAATTCTAAATATCATGCAAATTTTTGATATGAAAGCAAACCTACAATGCCCTGATTGGTAGATTATTTGTCCAAAGGCAATTTGTTTTAGTATTTCCAAATGAAAAATTGTAATTTTCAGTAATTTATTTACATATTTAAGATTATTTATACAACATATTTATAAAATATTTATTTTAAACCAAAAAAACTAGTGATCACAATTAGATTTGATTTGGAAATATTTGTTTTTAAGAAAGACAAATCATAAAAACATAGTTATGATAAAGCAGAAACTGTTTTCACTTTGAAAACAAAAATTTCTTTCATGAAAATTTTTTTAGTGATATTTTAATAATAATAAAGGTTAATTTTAAACATATTTTTATTCTTTTATGATGTCAATTAAAATTTGTTTCCATTTTAAAATTTAAATAAGAAATATTTCGTTGAATAATTTTATGAATAGGCAAAAATATGAGCCAATATAAAAAGAACAAATATGATCAAAATTGTTATTAGTATTTTTCAAATAAGAGTGGGAAAAATTGGATCTTAAATAAACTACAATAGTGTGTAAAATAATTTATTATACTTTTGATTAACAAATTCATCTATGCAAGATAAGTAAAATGAAAATTACACAAATGTTAACTCTATTTCAGTTCATTTCAGTCATAATAATTTTAGTTTATAATGGGCATAAAGCTGTCTTGCAATGGTACTAATTCTAAGATTCAGATGCAATATTATACTCAAAGATTGTAATATCTACAATTTAATGTTTATTTTTATATGGCAGATATAGTCAAGAAATAAAAATACCCAATGAATTATTTTGAGCCCAATTTAGGGAGATATTTTTATGTTATGCCTGTAGTAATAAAAGATAAATTTTTATTTATGTTTAAAGTGTGTTTTATTTTAACCCATTCCATATCACCTTCCATCTTATTTGGAAAATATTAGTGAGAACATTGATCATATTTGCAATATTTTATTTTTAAAATTAAACCATTTATTCTATATCATGTATTGATAATCTTTACATTATTTGTTACAAGTATAAACATGTAAATAAAAGAAATTCTAAAAGTTAATGTTTGAACTTTTCAAAATAGAAAAAATAAAATAGTAAAGTGAATACATAATGATAATAATGGCACTTTGCATATTGGATTGTGATGTTGTTTATTCATAAAAAATATTTAATGAAATATTTATTACTTGAATTCCATTTTTAAAATAAAAACACATTTTAGTTAGGAAATCATAAAATTCTTTAATCAATAAATCTTCACCATAATCTTTTTAAAAACTTTTTATTTTCATCATATATATTTAAACTCCTTCCAAAAACTCCATATTCCAACGTTTCGATTGTTTTTTTAAATTACAATCATTTTCAAGGTAAAACTACAAAATACATAGAAAACAATTGAATAAATAAATAAAAATACATCTTATAACTTTACATAAATACCAAAAATTGTAATATAACAATTCAAAAATAAATAATCATACATATTATACCATAAATAATACATTTACTTTCTATTTCCCTATCCATTTTTAATAACTCCTATTACAAATCAATTTCTATAAACAATTATTATAAAAACAACAAAGAAAACATCTTAAATATTACCTATAAACTTCTATTTCATTTATATCACATTATATCTTTATATTTTACCAAAATGCCATTTACCAATTCCATTCCAAATAAATACCTTAAATCATTTAAATATACTCCTATTTAAATACTATCATAGAACTTTTAAAACACATTGTTTAATACATTCATTTTAACACCTCTATACCAATATTGACCCAGAAAAAGCTTTAGATATAATATTAAAAATGTATAGTGAAGATAGAGAAAAAAGTTTTAATATTGAATATAGTGTATTAATAAAAATTTTTGATGCATGTTGTAAAGACATTGTTTTTAAATACAAAGATAATTTTTACAAACAAAATAGTGGTTTAAGCATGAGGAATAGTCTTAGTGGTTTAATGGCTAATATATATATGAGCAATTTTAAAAATTTATATTTTGAAGAGACTAAATTTAAAGCAATTTGGTGGGTAAGATATATAGATGATTATTTTCTTATTTTTAATGGGAATAATAGTAAAGGAGTGAATTTCTGTAGATATATTAATTCGATTGAAGATAATATTAAATTTACTATACAAAAAGAAGATAATAATATGATTAATTACATGGATGTAAATATAAAAAAATATTATGATAATGGATTTACAAAAATTGACACAGTAGTATTTAGAAAAAATACTTTTCATGGGTTGCTTAGTAATTGGTATTCAGATTTTGAATATGAACATAAGATTAATATTGTAAATAATAGAATTAATAGAGCAGTTAATTTGTGTTCCAATAATGTAGGTTTGAATAAAGAATTAAATAAAATTAGAATAGAATTTTTAAAGAATGAATATCTGGAAAAAATTATTAATAATTTATTTAATAAGAAAAATATTAGTAAAATAATAAGGAAAAATTGTAATAATCATTATATAAAGGGAGAAAATAATTATGATAAAAATATTAGTCATAATATAGATAATAAAGTAATTTATAATAGTTATAATGTATCAAAAGAGGTTTTTAAAGAAATTAAAAAAATTATGAAAAATATTAATTTAAAATATAAATATAAGATTGATTTATTAGTTAAACCTGTATATAAGAAAAAATGTAGTTTGGGGAATTTAATAAATAATAATAATGGTATAAATTGTGAACAAGATAAAATGAATGGGATATATATTATTATCTGTGAAGATTGTAAAAAAGAAGGAAATATGGTATCATATGTGGGAACAACTAAGAATACATTAAGAACTAGATTTAAACAACATTTAAAAGATAGGAATTCTAGTGTTTTTATTCATAGAGAAAAATATAACCATAGGAATTTTAGTATTAAAATGATAGAAAAGGTTAGGAATTATAAGGAAAGAATAATTAAAGAATGTAATTATATAAAAAAATTAAATCCAGTGTTAAATAAAATAAATGGTATATAGAGGTGTTAAAAGGAATGTATTAAACAATGTGTTTTAAAAGTTCTATGAAAGTATTTAAATAGGAGTATATTTAAATGATTTAAGGTATTTATTTGGAATGGAATTGGTAAATGGCATTTTGGTAAAATATAAAGATATAATGTGATATAAATGAAATAGAAGTTTATAGGTAATATTTAAGATGTTTTCTTTGTTGTTTTTATAATAATTGTTTATAGAAATTGATTTGTAATAGGAGTTATTAAAAATGGATAGGGAAATAGAAAGTAAATGTATTATTTATGGTATAATATGTATGATTATTTATTTTTGAATTGTTATATTACAATTTTTGGTATTTATGTAAAGTTATAAGATGTATTTTTATTTATTTATTCAATTGTTTTCTATGTATTTTGTAGTTTTACCTTGAAAATGATTGTAATTTAAAAAAACAATTGAAACGTTGGAATATGGAGTTTTTGGAAGGAGTTTAAATATATATGATGAAAATAAAAAGTTTTTAAAAAGATTATGGTGAAGATTTATTGATTAAAGAATTATATGAAGTGACTATATATTTTTTGAAAGAATGGTGGAAGATTTTTATATGTTATGAAATCATAAAAGTGTCAATATACATTTTAAAAGTAAAAATTACATTTACTGTAATTAAAATTTTACAAAAAATTCTTTAATGGCATTTATGAAAGCAATTGTTTTTGTCAGCTCTAAAAACAACTTCCACTTTGTCATGAATATGCTTTTAAACATTTTCAAATAAAATATAATTGTAACCATGTACTTTTTTGATTTAAAATAATTTTACAAATATGTTGCATATATAAGCTTAGATATGTAAATAAATTACTGAAAATTACAATTTTTCTTTTTGAAATACTAAAACAAAGTACACACTCAAAATTGTTTCGAAGAAAATAATCTATCAATAAATGGTTGCTGGTTGGTTGTTATCTTGCTTTGAGACCCAAATCAGTCAGTGTTGACTTACTTTCAGATTTAAATTTATATATTTGTATGAGGTTTATACAATACAAGCATCTTCAGATTTTTTTAAACTAACAACTTTAATATAAAAAATAATAATAATAATCAATAATTTAACATTGTAGATAATTGCAAAATAATAAAGAAAAACTATATAAGTGCCAAAATAATACCCCCAAAATTAATAAGTTTGTAGCTACAGAGAGAAATCTAATCAAATATATTTTCATTTTCTAAATGTTAATTTTATTAGGAAATATAAATTATATTTTATTATGAGATTTCAAAATATTTTAGACAATATTTACATTAAAAATAATTTAATTTTGTTACAAACTCTATTCAAACTGAAGCCTATATATATAAAAAATTACTCATTCATTCTAAAATTTGACTCAGTTTTTAATGTTTTAGATAATGATTAATTGATTACATAAAAAAAGTTAATATTATTTGATAATTATGTAATTAATAATATAAAATATTATTTCAATGATGCTTTTTTTATCTCTTCCCCCCAAAAATTTCATGATTGATAATTCTATATTTGTATCAGATTTTTTAATAATGCAAAAATAAAAAAAATCATTTGCTTATTCTCCTTAGATATATAGAATCTTCTATCAATATATTGCAATTCCTTTTGTTATAGTCAGGATATCAATATGTATTTTAATATCCCAGATCAATTTGGAACTTTTATTTTCTGATTAAGATGATTTAAATCTGTATTTACCAGTCATGTTGATGGCCAGCAAAAATTTGTCTGTAGATTGAATATATTAAAAAATTCAAATTTTACTCAACTTTAAGATTTCATTTGTAGGCATGGAGACAAGTTTACTGCTTACTAAATACAAGAGTTTTAAAGGATAGTCCAAAAATTCCTATTAATCAAAACCATTGTGTTTAACTTACATAAAAAATACCCTATATATACAAAAATTCAGTAGAATCATGCATTACTAATATTAATACATTCTCTGTACAACTGTAGATAGTTACCACAAAAAAATAAAAGTGTCTGGATTGAATTCTAGCTGATGAATGAAGAAAAATTCTGTTTGCACAAAACTGTTGTGCTCAGTCATCATACTGATGTTAAAACATCACACCCCCTCTCCCTCAATAAATAACCTACCGTTATTTTTAATAATAATTTATTATCAATATAATATTCATTTACTTAAATAATTGAAATTATTTAAATGAAATTTATATTAAACTGCATTTAAAAATGATTGATGTTCTTTTTATACTTTTGTTTGTACGTTATAATTATTAAAATATTTTTTAACGTATAAAAAATATATTTACAGCAAAATATATTGTTTACAATTTGAATAACAAATCACACATGCAATCAAATGATGTTATTTGATATAAAAAATATTATTATTTTAATCAAAATAAAATTATTATTATTGTTCGAATGAAATGAATCACTAAATTTTTTTTTGGTTAAAATACTCATTAAAGAAGGCTCGCTTATTCTCACAACTCTATGTAAATTTTATTTATAAGTCAGATATTAACTTTCAACTAAAATTCAAATTAATTAAAAATAAAACATAAAAATCAATAATTTTATGGACATAAACATAATATGATTCAATTTCTTCTCTCAAAGCTTTCAAAGATAGTAAAAACAACAACAACAACTCTTAATAGTAAATTCATATACTAAAATGAAAAGAATTTTAAAAGAAAATAAAGAAAACGTTATCTAGAGATGGGGGTTATTGAATATTAATAAAAGTCGGATAAGAAAAAAATGATTATGCTGGCAGTTATTGTAAACATGAAAAGACATTAGAATAATAGGAATATATTAAATTAGGCAAAAACAAACAGTATTTTCCCAGTTATGCCTAGAAAGCAATTGATCAATAAAGAACAGGTTTTATGATTCTTATGAAATCTCTTGTTAAGGGATGCCGTGATTAAGCAATCAATAACTGATCACCAGCAGCAGTCACTTCTAATGCGCTTTTAACTATTTTAATAATTATAAATCATATCATTTACCAAGTAACTAAACACACACATATATATATATGTTACTGGTTGGAAACTATATATATATTAATAGTCAATATTGACTACAAACATATTTGTAAAAAAATAACTACAATGTGACAATATTTTTTAAAGTTAAAACTATATTCTAAATCAAAAATGCTCTATGCACATTGAAAAATAAGAAAGTAAACCATGGGTTCAATTATCTATACATAATTCATCACCGCTTTTATCAATAGTTAAAACTGATCACATTATAACTGTGACTCATTCTTCCCAAGAGATTTACTTCATACTTTAGTTAAAAAATAATTCAATAACCATTTACTGACTAACATTAGGTACCTGGTTGGGTTGACTAAGAGCTAGCTGTTTAAACACAAGCCAAGTTCTACTCTAACAAATTCAAATGGCTATCACAGTGTAATGATATACTTTAATAAAAAATGTTGTTCTAAATGGTGGTAAGTTTAAGAGCATTAAAAATTTGAGATAATTTTATATTAAAAAATATTTTAATAAAATTTTCTTGTAAATGTTAAAAAATATAGCTAACTTGTAATTGTCATTAATATGATTACTATAAATACTATAATTATTACATCAAGTCATGGCAACTCCTGATTATATGAATGATTTTTCACCTATTCATAATATTTTCAGTACAAAATATTGAAGAATTGATTGCTTTTCCTCCACAGAACTACTATTTGTGAGAAGAAGAAAAAAAAATTATATTTATTTTTACATTTACTTTTTTAGTGGAAAAAAGATGGCAGTATTAATCAGAAATAAAAATTAGAAAGGAAGCAGGAATGTTTTTACATTAAAGTATATCTCAAACGTTTTTTTCTAGCTTTTATCATGTGTAAAAGCAGGATGGAGAAGATCCGCAGGTGCAGTCCAGAAATAGATCATGATTTTTATTATGACTATTTATGTTGTATAAAATTGTTTGCTAATGTTATGATATCATCATATTATTTATTTTTAGGACAATATAATTAACATCTTCTGTGAAATTGAGTCATTCGTGCATTGAAAAAATGATTGCTCTATTCCTGATGCATTAGCAAGCAACACCATAGATAGCTATAATAAAGACTAAGATCATTTTCAGAATTGTCCACCTAAAGAAATTCTCTCCTGAAAAAGCATTTAGCATACATGTAGTAATGATGTTAACATGTCTCAAAAAATAATTTTAATGTTTAATCCAACAGTTATGAATATACGATGTTTCAATTCTTGTACTTAGATGACTCACTAATTCTGAAATATATGTAGTGATGTGCAATCTGTGGATGATGACCATTCAAAAGATCACATAAAAATTATGGAGTCATGAAATTTTTTTAAGAAATTTTCTTAAGTTTTGAATGTTGATAAGTTTTTTTCTTTGATAGAATTTAATTTTTAAAAATAGATAAAAATCAATTGAAAAAAAATTGTTTTTGTATATATTATAATTTTTTTTTTTGTCAGTATGTGATAAGCTTCAAAAATTTCATAACAAATTGTACATGTTTAATACTAAATAATAGGAAATATAAATTTATATATTAATTAAAATTACTATCATTTTATTGAAATAGTTAAGATTTTATTTCATTAACGCTTAAATAAATTAATATATATATATATATCATTTTATTATGAATATCCTTACATATTCATAATTATAATTTAGACATAGCAAAAAAATAATGGGTCATATCAAATTTTCCTCTGAGGAAGAAGGTCACAGATGTAAAAAGGTTACACATTACTGCTATATGAAATAACTTAATGCAGTTAAACATTATTAAATAATAATTAATTCTAATTCTTTCTAGTAGTCAATAATTAAAGAAAAATAAACCAATAAGTTTAAACTGTCAGGTGTTTTCAGATTTTATAATTGTTAGATTTGATTTCTCAAAGCAAGCATACATTTTACAATGAAGACAAATACTTAAATTATACTGACATGACATTATATTTTCATCTTTATAAAAAGTAAATTGAAATCCTAGGAGATAATTCACAAAACTATATTAACAAGATTGATTACACATTTATTAAATCCAATTAGTTTTATAAATTCAAATGAGTTATTAAATTAATATTTAAGTTTTTTTAATTGGTAGGTATAATAATATATAGAATATTTAATTACAAGAATAGCTCACATAATAGCATCAATGCATCTCAAAAATATTCCATAATATTAGAAACTGTAGAATAAAAAGTTTATTAATAGTATCAAAATATTTTACTACAATCAAGAAACTTCCTATATAAAAGTACTACATTTTTATTGTATATATAATTAATATGTGTCAGGAATATATGACATAATACATGTTTTAAATATATCTATATGTATACATTGTAACTAATGAAACAAGAGCTTAAAAAGGACTGTGACTGACCATATGTTAACTTCACATTTCCTAGGCAGATAGTCACTATAATGAGACTGTTTATAGTAAAGAGAATATTTAAATATCGAAGAAATACTATAATGTGTAATAATAAATATAATAATATCTCAGGGTTATTATAAACTTAAAATATAGTTGTGTATTTGTAAATAATAATAATAAATTAATCTAATAATACTGTTATGTTTGATTAGCACGTTCACTCAAAGTTTTGGTAAACCATATATCACATCTAGTTATCTCAGGGTTAAAAATATTTACATACAATAAATAAGATTCTTAAAATTTTATTCTCTAACTCTAAATCTTTATTTTCAATATGACTAAATAACAATGAGTATTTTATTGTATTTAAACCATAATTTATAATTACTAAATATTAATGTTCAAATTAAAGTATTTGCAATAAATATAAATAATGTTAATACTAAAATAATGTACCTTTAAATAAACATATTATTTGGTAAAATAAAAATACAGAAAAGGTAGTTTTTTTTAATATTTAGTTTTATTACTGCATAGCAAGCTTACTCGAGACATATTACCTTGGCTCAGAAAAGAAGAAAATTAGTAACAATTGAAATAAACATATTATAATACCATGTGATTTCATATAGTTGTTAGATAATGAATATCAAAATAATGAAAGATGAAAACAGGTAATTTAATAAATATCAAATCAATTTATTAACAAAAAAATAAATATATCAAATAAAATATAATAATAAATGAGATAAATAATTTTTGCAATGTTAATTATGGAAGCTTGATCTTGACTTCTATTAAATAAATTGTTCAGGTGTTTCTTTACATGATGGGGGACAGATGACAAGTCAATGAAAAAAATTGTTAAACAAAGGATAAAGGAAACTTAAGTATTAATAATTATTAAATAAGATTAAAATGTTTTATCTGATTCCTATGTACTCTAGTTTGATAAGTCATTCATATAGGTATTTTTCTAATATAATCATTAGTTATTTTTAAAATACATAATATTTACCTTGTTATAGTATAACTCTTTAAAGATTTGGCATAGTCTTGCCTAGCTTCTCTAGGCACATGTGGCATTACATAAGATTCTTATTTAAGCTAATATTTATGAATAAAAAGATTATAACACGTTTCTTGGAGTTTCTCTCTACTAAACAACAATATTATTTATACATAAATCCTATTGCCACAAACAATATGAGTATACAAATTATTTTTCATACAATATTCTAAGCATCTATTTTATAAAATGTAAAAATAACTAATAAATATTTTCAAACTATAGGACTATAATCAATAAAATATACTCTTTCAATACGTTATAGTACTTAATTATAACAAAATAGACTGACACTTACAGATCAATAAAACATATGATAAATATAAGTCATTATATTTTAATTACGGCTAACAATAATTAATATTAATTAACAACCTCTCTTCAAAACAAAATATATACACACTAAGTTATCAATATTAAAATAATATAATATAAATTAAACTAACTTTATAATCTGTTCTACTCATATTTTCTGCTTATGAGAACTTTTATTTAGCAAACAACTATGTTTATTCTTTATAATCTAAAGTTCACTTAAAGTTTTTAAAAATTCCAATATTTTATCCAAGCCAATCTTTTACACATTTTTTATTTTAAATGATCAAAATCATTGGACATTTTAATTGTAAATCATAGAGGTGTCTTTAAATCAATCTATTGTATAGTAAACTTTTAATTATGCAAGAAAATCACAACAAATTGTTTTCTTTATTTCTTTAGGTATGGAACAGATAATTAGTAAAGTCCTGGGAAATGATATTTACTAATTTTAACATTTCTTAAAAAAACATTTACCAAGAGATACATTCCATTAATTTTTAAACTAGTTTAGACCAAATATCCCATGTGCAATCTTTATACAATAACTTTTTAAATATTTACTATAAATGTAATAGCAGATAATTTTTGAAGTATTAGCATTCTAAAAATAGCTCAAAATTTCCATTTCAATCAAAAAAATTAAAATTCATTTTGTTCATGCATTTTATGATGATGAATAGCTCAGCTTCAGATGTTTTGTTGATTCATTTGGACATTTGAGACATGCATTTGCACAGATAAGGCAAATAATTGTGAAAGTCTACTACTCCTTCATCATCAAAACTGATGATGCCAATATGACTAAATTTAAATACTAGTTTCATGTAGTTCTCCAGAAAATAACTAGCAATAAAAGAGAATCTTGTTAGAATCATATATTTATAGGTTTTAATTATGTAATCAATTTCATCATCATTTTTACTCAAATTTCCTCACTCTTTTAGCATTTTAGACAAAAGCTTTATAGTGTTGCCATAGGGATGGTATTCTTGCAGACATTTTTTTTGTTTTCAAGAAATTATAGTGCCAATTACAATGAAATCATTTTAAAATTACAAATATTTTAAAATATATTTATATACAATATTGGTGATTATTTATCTTTTCAACATGTGTGTGATCAGGTGGGTCAGCAATATGAGATGGCATGGAGAGTTGAGGGTCATGTGAAAGTCTGAGTTCGAATCCCTTATATATTACAGTATATATGTGCAGACGTGTGTACGCCTGTACAATGTATTAAATTATATATCCTTTAATAAAAAATAATATATGCATTATAATATTAAAATAAATATTTTTATTACAATTATTAAAATTATTATTTTATATGCTGTTATCACAATAATTGAGGTTTTATTTCAGAATTACAATAACTTTCTCTAAATATTTTAAAATAGTACTAATTTAAATTTAAAATATATAAAAAAACATGTTTGAACATGCACATACACATTTTATTACATTAAAAATATTATGTCACTATTATAAGTACTTTTACCATTAATTGTGCACTAATATCAATATTGCTTTATCGATCCTATTTTAACTAATTTATTCACATATTAGATAATATGCATTTTATTAGTATATTGTTTCTTTCAATTTTAAACTTTGTGCACATGTGTGTGTTTTCAAAATTAAATAGAAAATTGCAATTTCAAAATTTGCTTCAAGAATTTCAAATGCTATATAAAAAATTATGAAAAAACATCTTGGATTAGTAGATGTTGTCTTATAAGGTAGCTAGATCTATAATGTTTTTATTACCTTAATAATAATATTAACAACAATATTAACAATAAGCCAATAAAATTTTTTGAAGTTATGTTTATTACTATTGTTTTAGAGATACCAAATAACTATCACAATATCTTTGAGTTTATTTTATATGTTAATGTTTAATCACTTGAAAAGTGAAGGAAGATGTATGCATAATAAGAAAGAATGGCTTGGATTTGTGCTGAAAGATGATTGTAATGTGGTAGACTTCAGATGAGAGGTACACTGAAAATACTTTACTATTGCAATGACTGTTAACTCTTCCACAATGTGTTAAAAATGAATAGAACCAATATCTACTTTGCATGAGAATAATGTAGTTAAAGTTATTAAAACAGGCAAAACTCCCCATACAATGATCATATGATGTTTAGTAGTTAAAGTTACTGAACTATTATCAAAAGAGATCAGGTGTTAATACCTCTACAAAAGTAAGGATATATTATTCTTCAATTATGATTTAAAGTTAATATCCAGACTAGGAATAATTTCTAGTTTAATAAATGATTAGTAATAATCATTAATTACTTAAATGAAGTGATTGGTATTCAAGTTGTGAGTGCAGAAAGCTTGATACTATAAATCAAAGTGAAATAATTTGGTATTTATAAACAGTAAACAAATGATGAAAACATTTGTAGGACATTGTGACCTAAACCAACTGGTGAATTTTGCTTCACCACAAAATGCACATCTTGGGAGCCATTTATTTGTTTTTTCTAAATCTTTACTCATGGGTGATAGAAATGTGTAATTAATGGTAAGGAAATTATATATATATATATATATAAAGTTATTCCAAATATTTGTTTACCTCACTTGTAAACTAAAATGGTTTCAAAATGCATGCATAATGACAAAAAAATGGACTGATTTTCTCTGCTGTTGGATAATTACAATAACAGATAAAGTGACAAAAAAGAAAAAAAATATTAATATGTAAATACTCAATATTGAATAAAGGTCAATAGAAAATAATCAAGTTCTTATTTTAACTACAACATATAATTCTATCATTCTAGACCTTAATTATCATCACTTTCCGAATTGGAAAAATTTATAAAAATAATCCGAATCATTCAAATATGTACCTCAAATGTAATAGTAAAATGTATTATTGTAATTTAAATTTATTAGCAAATATTTCTTTAAAAGTTAATTAAATAATAAATAAAATAAAATTAAAATTATTTATATGTACTGGTTTATGAAGAAATTTGTCATCTATGTGGTTGAAATGTTATGCTTTAATAAAATGCTTTAATAAAAGTTGTCCATTTTTGTATATTGTTTTATAAATCGTGGCTTTCTTTTAAAAACATAAAATTCAAATATTTAATATTTCATTCTTTTATCTTTTTGAAGAGGTAAATTACATTTGATGACTTTATAATCCATTGTTATAAGTAATATCCTCATTTAAATATTTATTTTAATATTAAAATATTTAAATACAAGAATATTGTCTACACTGAATTTGATGTAATTAAAAGGAATTTGAATTCAGACTTTCAAACTCCCCATATATAACTATAGCATCTTATACAACTGATACACATGTCCCGTACATGTGAAAAAGATAAATGATCTCAAATATACAGATTTTGTGCTGGATCAGCATTCATAAGTTGGTCATGTGTATTAGTTGTATAAGATGGAGTGGATTGATATAGAGAGCTTGAAAGTCTGAGATCATATCCCAGTATAGACAATATACTTGTATTTAAATATTACATATTCAGCCTGTATTTTTCTCATCCCTCTTTTGTGCATTTAATTAAATGGTCATATTAAGATTCTTCCATAAGGGGTCAGAGTGAACTAAAGTTAACATGGATATGATAATAATATTGCCATCAACAAGACATTTGAGCATTCCACCACCAGATTTCCAATGATATAGATGACTGAAGAATTGGAGGGTGGAGAAGACTGAAACCTATTCATTAAATTTTGATGATTTGCTATCTTAATATAAACTGAGCACTAATTATATATGTTTATGGGAAATCATGATCTGGACCAACTGAGGAGTGCTGGTTCAGCATGATATATATATATATTATAACGATCCAAACGAAGTGGGAGATCGCATCGCACCGCACCGCACTACCAAAGGGCACCATCTAGGCATTTGAGCCTAGAAAAATTTATAAAGTAGGCAGATATGCGCTGTTAGGATTCCACTTTATTTACATATTTAGATCGTTAGCCCATTGTCACTAGCTCAGTGGAATAGCAGAGATTTAATAATATCATTTACTAGTATATAAAAGAATAAAGTGAGCCACTGCCAGTAATTATCATACAAACAGATTTATTGATGCACATATATATAAGGTTTAAATTATTTTAGTGATTTACATTTAAACATTTAACATTATTTTTAACTTTGATTTTACTTTAATTTACATTGAGTTACTATTATATTATAAATTTACATTTTTAATCAAGTTCGCACAGATGGGCTTATAAACCTGTTTAATATGTTGCTATAGATCGGTTACATAGATTTCAACGGTCAAAAACATTTCACAGTAAACATAAACGATCAAAATACAAAATTATTGATTACTGACAATTGCATAGGGAATTATAAGAAACCCTCTAGTATTCATCGTAAGATACTTGCATCGTCACCAATAACTTAAAAGACATCCGAATAAATACATTTTTAGATACTCACCGTAAGGTATCATTATTTATCGAATGTCTATATATTTTGATCAAATATCAAACGCAAAACATAGTTAACCGATAAACAATCCATGCAAGCGTCTATAAACAACTTAAATTTAATAGTTTTATTTAGGATCGAGCCTGAATCGACTACATAGATTTGCATTTAAAAATAAAATATTCTATCCCTACTTAACCTTAGGCAACACATTTCGCAATCAACTGGCGCCAATCCATCTGATACATTCATGTATTCAATGTAGCATGATACGACAACACAACTATATTGTCAGGAATGTACATCTGAACAATATGTAGAAATAGAAACGACATTGACTCTCCACCCACAGGGATGTGACATCTGTGGGCAAGTAGATCAATAAACTAAAAACTCCATAGGAATGGGCTGCGGTATTCTGCCGACTTACAAACCCATCCATAGGCAAACAGAGGGTGTGTGGCGTATATCTATAATCCTGCCCGTAGCGGATCTCATATTACACCTACTAATTACATAAATATATCCAATCCATTGAACCAATTCAACTACGAAATGAACAACCCAAGATTACCCTCCCCTTAATATATCTTTACAAATCGATACAGCCATTCACGCCCGACTTAAGTTTAACATTTTTTTATAATTTATTTAACGGAAAACAGAAATCATAATAAAACTTAAAGAACAAAATTAAATAAATAAATAAATAAATGGAAATGATTTTACAAATTAAATACATTAAATAAAATTATACTAATTAATAAAAATAATGTTGGTCAGATAGAATAATATTGAAATCATTTAAATCTGGAGAGTTTTTATATTTACTGTTCATAAATTTTAAAGTCTTACGGTTATTGAAATAGTTCATCTTCGTATATTCCTTGCCGTTTGCACGTGAATTCCCACGTCGTCCGAAAATTTGTATCCGGTTGATCGATTTATTTATCCTTTGGAGATTTTTATTTTTTTTTTTAGTGTAATTGGTCCTCAATGAAGAAACGATGGCCCATTTTTCTTCCTTTCTTACAGAACTGAAGGGATTGAAACTGTGCGTCTTTTTCAATCCCCCCAGCACTAACACCTAGCTGTTACATCGTCAATAATCAATTACTCCTCATTCACTGAACTATAATTTCCAAAATTTTCCTTTTATATTAATGTGAAGGATTGAATTTACATTACGTCACCAATGCGATGGTCCTTTCGCTGCGGTCCGATTTCATAGGGATTTCTTCTTATTTGCTAACAGTTTTTATTGTTTTCTTATCTGACCAGTGTTTTTACATTTAAATGCCGAAGGCTGGTTTACATTTAACTAATTAACAATCATTTCCATTTCTGATTAATTAACCTGTTTTCCAAATCAAAAATATATTTCAAGACAAATTTAAAGATATAATTTTATCTCCAAATCTTTTTTAAAATTTAGTTTTAAAAATACCTTTTTCTTTAATAAAAATTTTATTTTAATAATTTTTTCATTATCTGTGCGACTTAATATATAAGAGTTTAAGACGATATTTTAATTTCAATTTTTAAAGAAAGTTTTTAAATGCGAACTTTTTATTTTAACTTGTTTAATAATATATATAAAAAAAACAATGTAATGAACGTCTGTGCTCGTTACAATATATATATATTAGAAATCATTTATCTTTTTCACATATATGTGGCCAGTGTATCAATTGTTTAAGATGGAGTGGATAAATATAGGGAGCTTCAAAGTTTGAGTTCAAATCCCTTCTAATATTTTTTTAAATGCCTATCACTCAAAACTTACATTTGTAGTAAATAATGTTAAGATTATCAGTATATTATATAGAAAAAAATATTTAATTGTAAAAATAAAATGTTCAAATACAGATTAATATTTATCAAAGATTTGTTAAGTCTCAATTAAAATAGATAGGGGTATTCAGCCATACAGGCTAATGAAGTTGATCATTAATGGAAAAATGGCTACTAGTATAATTTAAAATTTATTTATAAAACTTCAATTTTATTTTTTAAATGTGATCATGTGTAGCACTCAGTAATGGAAAATGGCTGTTTGAGTACTGTAAAATTGATTAAATTTATGAATTTTAATGTTTTTTTGTCTGTTTATTTATATATTTTTTCAATAGCATATAATTAAAATTGTGTATTTTAATGTAGCATAGTTTTTGGCTTCCATGTATATTCTTAGCACTTATTTTACTATAACTGTGCACAGACATTAAACTGATGCCTTATTTTTTCTGTTTGTATTTATTTCAAAATCAAACTTGTATCATAGAAAAATAATTGTTTTGTTTTAGATATTATATATCAAATGTATTTTATATCTGAAAAAATAAAACTCATATAATTTATGATAAATTTATATCATAAAATATTGTTATAAATACAATATTCTTTGACTACATATTTTGCTATATTAAGTAATAATACTTGGACATTAATATTATCATTCTACCTTTTCTCTTCCACTTGCTTTGAAAATGAATTTTTAATATAGAATATTAATCTTTATTCTTTCAAATATTCTACCTGGTTTTGAATCAATATACACAGTAGATAAATTAAAATTCTTCATAAAAGAATGTGTTATGAATTTGATACTCTTTGATCACATGTTTTGTTGTATCAAGTTAACTTATGCAAATTATGCTCACACATTAAACCATTTACATATTTTTTATTGTTATTTGTTTTAAAAATAAATTTTTAGATGTAAAATTAAATTTTTTTTTATTTTCACATGTTATGTACAATAAAGAATCAGTCTGTTATATATGTCGACATAGCTTATAGATAAACATATTTTTGATATAATTTACTCATTTAACTCTTTCATTAATGAATGTTCTACAATAGTTATAATATTTGTTCATATTTTTATAGTTAAATGTTATGTGATCTAAGTATTTGAATAAGAAATAATGTAAGATTTTTAATTCACAGGTTTTGAAATAATGGTAATCTACTTAGACCACTGTTTGCTTTTAAATTAATCATCATTATTTTTACAGACATTTTCTTTCATTTTCTTTTAATAACTGATTGCAGTTACTTCAATTAATTAGAATTTGTTTATAACAAAACTTTTATGGTGTGTCATTATTCTTCGTTAAGTATGACAATAGAATTGTGTTTATGCAACTACATGTCCATTTTTTTAACTATATATACAACTAGTTTTTATTTCAATATTTCACCCCACCCCCCATTTTCTGGTGTTTTTTGTTGTTGTATATTTTTCTCTCTACATTTGTTGTTATACATACATAAAAATGTTTGTTGTTTTATTTATAATTTTACTTTTAAAAATAATTTTATAGTCAAGCGTTGTTAGCCGAGAGGTCAGCGCAACCATCTTGCAAGCAAGCAGTTGGTTGCAAGCGATTGTTGCGGGTTCGCCTCCCGGCCGATGCTATGACATATGAAAAATAATAATAATAATAATTTTATAAAGCTAAAAATTCATAATTTGTTCATAAATACATCAAAATCACTGATTGCATATGATTTGATAGACTTTATCAAGTTTGGTTTACAGCTTTTCATTCTTAATTGATTGATTATAAAAAGATGATCAATGTTATTTTTCAATTCAGATTTTATAAAATAATATTTTATATATTATTCCAGCCATTTACTAATGATGACATTGAACTTTAGAAAAAATTTGAAGAGAACAATCACTCCCCCCAAAAAAAATAAAAAAAAATTCAAATCAGCACAGAACTACAATAAAGTGATTCCTGAGCTAAAAAATAATGATATAAGGACAAAAATGAGTACAAATGATGTTTTAGAACTAAACAGAAACTTTGAAGCTACAAATTAATCATACTTTTTAAGCAATAATTATTGAGAATTTTCCAAAGTTTAACAACGAACTTTCAGATTATACTTGTATCATTCATTAGTAATCAAAACCTAAAATTCAATCAAAAGAAGTAGGATCCAACTAGTATCAACAAATGAAAATCATTGTGAACCCTGAAGAACTTTGGTTGGTGGGTTTAGCAGCAGCTGTGAACATTTGCAGACACAGGAGTCTGATGATGATCAAGGGCAGATGTTCAGCTCCATTGACCTCAGTGTGCAAGCTGATATGGATGATTTATTCCCATGGTGTGCAAGTAAATCCGGCTTGATTTCAAGACTACATGAATTAAATGTTGTATTGGTGAGTGTGAGTTTGCACTCCTTTTCCTCAAGTGTGGTGATAGTGGTCATAAGGGGCTTGGTTCATTTGGGGGGATGGTCGATGATCATTGTCTAGCCTGGGAATACCTGCTGGGAGGGTGAAACTCACTACCTTCACATGGACTTTGCCATGAAGGGCAATTGCAGACATTAGATGTCTGGTTTATGGTGTGGGCTGCTAACAATTTTGCCACTGCCCAGAACATCTGCTGGGGGCTACAAGGTCAAAGTTGGTGCTATTCCTGCTCGGGTTGGCTGCTGTGTCCCTGATAGGCTGGTTTTGGGCAGTGTCAATCTGGTTCTTTACTTATTACTTCTTAGTTTTTATCCAAGTTGGCTTTCCAATTTTGGGCAGGTAGACCGATTGTGGACCCTGCTCATTTGGACTGCTAATTGGGAGGCAGAGGTATTCAGAATGGTCTTGACATGGCTTGGCTGTGGTTCGAGAGTCCATTGCTTGGTGAACTAGGGCCTTGGGCCTCGCTGCCTGTTGTGGTGGCTGGCACAATGCTAGACTTCACCTATTCAGCTGAAGCATTTGAGTCTTCGCTTCAGGGCCCCAGGGGGGGACCATTGGGTGATGGTTAACTTCTCGATGGCTGGGACATGTGGATCCACATACAGATACACATTATTCATTTACAGCAATTTTTATGGATGTAATTATTTTTGAACATATATACATTTTACCTTGTTACATTGAATCACTGTGTAATCCTCAATGGGTAAATGTACCCAAAATTTTTGTAATCTTTTATTAATAAAGGTTACTTTGAGAAAAAAAAAATCTTAATGTGAATATCTGTCTGTGTATATTACTAATATTTATTTATAATTTTATCAATAAACTCATTCTAATCTCATCAATCATAAACATTGGAACATATTTGCAAAGTATATACTGCTGTTGTGATCAAAGTTACAAGCTCACATTATTCTGAAATTTGTGCTTTAATTTCAACAATTATTTTTCATTAATAAAAGATGACTAACAACGATTCAGATTTAAATATTATGTTTTAAAAATTGAAAGACATTTATTACATTTACAAATAAATGAGCTCTTAAACGTTTGAATTTATTTTAATAGTAAGTAAAATATGATCATATCACATACAAATTTGATAGTTTATATACAATATTGATTAGATTTGAAGATTATTTGATATGACGCGAAAAAAAAAACAATTTGTCAGTCAGTCAAATTTTTATGCTTGGTTAAGAAGACACATGTATAAGCTTATATATAAAATGACAGAATTAATACTATATGAACTAGAATCCAATAAGATTACGATTTTCTTTTTAGTGGTGTATTTTAAAATATATTTTACTTAGTGAAAATAGCTCAATACAATATATATATATGCTTGTAATGAAATATATATTTACGAGTTATAGATAAAGGAAACTGTATACATTGTCATAACTGCTTGTACCCTCAGTATTGATCACATACAATTTTTCTTAAAATTATATATAGAAATAAATTCAATACTTTAAATATATATAAATAAATACATCGTAAGATATTTAGGTAGTCATATGACATTTAACTTTCAAAATGTTTATCTGATCACAACATTTTTATTCAATTGATGAAACTGATTTTTATCAGACCTCATTTGGAATTAAAAGAATAATAATTTTTGAATTCTTCATAGTATCTTTGGTTAATTTCCAGAGCATAAGAGATTAATGAATTAAAAATACATATTTTGTCATAATGTGATAGCATTATTTCTTATTTTTATTTTAGAACTAATAAATTATTTAAAAAAAGCAATACTTGTGCATATATATATGTTAAAACGAAGATTTGCACGGGTTAAATATATAAAATACATATTTTGCGGGTTCATCTGTGTTAAAAACTTTTAATATTAATATACTGACGTTTCGACTTGGTCACACAAGCCATCCACAGAGTCTTTCTACCTTTTATAACTCTGTGGATGTCTTGTGTGACCAAGTCGAAACGTCAGTATATTAATATTAAAAGTTTTTAACACGGATGAACCCGCAAAATATGTATTTTATATATATATAAGTTATGCCATACTCCCAATGATTATAACTAAATTCTCCAGTTTAATCACAGCAACTTTGATCAGTGCATCATATTTATAGATAGAAAATTCTAAGGATTTTCTATCCACATCTTATATTTTACACTTATAATTATAGATGCCAAGACAAATAATAGTGAAATTAAAAGTCATTAGAACTTTGTACAAATCAGCCTATATTAAATATTTTCATAGTAAAATTAACAATTTGATCATTTTAAAACTTTGAAAACAAACTGATCTACATTAATATATACATAATAAATCAAAAAATATCAAAAACTATATTCTATATAACTTATATCACATGCCAATGTCTAAACTCTCCAGTTAAAAAATCTCAACAGTCATAGTCAAAAACAATATTATATGTAGTAAGAAAATTATATCTATATCCAAAAGTTATCTAGACCATATATATATATATATATATATATATATATGGTCTAGATATTTGTTTATAGCATATATATATATATATATATATATATGCTAAAACAAATAAAAATGAAATGTATAATCCAAAACATTATTAGAGCTTCTTATAAATTTACCTAGATTTAAAATGCAATATGGATTGATGATACATTATGTCCCAAATATATAATTAGTTTATGAAAAAGATATTATTAATGAATTGGAAAATCTATATGTATATATCTATGTGTAGATGATGTATTTGTGTGTGGAAAAGAAGAGAATATTTGTAAATTAAAGGAAAGCTTAAATAAATTAAATAATTTGAAATGGATAATGGAGAATAATAAAACAGTTAAATATTTAATACATAAATTGTATATAAAGTTTATTGAGAAAAGATAATATATTTATCCTGTCTCTGATGTGTTTGTTTTTTTTTGTCAATGTTTTTTTTTAGCTAGTAATGGTAAATTATGAAAATATATAAACATTTGACAATGTATCGTGAATGTTGTTAATAGAATATGATGGAAAATTTTAGAAGAAAATTAAATACTATTAATAATAAAAATAATGCAAAAGTTAATAAAGAAATGATAAAGTTTTAAGTATTACAATACTGCATATAATGTACCATCTAATGTAAATAGGCCAAATTAGTAATTATAAAGATAGCAAAGAAAATTTTAGAAGAAACATAAATATTAAGTGTAATAATAATGATAAAAAAAAAGGATTTCAATTTCATATAATACAAAAAGTAATAATGAAATGATAACCAATATTTGTTTTGAGTGTTAGTGTTTACTATTTAATGTGTATAGGTTACTTAATAATTCTAAAAATAGCACTAGTAAAATACATAAAAGTAATGTAATATATAAAAATCACATTTGCCTTTGTGGAACTTCATATATTGGTGAGTCTCAGTATTCATTGAAAAGACATTTAAAGAACATCATTTATTATATGAGAGAATTAAAGAACAGAAACTAAAGAATGGTCAAACATTTTTAAAGCTTAGGGTTTCATGAACTTAATTGTAATGAACAATTTGTATTACATTTGGGTAAAGTAAAAATATTACATGAAAATAATAAAAATAAGAAAGGAAGTATAAAACTCTATTTTTATTAATAGAGAAAATAAGTTACTTATTAGACAAGATGTTTATAAAGCATGGGGAATAATATGAAATAGCAGATTATCCAGAGATAATGTATATGCTTTAAATTTCTTCACAATTATTAATGGCTATATGGCTGAAAATGAAGGCTATTGAAATTCATTATTCAGTACTTAAAAATTAATTGTTTTCATAATTTATTTACTTATTACATACTTAATAATTGGCAGTTTACTTATTACATACTTAATAATTGGCAGCTTATATTGATTTTATATATGTGATAATATAAACAATTCTATATTTGTATTCTCAACCAAAAATTAATACTTACACATCATGAGCAAAGCATTTAATTAAAAATACTTTTCCAGATAAAACTAGATTACCACAAACCATGTATCATTATTATTATACATAATTAGAAGTATCAATGAATGTTACACAAGTATTAACACTTTATTATTTGATTCTAAATACACAAACAATTAATACCACAAAACAAGACTTTAAAATATATTCCAACAATTTACAAATCTAAATTTCTAAAAAACCAGTTAGTATACATACATCTTTTATAAATATAATAATAAAAATAATGTAACATCATATCTTAAAATAAAATCAATTCATACACTTATGTAACACATATTACTTCCACTATATATAATAACAATTATGTTTGTAATGAAACAGATTTATTCAGTGATTCAATCTACTTTTTTTGCAAATAAAGTGAGTTTTGATTTCATTTTAAAAATAGAGGGTAAAATTTCACTTTATAAAATATGTTGAGTTTATAACATTATTATTTACCTACACAACATCATTTGATTTCTTCAGCTTACTACAGAAACAAAAGCATTTCTCTTTTATATCATATATTGTCAAATGGATTAATCAGTAGTTGTCAGAACATATTACAATTTAATCTTTATTCCCATACCATTTTTTAACTTTCGCATTTATCAATGAGAAATTGGGCTTCAATGCTAAAATCAATGGTAGCCAATTTGGACCTAAGTCAACTTGTTTGCATAATTATATAGATTTGACATCATTTGAGATAAGTATACATTTTAATAATCTCAATACTATTATAAAAATAGGCAATTTTTTTTTGTCTAAAAATATTGATACCAATACATTGCTAAAGTAGAGAAGAAAGAAAACTGTAGCAAGCTAAAAGAATTAAGTGATATTGTATTAGGGCAACTATTCTTAGCAAAAGAAATGTTTATAATCTGAATAGAATTGAGGATACAAAAATATATTGTTATTGGTCAGGTGATACTATACAAACAAATTGGTTTGGGCTCAAAAAACTAATTGTTTCTGCTTAATTTCAGGCTACTAATAGTAAAAAAAGCAATTAATGATGATTTCCAAATGCACAAATGCATTGGTTCCAGATATAAATTCTAACAACCAATTGGAGAATGAAGATTAAATTATACTAACATCTGGTAAATAATAATTAGATCAAGAATAATAGTAGAGTAAAGAAAGAAAAAATACTTTTATTTATATATTTGTTTAAATGTGTTTAATACATCTAAGTTATGATATTTATTATTTGTGAATTTAAATTCAATTAAGACTATGGGTTTTGTGTAAATATTATTGGTGCAACATACATAGTAATAAAACACATACTGAATGTTTGTGATTATGTATGATAGTTATAATACTATTTTGTGGATTTTTACACTCTTAGACCTGCTATTCAAAAGTTACATTGGTGATAAAATAGATCTTTAACAATGGACAAACATAAATTTGTCCATAATGTTGTTTTCAAATAATTAATAATAATTTCAACACAATTAAAATAAAACAACTATATAAAAATAAATATTTTCTTTATTATTGAACTAGTTTTCACTCTATATTAGAGCCTTTTCAAAATACACTTTTCTAATACAATCACATAATCCTTATATCCATCAATACTCTTTTTAACATTCATTTTACATAACTATTTTATAATAACTGAAATACAGGCCTATTATATACCTGTATCAATATATGTAGTATATAGGGTATATGAGCACAGACTTTCATACAACTGACCACTCTCTGTTCTATCTCATAACACTGATACACTTGAACATATATTTGTTGAAAAGATAAATCATATATATATATATTCCCCCTCTCTATTGTGTTTATATACATATTCTTTTTATATAATAAATAAAACCACATTAACTACAATTAAATAATTATATGTATATATTATAACCATAAATTATATACATATATTTTATACATTAAATTAAATTATATATCATTTTTCATATATTTTTAATAACCATACCTACAAATAAAACTTTAATTCATCTATAATTAACTAATTGTTTATATAGATCATATATATTAATTTAAAAAACAACAACAAAAAACCCGAATCAAGCATATATTAAATTTTCCAAATATCCTTTAATGTCCATTTGCCAGTCCTTTATCTAAATTAACACATTTACTCATATTCTCTTGAATTTATATTCTCTCATCATATTTTCTTCTATTATAATGTTTAACATATTTTATAACTTCCATATCTTCAATACATCTCATTCTATGATGAGTATTTAAATAATGAACATATGGTCTTGAATTCATATCCTTTCTATCAATAGTACTATTATGTTCCTTTCCCATTATTGAAAAATTTAATATATGTTTGATTTGGTTGTTTTTTTAAAGTTAATATATATGATATATGCAAATAATTAGTTAATTATAGATAAATAAGGTTTTATTTCTAGGTAGGTTATTAAAAATATATGAAAAATGATATATAATTTAGTTTAATGTATAAAATAAATTGAAAGACTGCAAACCTCTCATGCTTATTATAATATTTATCTGACAGCCAATCAGATGTTATGATGGCTGTCTGAATGGATGTCTGAATAGCAATCAAACCATAAACACAAGACAGAGAATTTTAAAAGGGTGGTCCACCCTCTTCTTTACTTGTCTTTCTATATATCTAAGCCAGTCTGAAGCATTTAGGTTTGATCGCTATTCAGATAGCCATCATAACATCTGATTGGCTGTCAGATAAATATTATAATAAGCAAAAAAGGTTTGCAGCCTTTCAATTTAATTTCAACTAACTGTCTGCGCTTTATAAAATAAATATTATTTACATCCATTACTGCAATTTATAACATCTAAAAAACTACTGTGCAGTAAATCGTAGGATTTTGCACTGTGTGATTGTAATTTAGACTCAGTGAGTTAAATGTGAAGATATTTAAAGCTTCATGCTTTCAAACCTAAATGCTTCAAGACTGGCTTAGATATATAGAAAGACAAGCAAAGAAAAGGGTGGACTGCCCTTTTCTTGTAAAATTCTTTGTCTTGTGTTTATGGTTTGATTGCTATTCAGACAGCCATCATAACATAAGATTGGCTGTCAGATAAGTATTATAATAAGTGCAAGAGGTTTGCAGCCTTTCAATTTAATTTCCACTAACTGTCTGCACTTTATAAAATAAATATTATTTAATGTATAAAGTATATGTATATAATTAATTTAATAGTTTATATAAAGCAGTATATAATTTATGGTGTATATTATATGTATATAATTATTTAATTGTAGTTAATGTGGTTATATTTATTGTATAAAATAATATGTATATAAACAAAAAAGGGGGGAGTATATATATATATGTAAATAGGTTATATAATTATATAAATTGATTATGTTAAATGAACATCAAAGGGAGTATTGATAGATATAAAGGTCACATGATTGTATTAAAAAAGTATATTTTGAAAAAACCCTTATATAGGGCAAAAATCAGTTAAGTAATAAAGAAAATATTTATTTTTATATAGTTGTTTTATTTCAATTGTATTGGAATCATTATTAAAATAGACCTATCAGAAAATGAATGTGATTTGCATTTTTCTTATCCAAACTGGTTGAAATAATGTTAGCATTCAATTTTAGATTAAAAGCAGATGCTACAATGTTTGAATTATTACATTTATAAATATATTAATTTTTAATATATCCTTGTATAGAAAACTGCAAATTTTATTATAATTACATATATTATTTTACTTGAAAACAATTCTGCATTTGTTAATAAACATTAATCCAAGTGATGAAAATAAATATATATATAATCAATGAAATGGAACTATTGTTTTTAGTCGGCCATTTTGGTTTTTATTGTCATCTGACATTTTAAACAATGACATTTTTTTAAAACAAACATCAAATTATTTTTTTAATTAAAATAAAAAATAATGTACTGATAAGCAATGGTGCATTACTTTGGATGAGAATTGTGCATTTAGATTCTTATTGATTTTCTGGAAAAAAAATCAAATTTAATAAATTTCAGGCTTCAGGGGTATTTTCAAAAATATCTATAGCATGATAATAGAGCTGATGAATGTAACTGTTATTTGCAATTACTATCTAAACATGCAAAGAATAAGAATGAATGCTATATTCATATCACAAATGAAAAATTTCACAAACAATTTGTTGAAAAAAAAAAAAATACATATTAAAATAAAAACATCATTTCTTCAAATTCAAACTGTAAACTCTGTATCACAAACACAACAATTTAATTAGAATGTGTGCATGTTCAAAAATTAATTAAAAAGTATTAGATATTAAATAAAAAGTGTATGGTTATATATAACTATTCAGACAAATATAATTGTAAAATTTTAAAAAACTGCTTAGAAATATAAAAACAAAATGAAATGATTATATTAAATTATAAGAATAATTACAATTTATAAAACATCTTAAATATTTGATAAATAATTATTATTATAATGCTTTTTGTCTTAAAAAAGTTGTTAAAATTCTTATTTGACAACTACGATTTATTTAAACATTGTTTAAAATTTTTAAAATAGTAATTGTAAAAAAAGTCTGAGAACTGATAAGAGAGCTGTTTCTTTTAATTATAATATCTAATAAATTAAAGGCAGTACTAATAGTATCAGTTTGGGGAAAATCCTGAAAATAGTAAATAATACTTTAATGCATTTTTAGTGCTGATTATCATTTAAAAAAATACCTGAAATAATTAAGCAGAAATAGATGAAACTTACCTTTGAAAAAGAGATTAATGTCAAAAATGCAATTAAAATTATATATGATATTTTTAAGGTATTCTCAGAATATTTGGTATTACATTTTAATGGTGGAGTTACTATAGTATTTACAAATTCTAATTTCTGTCACATTATAGACAACATATAAAGGCATCATGATATAACATTATGCATTTGCCTGTTATGACCATAAGTTGCATTTAAATCTAGGCTGGTTAACATTTAAAAAAAAATTAAATCGTAAGTAGATTTAGGAATTTTCTTTCAGATAGCTATCTCAAAGCTAACCTAGTTACCAATCAAACTTTGCTGATATATTGTAACAGTAAGAATTGTCCCCCCATGGAACAAAATCTAAAACACAGGCAAAATACACTAAAGCTGATTGAATATGGATGCTGGGATCCAGAATCTGACCAACATCCAATCCTTTCACCTCTGCTCAATGATTTAATACCCTATGGATGACATTTCTCAACATACACAGACATTCAATTTAACCTCGGTCCAGCAGTCACTCAGCATAAAACAAAAGACTCATAAATTAACTAATTTAGCACTGATTTGGTCAGATATACACACATAAGACTAAGTGGTTAATTAAAATATCAATGATTGATTATGAAATTTAATATAATAATCTACCTATAGATATAATGATGTATGCACAATTAAATCTAGAGTGGGATAAAATGAACTCATGGACAATAAAAATATGAAAACGAGTTATAATTTTAATTATTATTAATTTAATAAAATAATAACAAATGATAAATCAAAATATACAAAATTATATGGTGGGAACATGAGATATTACGCTCGCAGGCATTATATAACTAATGAGATTAATGTTACCTATCTTTTTATAAGCGTTTAATAAAGTGTAGTGTGGTATTGGAGTTTATACCTATATTAATATGCCAAATTTTTAGCTCTCATGTAGTCCGCTAGATCATACGGAACTTTATAGCCAAAGTTATATAACTAACTATCATAGCACTCCTATGGTGTCTATTTATACAAAGTTAAATCGAGCATGTAATTAGGCTCAGAGATACGCAGGTTAGTGTGTTAACCTAGATTAGGATGTACACCAATGCTAGATAAGCATTTAATATAAAAGAAGAGAAAACTGGTTTATAATAGGTTTACCTATATTCTCTATGGCACATATTAAAATATTAATAAAGCAAAAGATATGAATGGGTCATTATTTATGGGCTTCAGTCTCAAAGACTCAGTTTGCCCTAAAATCGCTCAACTTGCTACAAATAGAAACATTAGTAGTTCAGGGAGTCGGATAAGCATTGTGAATAATCTAGGTCCTTGTGCCCTAGTTCTAAAAGTGTGCTTTAACCCAAACTAAGTGGATGAGTGTGGCCTCCAACAGCACTTCATCAAGAATCATGCAGCAAGCAGATAAGTGTACATTGCGTACTTTGTAAGGACACATCCGCAACTTATACATATATATAACACAAATACGTAAAGTTATATTATCGTGCCTTAAAATTAGATAGCATCTATTTCCACATCTATACAATCCAGTTCTCAAATTTAATATTTCAAATATACTATTTAGGGACTAAATTAATTAGTAACCTAGTTTAATATTATCACCTGCATCTCAACATATATAAATCTAAGGAGGACAAAGCATATTTGAGGGATAATTATGAGTAAAACATTAAAATATGCTTTGAGAATATTTCTATGGTTAGTTCCTATGATGTATAAGTTGCATATATAAATAGTTATAATTCATAACTAGAATTAAGCAAACTACAAGTTTAACTAGAGAATGACTGATTATCATAATATTAATACCCAAAAATTAATCAGTAAGATAATAATATGATTTCGAAACAGCGAGTGAGAAAGAAAAATTAATAATTCAATTATTTAATATTTATTATAGTGAAGATTTGAAATTATCTTCACAGATCAATAAGCTAAAATTATATTTATAAATACTTGCGGTTTCGAGTCATTTGGCATATTAAATACATATAACATTAAAATGATAAAATCATAGAATAAATTGAATAGGTTTAGAAATAGGCATAAAAGACCATAGGAAATTATACATTTAATTTAAAATAGATTATTAGAATTTTACATTTTAAAAGAGAATTCAAGTTTTACATTTTAAAAAAGAATTCAAGTTTTACAATCAGACAAGATTTAGCATTTAACCATCTTCTTAGCAGATTTTAGTAAAGGTGTTTGGGAAAGGCAGATTTAATAAATAGCTAGCTTTTAAAAGAAAGAATTTAAAGTCACAGTTTATAAACAGAGCTCTGAGAGAAAATTTACCATTCAGTTGTTTTCATTGCAGTTAGTTTTGGAGCACTTGGGAGGATATTAAGTTGACACTTTTGATGATGGTTTAAAGTTAATAGAGATTTTCTACAGGCTGCTTTGCTGGTGTATGGCATTGGGTTTTATTGGATCAAAGTTCTTCTCCATCCCCAGTCAAGGAGAAGGGTGAGTTATTGCTGTTCTACTCGACCATTTTGAAGATAAAACAGGCATAGGTTCTGCTTACAACTCACTTATTATATATATGATCAAATACTTGGCAACAAAACTTTTAGTATTTATACTTTTCAAACTCTGGCCACCTGTTTAATTTTATGAGCTTGTCTGTAGCTGAAAAGTCCATTTATTTATTTTAGCAAAACATATTTAATAGTTACAACTAGTAGAAAAACCCATTTATTTATTTTAGAAAAACATTTTAAATTACAACAGTAATTGAGATTTTGTTTTCCTGCATTATTTTGTTATTAACATTTTAGATTTACCAAATCAAGTCCACACTATTTTAAGACCAATGCATGACCTACTTTAACATTTGTTTACCAGTAACAAATAAAAGTTGTTTGATAATTAGTATAAACTAATTTTATAACCATACATGCAGAATAACAGAAAATATACGTATGCGATTTCAATAATACAGCAATAAAATTGGCTAAATAATTTAACTAAAATATTTCTTAAACTAGAAATATTTATAAAATGAATATACATATCTGTAATATATCAGTAACATAACAATAAAATTGGCTAAATAATTTAAGCTAAAATATTTCTTAAACTAGAAATATTTATAAAATGGATACATATCTGTAATCTATACATATACTATTAAACCACAGACATACTGCTCGCATACATATATATATATATATGTGATTCTGCATATATAGTAATTCGAAGTTGTTTAAGTGGGTACTCTGAGAGGGTTTAAACCTGGCATATAGATAGATGTGTGGGTAAAATAAGTGAAACAGGCAGATAGAAAAATAAGAGTGGAAAAACACTCAATGCAGATGTTGTGATGGTAATGAATAATTACTGGAAGTCTTTGCTTTCAATAGGTTACTTGAAGGCTACATCACCTATAAATTACATAAAAATCTATGACATTAATATCCAGAAAATAGAATTGAGATATACTTTTTTTTGAACTGACATCTCAGCCAGCTTATCAATTGGTTGGTAAATGAGAATACATCTATTATTTTCTGAGGAAGTGTATTAATTCTAAAATAATATAGGCCAATAATATGAAAGTCAATAAAAAAATCATTTATAAAAATATGATTAAAAAATAGTGCAATCTTCAGTACTTTTAAGAGGTGCTATACATTTGTAGACACAGTTTTATTTTATAATCTATTTAGATATAAATCTGAATTTTTTCAAGTTATTAGTAAAATATTTTCTAAATGAAGTAATATTTAAAATATAGATAATGTATTTTACAAGTGTATATTATTAAACTGGATTAAATATATTTATAAAAGAGTTTACTATATATGATTTTATATAATTATTTGGATGATAATTAAAATATTACACATTTTGATTACAGCTTTCCAATAGCATCTTAACAATAGATCTAAATTAGTAATTTCTTTTTATAAAAATATTTTATTAAAAAAAAGAAAACATCTATCAATATTATTTGATCTTTCATTTTTCAAGTAATTTGAAGCAGACAGAAAATAATTTGATTTGTTAAAGGGAAGGGTTAGTATCTGTATAAACAGAAATGTTCTAATAATGTTACATGATGAATGCAGGACCATATTTGCATAATGTCAAAGACTGTAGACATCCATGAAAAGACAGCATCTACATCTCGGCATCTTAATTTGATTTACATGTCTGCTTTCTTCAAATCAAGAAGATTGTTTCACAAATCAGTGTTGTTTTTCTTTTTTTCTATTTCAGCAGCATTTGCAAAATCAACCTGATAAATAACCCAGTCAGTTCTCAGAGAGCAGGGTCTGTATTAAACATTCTGTTTTGATAACATTTTCCATTCTAATCTCATCAAGAGTCTGTGTTTCTTTGATGGTGCTTTTGACATCTTTTCATAATTATGGCTAACAAAATAAATGCTAGTAAATGGAAGAAAGGCTGGCATACAGGAATTGAATAATCTGACGCTTTCTTTTTAAAAACTATTTCATTTTTTTTTTTAAAAAAAATTGCTATTCTAATTAATTTTATGACGTTTTATTTATTGCAAAAATAAATAATTTATTCACGAGAAAAAAAAAAAAATGTGGGAAAAAACGTATATATAAATATAATTAGTTTTAAATAAAATTTCCAGAAATATGGATTTGTATATGCTTTTAAAAGATGAAGGTCAACGAAAAAGAAGATGAATAGCAATGAGATGGATGAACTCCAACATTACAATGAAAAAAGTGCTTTTGAGTGGCTTAAAAAACAAACAGATGATAAATCATTCTAACAAAATTTTTATTTATGTAATCACCAGGAGTTGAAGATATGATAGCACCAATAATGATTATGATGATGATCATTATAATAATGTAAACTATAAAATTAGAATAAATTATATTAATATATGAATTTTTTTTATAGTTCAGGCTTTTTCATAACTTCACTCCAGTATGTAATATATAGAGGGTTTGAACTCAGACTTTCATATGACCCTCAACCATCCATGCTATTTCATACTGCTGATACATTTGATCACACATATGTCAAAAAGATAAATGATAACCAATATAAGTATTTTGTGCTAAAGCAGCACTTGCCAGTTGGTCCAGATTATCATCTCCACACATATATACAATCAATGCTCGCTTATATTAAGATAGCCAATCATCATATTTTAATGGACAGGCTTCAATCCACTCCACCTCACAACTCTTCAGCCATCCATTTCATTAAAAATCTGATCATGGAATGCTCAAAGCCCACATTGATGCCAATCTTCTCATCCTATCCATGTTAACCATAAGTCACTCTGACCCCTCATGTTCAGGAGATAATCCATTTATATACACATATATGAGGGATGGGCAGACCTACAGTACTATATTTTAATATATGAATTTTTTCTATAGTACAGGCTTTTTCATACCTGCATTTCCAATATGTAATATATAGGGGTTTGAACTCAGACTTTCATATGCCCATACCTCATATTTGTATGTAAATGGATTATGTTCTGTATATGGGGAGTCAGAGTGACTTATGGTCAACATGGATAGGATGAGAAGGTTGGCACCATTGTGGGCTTTGAGCATTCTATCATCAGATTTTCAATGAAATGAACAGCTGAAGAGTTGTGGGGTAGAGTGAATTGAAATCTGTCAATTAAAGTATAAAGATTGGTTATCTTAATATCACATGAGCATTGATTGAATAAATTATATTGTAATTTATTTTATTTAGCATATGGATTTTATTTATTTTTTTAGATAGCTAAGTATTCACAAATATAAAAAAATTAGAGAGAGTTTTCGGGTGATTTTTTTCAAGTCCTTCAGTTTTGCCATTATATGTTTAGATTAAATAATCATTAACTGTGTAGCTCATGATTTATATTGAGTTCAATTTGTGAAGCCACTCACAGTGACTATAAATGGTACTGAGCCTGTTGATAAAATTCTTATTAACATTTAGAAAGATTAAATCCAGATGGTTTTAGTGCTGAATCTGAAAAAAAGTTATTTGGGGTTTTACAAAAAGTCTATTTTATGTTTCATACATCCAGAAATTGATTTTGTATTGAAAGATTAGTAGATCTTATTTATAACTATGAGGTAGCTATTCTTTTGACACTGATAGAAGAGAAGATAAAATAATGAAAAGATACTGAAAAAAAACCCCAAAATGGAATTGTGTATGGAATACGTATTTCTCATGATAAAATTTAATTTCATACCCAAAAATTTAGTGTAAGCATTTTTTCTTCAAACATGCATACAATATTTTGTTGTAAAACATATTAATGCTAAGAAAACTGTTTGTAGAATTTTGTAAGCTTGCCAGGAGACTTATCTATACATTGTTTTCATCTAATTTTTATTAGATTCATTAGAATATGGTTTAAGATTACTTCTAAGTAGAGCAGAGTAAGACCATAATTAATCTATTATTGCAAAAAAGTTACATTTAGTTTATGAGGTTTCCATTTTGTTTAAATGGGAAAAAACAATGTAAATCCGTTTATAGGATCCCAATTGATCACTTTTTCAAAATGATTTCCAACATTTTATATTTTTACTCATTTTTAAAAAATATTTCTGGAAAAATCTATTTTGTGAAGTTAAGATAATATTGCATAGATATATTTTTCAAATGTAACATAGTCTTAATGGAATGTTGCTTTTAAAAAATTTGTATCTTCTAAGGTTACTATTTAAATATATTTGCATTTTTTGAGAGAGAGGACTTGTCAAATAATTTCGGCACTTTTTTTATATTTAAAGAATTAGGAGATTTTTTTTAAAAATCTATTTTTTCAAAATTTTAAGGCTGAGATTAAAACAATGAAGTTACCACCAGTTTTTGATTTATTTTGAAAACTCATTTTCAATGTGATTCATAAAAATTAGAACTTGTTCTTAGATGTTTCACCAATAGCCTAAATTCAACATATTTTAAAGTTAAAAGATTTTCAAATATTGAAATAGTTTTTGATGAGATTAATCTTTCAATAAACTTGGAAAAATATGTAATAATAATGATTGATAAGGTTTTGGATCACTTTTAAATTGATCATATTATGACATTACTATGGTTTATCCAACTATAATGTTAATTTATATATGTTTTTTGTTCAATTTCTGAATCTAATGGCAATTCTGATTTAATGATTTTCTTTCTGTTTCTATCAGTCATTAGCTTAAATGTTTGACATGTAAAAATAATAACACATCAATCGTAATTTTATTGCTAGTAACATTGCTAATTTTAAAAATGTTTCTACATTCAACAATTTTGCATAAAAAAAATAAAACATTTTGACTAAATCTTTAGAAAGTTAATATTGATTATAAAACGTTTCACTGATTTAATAACAATCTGATAAAATTTAGCTTATGTCAATTATATAGAAAAATCATCCAAAAACTCTATAAGAATTGAATAAGTAAATCTTGAAAAAGTAGTTGGAACAGATTTTATTAAAAGTTTAGTAAATATTATCTGTTTGAAAATTATTTATTTTAATGATGTTTTCTATATTATTTGAGCCATTTTTTTTTTTTTTTTTTTACTAGAGATTGTTATTTAGCTAGATTAGTTTGAAATAAAGTCTAAAACCATGTTTAATATACATTCAGTCAAAAAGCAATGCAACATAATAATAAGAACTAAATCCTTTTTGTAATGATCTTTTTTTAATCAATAAGATACATAAATATTCTTTAAAATAGTGAAAATTTTAGTTATACCATCATACATTCTGAATACTTTTTTCTATTTGATCAATCTATTTATACATATATTTATACATCTATCAAATCTAAGCTCCCAAATCAAACTAATATTTTGATCATTATTTTTTTGTGCATGACAGTCTGTTTAGTTTATCAAATTCAATACACTTAATCCTTCTACCCATGTAATTTGACAAATCTATTTTTCTTAATGCTAAACTGATATTTTTTAAAATATAAAGGATCGGTATACTGATAACTTCTTAATGATAAATAATACTAATTGAAAAAAATCACTTCCAAACCTCAACTTAAGTTTAAAGTCAAAAAGTAGTGATTTAGAAATTTCTACATTAATTTTACTAAAAATGATTTATGATGAATACAACAATAAAACTATTAATACAAAAGAAAAAATATAAATGCATACCTAATATAGCATGACCGAAACAAAAAAGACACCCATCAGCACCATTAATCACTGACTGCAGCACCTCTGTGAGAGAGCTAGAACACACTTCAGTCTGTAAAAAACAAACCATCAATAAAATGTAAATATATTATAGACAAATAACTCAATTTTTTTTTTTAAAAAATAATATATTGCATAAAAAATTATTTACAAAATAAATCAGCATATTATTATAATTAACAAAATGCAATTTAGAAATTTTAAATAAAACGTAAGCACCGTTAATGAAATGAATTGTCTTCAAGCCATATTTAATTTGGAAACAATACTAAACAACAAACGGTTTATAAAGCAGATTTACAATGAAAATTGCAACTTGTGTGTTTAAGTGAACAATTTGAACCTATCCCACTTAGATCCCAGCCATTCATTGCATTTGTCAAATTATGTTTATGCAGTTTCTAAGTATGTATTTGGTTTGTGTGCTATTCAGAAGTATTATGAATACATTTTAAACTCAGAACTTTTACAGCTTAATGGATGACTTGTATATATATTTTATTAATAATTTTAACTTTAAGAATTATTATTTTCAATATTTATTACATGTTATAATCATCATTTGGAATTTACTAATGTATATTAGAAGTAATTATTTACAATCGCAATAGTGCAAAAGGATAAGTCAAGCGTTGACGGCCGAGTGGTTAGCACAGCTGCCTTACAAGCAGTTATTCCGGGTTCTTCCCGGCCGATGCTTTGACACATGAAAAATATAATTTTGGGCTATATTAGTAAAATCTGTAATCAAAAAGTTCAACTATTGTATTACAATTAATTTAAAATATGTACATTTTATTATTATTTTTTAAAATAAACGTTATTTTAGTTATTGCTTAAAAAAAATTAATTGAAAAAATGGTCTATTTGTATACAAATAAACCATTTTTTAAATTAATATATATTTTTTATTATTATATAATTCTCAATTTATAATTTAAAGGAATATTTGGTCATATTGTTAATTTTATAACTGAGTCTACAGTTTTAAAAAGATTAAAATTATTAATATAAATAATCATAATAGATCACACAAATATAAATTAAACAAAAATATCTGAAATAGATGAAATTCTTAAGTCAACATCAAGTTTGATATAAATAAAATGCTGAATAACTTTATAAATTATATACATTTGGAATTGCAGTATATATGAAGTTAAATTAAAAAACTATGTAACTTGATATCTACATAAAATTTAATTTCAATATAAAATTAATAATCTATTTGCAATAACTTCAACCATAATTTGATAGTATTCCTTTTGACCATTGTGCATTTCATAGCCTTAAAAAACTCAATTGAAGTTAAAAAACCCAGGAAGTGAGAGCATAAAAGATTTCTGTAATTTAAATTATATATATTTGCAATCGATGATAAAATTTTCTTATTTAAAAACTATTAATATGTATAGTAAGCTTTAGACTTAAATAAGAGGATGGATTTGTCAGTTGTTCGGTAAATATTTTTTAATTAGTAATATTAGTAAGTGCTATGGCTAATATTAAAATCATTGACTTACTATATTTGATATTAACTGAAATACAGGCTCATTTTATATACCTGTATCAATATATGTAATATATAGGGTATATGAGTACAGACTTTCACACGACCCACCGCTCACCACTCTATCTCATATCACTGATACACTTGAACACATATATGTCGAAAAAATAAATAATCACTAATATACACATTTCATGATTGCTGGTTTAGTATGAAATACGGATATTGGTGATTATTTATCTTTTCGACATATATGTGTTCAGGTGTATCAGTGATATAAGATAGAGTGGTAAGCGGTGGGTCGTGTAAAAGTCTGTGCTCATATACCCTATATATTAGATATATTTGATATTATAATTGGTTTGTTGTAAAAAAACAATTTAATTTTACTAGAAAATATAATTCAAGCTTTAGTAGTTGAGTGAGTACAGTTAACACAAAAAATTATTGGCATATACCTTTCTAGTTTAACGTTGAAAAATATCTATAGTTAACATAAATTCAAAATCAGTAAAATTTATTGGTCTAGTATCAGATCTATATAATTACATAAGCAAATTGGATTGGGTTCAAAAGTTTAATTTGAGGCTATTGTTTAAATAGCATAAATCAGTTAAAATAATTGCTAGACATATAAGTACATTAGGTCCAAATTCTCACTAATGAAATTAAAAATGATTTACACTACTGGATCTAATACAATCATCTACAAATGTCTATTGTTTCCACAATTACAATAATTCGGGCTAGAATAGAGTAGGAAAAGAGTAAAAAAAATAATGAGAAATTTAATTAAAAATGAACTCAAAACCTTTAACTAGTTCTGGGAAAGATTTTAAAGTGATTTTATTAAATAGTTGTATATATATAAATTAAATAGTTAACAATCTTAATTAAAAATTGACCATCCTATTGTATTAGTTACAATTTTAAACCAATTTAAATAATAAAAAAAAGAACAAGATTTTATAAAATTATTAAATTTTAATGAAAAATTATTTTTTATTTTAAACTATTCAAGATTTTTTTTTTCATTGTGACCTCAGCAATTAATATGTATATGATGCTCTATTTTTCATAAAGATTTCACAATAACTTGAGCAGTTTATTATTAATGATTGTATCAGTCAATTTAATTGAGTGAATTTAATACTTTGTTTGATCATAATGCCATTTAACTTAAATATTATCATTATCTTCATTAGTTTTTTTTTTTTTAAAAAAAAGGTTTTACATATCATCTTGGAAAGATAATACACTTTATTTTCAAATTATTTTACCTAATTTGTTTATTTTTATCATTTGTTTCCTTTTTTCGTTAATTTCTCTTTTTCTTTTTCAAATATCTTATTACAAATTATTTATCTCTAAGTAGATAACAATCCAAGTTTTCCATTTTATAATGTAATAACTAATATTTTTTCATTTACTTCTTTGCACATTGACATTACAAATCTTACCTTTCCATTATAACTTCAGTGATCTTCTATAAATTACATTTCAAAAGTTTTTAAATTTTTATGAACTGTCTATAATTGTCAATCTCTCCCATTTGCAACATAACATTTAACATATATTTTTCTTAAATTAATTGCAACTGGACACAAAATAATCTTCTACCCATATTAAAAATCTTTTTAGCTAATTGCAACTTTCACTTTCATATTTTTGCTACCATCATGTAGTTAATCAACTTTCTAAGTCATTAAATTGTCTGATTTATCCTATAATATTTTTACACAACTGACGCTCTCTTATATTTCTATATGCATTAATTTTTTCATACTTGAATGCATTGATTTACAACACAAACTTTTTATAAATTTCATTAATTTTACTTAAAGTTTTATTAATCTAGGCTCTTAGTATCTAAATAGCTGCCATTTTATCAGTAACAATGCAAAAAATGTTTATACTCACAATATTAATTTTATTCTCTAAAAATAATTGACAAATGTAAAAATATTCTAATAATTCTTTTGCTTATTAATCCATACTATTCAATTAAAAAATATCCAATGTAAATCCCATTTACTCAATTAAATATTTGTCAAAATTCTTTGTTCTACACATCTTGTAGTAATTGTCATCATGATTCTATTTGCACCTTCAGTTCCTCTACTATTAATATTCACATAGAAACATATATGATTTTGCAATAATATAGGTGCATATCTGATTAAAATTGTTTTAACATTTTCACATTTAATTTTAATAGATATTTTTTCTAAAAGAATTATAGTTGTGGGGGAAAAAATGAATGGGCTCCTGAGTTTTAAAATACACTACTAATATTAAATATTTCCCTCTAAACTTTTTATCCCTTATTGAACAGCTTTTACTTATTTTTATAATTTATTTTTTTAATAACATATATAAAAGGCATTAGAGTACCATCCAAAATCACATACAAACTCTTCTTTACTATTAACTTATTGTTGAAAATTGTCCACCTTTTATTTGCATTTACATTATTATTTAGCTCACTATTATTCTATTTAATCTTACTTGTCTATATACCAAATTTGATATTTATTAATATCGCAATGTTTTCTTAAGTCACAACTTTGTATATTAATATCATCTATGTTCTTTATTACTTTTTACAATGCTTTTTTACAACCCATTATGACAGTTTCAGTTGCAGCCAAGGCAATCTTCTTAAGTAGAAGTTCTGAAGAATATTGCTGAAGCAATCAAAACTGTTATAATGGATTGTAAAAAAGCTTTGTAAAAAGTAATAAAGAACATAGATGATATTAATATTAGATGAATTTGGCAATGCAATAAGAAAAATAAACTTTGTATATAATTTGAATCTATATCAATTTCTAAAATGCATGTGAATATTCTTAATGTTGCCTCTCAATGTTTCTAATTCAATATATGAAAGATATTTTTATTATCTAAAGTTTTTCATATAGACATTTGTCTTTTGTTTATCATGCTATTTTACTTATAAAAATTATTAGCCTTACAAAAAAAATCAAGTCAGATGTCATGGACTTAATTTATTTGTGAGCTCTATATATAACATTTGTAATATAAGCTTATTAAATTAGATCATGTGACATCTGACTTGATTTTTTTTTTTTTGTAATTTTATTTTTGCTATTAAGGCTTCGGCAATTTATATTGCTACATGTATTAGTATATAGTGTATCTAAACTTAGTTAATTTTCATATGGCTATTTAAATTAGATAGCTGGATTGGAAGACATATGGATGTCTGAAAATTTCAGATTTCCTACTTAATAATTATACATTAGATAAAGTGCTGGGCTTGTCCTAGTATTTTTAATCTAATGCTTGAATATCCTAGCACCTCACTGAGGATGCCAGTAGCAGAAATCGGTTTGGGGTTGGCAATATTCTGCAAAGCTGGTTAAGAGCTTATTTGTGAGCTCTATATATAACATTATTAACCTTATATCTTTCCTACTATTTAACCTTATTCCATAATACTAACAATTTTTTTCATCACCTATGACAACATTACTTTTCAATTACTCTTTTAATTTTTTTCATAAATGATTTTTATCTCTTCACCACAAGTTCACTAGTCAGCATATATTCTTCTATAATTACTAGATTCTAAAGAAAATTATTACTTATGGAATTACTATTTATATTTTCATTTTGGTTCTAAATCCATGATTTATCTCTTATTTTAGCACCATAATAAATTATCAAAACTTCTTCATCCTTAACTCACAGTCAACCATCTTGTTTACAGAAACCTTCCATTTACTCTTAAGTGTTCATTCTAAGAGAAAATCATTCCTTTTTATGGAAGCAAATCTCCTATCAGGATACTATTTTTCCTTGGCTGCAAAAATATATGTTTCCTGATAGATACTATTAACAGTAATTTTCTGCATCTTTAAACTTCTCATCCAGATTAAAGTAATAATAATGAAACAAAAACATATGAAATCATGATTTCAGAAATTCAATCCTCATCATGAGAGATGTTTGGTTTAGTTTCTTTTATTCTCTTCATATTCCTGTAAAATCTTAATATGTATTGTATATGTATGTGTGTATATATATATATATATATATATATATATATATATATATATATATATATATATATATATATATATATATATATATATATATATATATATATAATCACCATTATGCCAAATTCATGACTAAACAAAACTAATGGAAGAAAATAAATTCTAAAACACAACCACTTGAAAGTCTGCTTGTAGAAGTGAAACCATTGGTTGTGTTTGAGAATTTATTTTCTCTGGCTAGTTTGGTTTAGTTGAGAATTTGGGGTTTGATTATTTTATTGACTAGTTTAGTTTTAGGCTTTTAATGTTTATATAGATTAATAAATATTAAAATTATAACAGGAATCATTTTCTATGAATTAAACTAGAACAATTATTCAGTTATAATGTATCCAGGCAAACTACCTATTAAAATTGATAGTCCAAAGTGAGGAATGTAATTTAATAATTACAATAGCATTTGTTTAATCATATAGTTTAGCATGACCTATCAATTTTAATTAATAGTTGTCTTATTATATCATAATTTAAGATTTATGTCAATTTAATATATGAAAATGTCATTATAATTTCAATGTTTACATTTTCAATTCATGAATATACTTGATTTAATATAATATATCAAGATTAATACTCAGACCACTGGTTTATTAAATAAATGAAGCATTCTCAATCAAAGCACAAGACAAAACTTTTTTAGAAAAAAAGAATGGACCTACTTCTCTCTCTATCTCATTTTCTTATATAAAGGCTTATCTGAATCAGTTTGGAAAGCAAAGCTGAATTTTTAAATCAATTGTATTACTTTTTAAAACTATTTGATAAAATTGATTTATATTATTTTGACCTTTGTGGAATTTTTCAATTTATACATGGTCAATACCAATTCAAAAAATAAAATATGTAAATAGGATATATTTCCAGTGATTAATATTATATAATATATTGAGATTATTACTCAAACTAATGGTTTATTAAATAACATTATTAAAATATTAAGATAACTAATAGTTTATTAAGTAAATAAAATAATCTCAATCCAAAACATGAGAAAAAAATTTTTAGGGAAAAATTCACTATGTAAGACAAAAGCATTAATGGCCTCATTTCAAACCTGACTTGAATTGATAATTAAAATACATACTAAGTAGTGTATGTAACACTGATAACTGCATTGAAATATTATAGTAAATTACAAACTAATTTTAGTGCTTTTTAGTGCAATTTTTACTCTTTGCTAGCACACACACACACATATATAATAAAAACAGAATATATTATTTATTGGATTTATAAGTCTTTTTTTTTGTTTATATATATATAATAAAAACAGAATATATTTTTATTACACAAAAACTATGTTTGATATACATAAAATTTTATTATAATTTTTTATTCTTTTCACTATGGATAAAATCTTGCAAATATCTCAAATTACTACTTCTTAAGTATGTTTACATGCAAACAACCTTACCACCATAAAGTAAAAATCTTATAACTATTTCATACCATGATTTCTAATCTACAAAAATATTATTTTCTCTTTATGGAGTGTTTATTTTATGATTGGACTTTGGGTATCTTGATATACTTTTCATCCAAATTTATTAGGAAACAATAAAAATAATAGAAACAACATCACATGCATTTATGATTTGTAATTCATAACTCCTGTACATATTATCTTTTTTTATTTTTGTATCTCAATAAAAGTTTTTAATCTATAAGATACTAAGCATTCTTTTTATGCTTATAATGTGATAACAAAAAGATGTATGACATTATAAATGATTATTCATGATCAATGATTGATTTAATTAGAGAAAAGATTTTTAGAATTGTTCATAAGCATATCTCATTGCTTTTTTAAAAGTGAATAAAACTCAGCCAAAAAAGAAGAAAAAATAATTGATATCACAAACCTTAAAAAAAAAAAAAATTTCTAATCAAATAAATAATCTTGGACTTTTATTTGAAACACAAATAACTTGAACTATCTTACTTTGAATGTAATATGAGAAGACTTAATTTAATAGAAACAGCAGAATTACTGAGACAATAAATAAATATAAAGGAAGATTAGCAACAAAATAACAGATGTATTTGAACATAACAGTGAAATGTGGCATTGATAATCCTGTAGACCCAAACAAAAGATGCAACATTTTAGACTGACTTTCCAGCAATTAATTTAATCTAATAATTTTTTAAAATTAAATTAAATTTATATTGATTGAAACTATGACTAAAACTTAATAAAATGTCATTTAAAAATTTTGATAGGAAAATATGTATTTTATGGTGAAATTATTTTTTTAGTTCAGGTGCTATATTTTAATCTGTACTGCATCTATGATGCATTGAATCTCATTTTTCATGATATAAACTGATATATGCTACTATGCTGAAGTTTTTAAAACTGTTGTTTATGAAATAAGAATCAGACATAGTTGACTAGTGACTTTTAAAATAAAAATCAATATTTATGTAAGCCGGGTTTGAATTATCATCTTTTCTTTTCAGATACTCATTTCCAATAGTATTATGAACAATTAGATATTCGCATGGCTTTAATCCAAAGCATCAATATAGTGGTATGGAAAACAATTTTAAGTTTACTCTAATAGAAGTTGAGTGTTTGCTAATAAAATAATTTAATTCAATCAACTTATTATACAGTTTTCCAAATTGTGGTAAGAGATAGCAAGCAAAGACAAACTATCATAATAATAGTTAAGTATTATCATTTGGTCATAATATTTTGCTTGAGTAGTTATTATAATTATCTTTAGGAAGACAATTGTTTCTAATATGCATTGTATATTATTTCTACTCAATGATTCTATTGATTATAGAGAATTTTTAAAACATAGGATGAAATATTGTATATATGTCAGTGTGAGATTATATATATATATATATTATACCTATATATATTATATCGGTACAATATATATATATAATAAATAATTAAAAGTGACTATTTATTTATGATACTTTGCAGTTATAGAGTTATGATACAGTAATTAGTGTGTCCATTTCCCATTCTCATATCACAGATGCAAATATGGATAGAGCATAGAGATTTTGTTTTGGATAGCTGAAATTTTTCCAAACAAATGTAAAATATTTTCAGGTAGTCATTTCATATTTAATCTAACTAACAAACCTCATAAATATATTAATCAGAAAATAGGTATCTAGTTATTCTTACTTGGATAATAATAATAAGAAAGAATCAGAAATTTTGCAATCAGATAAATATTGATGCAAAGATTTTTTTTTTCAAATGGAACAACAGTGATGCAATAGTCATCATACATTATTATGAGGTTCCACATCTACAAGTACTGAGCCCATTGTATTATAAGTCTATATAGATTTTTATAATAATAAATATTGCAAAAAATAATAATTCAATACTAGAGAAATTAGCAATTGAATATAAAAATAAATAATAAAAAATAAGATCAAAAACATTAGTGCATCCTTATGAAAATGGAAATTTTAATATTTGGCTTTTTTTTTTTTAATAAATGATACATTCTTAACAATTAATATTTATATAAAGTACATATGCTTGATAACAATGCTATAATGTTGATTAATGTGTATCTGAACATGAGTATCTATACATGGATCTACATGGCCCAGCTGCTGAGAAGCTATCCATTTTCCAATGATCGCACCCCTGGGTCCCCGAAGCAAAGACCCAAATGCTTCAGCTGAATAGGTGGACAAGTCCAGAATTGTGCCAACCCACACAACAGGCAGCGAGGTCCAAGACTCAAGTCCATTAAAAAATAAATTCTTGACCCACAGCCGAGCCATATCAAGACCATTCTAGATACCTCTGTCTCCCAATTAATAGTCCAAATGTGCAGAAACCACATTTGGTCTACCTGCCCAGAATTGGAAAGCCAACTAAGAAAGACTAGCATGTAGTGAGCACAGATAAGCACTGCCCTTTTACCTTGTTTGTCACATTGAACACTATGTAATTCTCAATGGGTAAGTGTACCCAAAATTTTTGTAATCCTTTTACTAATAAAGATTACTTTTGAAAGTAATATTTATAATGAAGATGTAAATTTTGTATATGAAGATAAGATGTTATGGCCTGTTTTAATGTAAGTTTTGCATATAATATTTATTCTTAATATATTTTATTTTTAAACATTTTTTAGTGATATAAGAAACATTTTAAACTTGATACATAATACTAAATATTGAAATGCAAGAATAAATGGTATTAAAAGAATGCCAAATTATTACCAATAAATTATCAAATAGGGTCACTTGCTTATAGTAATTTATGGTTTATTATATCAATATTCCTGAAAGCGAAGAACTTCGCATATATATGTTTCAATTTTCAGAAGAAAAAAATATGATTTTATACATACATACAATAATTGAAAGTTTGCTAATCTTTCACATGTGCTAAGACAGCCAATCAGATTTTACATACATACAATATTTTTTACTGTTTTGCAATATTCCTTTACATATATTTTCAGTGGGCATGATTTTTGTATGCTGAGAATATATACAGTATTGCATTTATGTTAATGCACTTTGTAAACATGCGCATATATATATATGAGTCAAAGTGTGTAAAGAACAAAACCATCAATCTCATCTAAACCACTGCTTTTAAAAAAATTCTACCCTCCGCCTTTATGCTAAAGACGTATTTAAAATGAAAAAGTAGAAGATTTTACCCCATTGTTGGTGAGATCAATCAATTACTTCTTTTTCGAAGTAAATGTAACCCAATGTCAGACTTGATTTTGAATCTTTATTTCCAATCATTTAAATGTTGAGGAAGTAAGGGAATACCTTTGCAATTTGCTCTCAACTGAAGCTACAAGTCATCTCATCAGAATGCAAAAGAAACCTTACAAATGAAGAAACTGCCACCAAAATAAATTATGAAGGATAAAAGATGTTTTGACTTGTTGACATTTTTCATATTATCAACAGACAGTAATAAAAAAAAATGAAAAAGCATCTGCTTTGCTTTTTTTAACTATACAAAACATGAAATAAAATAAATAAATGAAATTAAATATATTTAGCTTATTAATTTTTTTTTTTTTTTAAGTGTCATAACATCGGCCGCAACCCGCAACTGCCTGCAAGTGCAAGGCAGTCGCGCTGACCTCTCGACCACCAATACATATTAATTTTGTATTTTGTTTACACATATATTCACTTCATCGTTTAAATATATCTGTACAGAGACAGTCTGTGTATTAGTATATATAGAAAAAACTACGTTAACGTGTACATTCTGAAACTTTATGTAACTTCTGGAAATTTTCTGTGTAATATTTAACAGTTATAATATTTTTGAATACTGTGAAAAGTAAATGCAATTTTTATATGAGTTTTGCGAATATCATTACAGACAAGCCGTAGCACTCAGAGATTTTAAATCTAATTAGCAGTCAACGAATTATATATATAAAAAAATGTTAATGTGACTCAATAAATATTTTTATACTTGATCTTTTGTTTCTAAAATAAATGAATAAAAACCATTAAATCATTTTCAACTTTAAAACTTAACTTCCAATAGTAGACTTAATGACTAATCAATGATTTTTCAGTGATGCTATTTATGATACAAATTTTATTCAGTTATATATTTTTTATAAATTAAAAAAAATGTTGAAAACAATTTTTCAACTTTAGTCTATTATGCACTTTTAAATCATTTAAAAATGCCCCATCCCCATACTATTTGTAAGCTGTTGTATAATTTGATTATTGCATAAATGGCATATATTTCTATTAATTAAATTTGTTGTAATGAATTCTCAATTAACAGTTTTATAATTAATAATGTTTAGCTAAGCTTTTAATTAAATAAAAAGAGAGAGGAGAGATTTATAGCTTAAAGATTAATTATTATTCAGCATTAAAGAAAGCAATAGTTGTATGAGTTAAACCCTGCCTAATGGAGACCCCATATATTAATAATAAACTATCACTAAATCTAATGTAATATATACTTTAATTCCAAATAAATTTCCACTGTACTGTTATCATGAGACAGTCTGTGACAAATTGTCCCATCTTAAAAACCACTTTTCATAGAATGTGCCAAAATATATGTGTACATAAAACAATATGCAGATATAGCATACTCTTTTATACATATTATATTTTATGATCTTAAACTGCAATCCAATACAAAATAATAGTATCAGTTCTTTCATTTCATAAATGTATTTTGATACAACAACCTTATCACATGTGATTAGAAGTCTAAGAATGCTTGTCAACCTTGCTGGACTTGCAACCTATGCTATGCATTTATACTTTATAGCAATTTTGTTTATTCTCAAAGCATGAATGAATTAATATTCAATTTACATGTATAAACTATAAAATTACAATGTAACAAATGCATACCATGCAAAGCACAAACAATTATTTTAGTGTCTTCTGCTGTATTACCTTAAATTTGCATTAGCATATGATAAAATCTGCTTACTGTCCAATTTACATATTTTTAGCTCTTTTAAGTGGACTGTGTTATGATACAGTAGTTTTATAGTAATCTTGATTTCCATATATATAATTTCAGTAATTTTCAAGTCAATAAAAATATTAAACAAAAATATTGAAATAAAAAGAATTTTAAGTTTTTAAATTTGTATTTTTTAGTTTGTACTGCAATTAATGGGTGATGTGATCATAAAACTTCAAAAGCAATATATTTTTTATCTCTCATTATAAACTTCATGCTTTTTAAAATACCACAAATTCTGCTGGACATTAAAATAAGCATTATGTACTATCTATAGTTTTGTGTATATATAATTATTTTTGTATACTATATAAATATATATTTATTAATAACAATATAAAGCTTTAAAATACTGCATATGTTTATTTTTAAATAATACAAAATTTTTATACTGCAGAAATTAAATCAATAAATCAAATCTGTAATTTACTTTTATTGATTAATCCTCTCTCATTTTTATTTTCTTTCTTAAAATATAGGTCAGGTTATTCAATAATTTTTGTTACTTAAATAGTAATAGAACTTGTCTCATCAAATACATTATTTAAAAATAGTAACATGTCAGAAATTAATTTTGACTAGCTTTAGTTTGAATAACAATATCTAACAACAAACTATAAACAAATTCTAAATCTAATATAATAAAAAATTCAACATTTAAAAATTAATATACTTTGAAAAATAAAACTATTGGATTAATATATAAAAAAAGAGATGTTCACTGTACTTAGATTTAAGCCAATAAACATCACATGATCACCATTTCTTAAGCTTGCTTATAACTGTTATTAAAACAGGCAAAACTCTCTATATATATTGCCACTCAGTGCAAGACAGAGTAATCAATAGATGCCAGAAGGTTTGTGCATAAAATCTCCATCTAATGCCTACTCATCCAATATCCCCAGAATAGTTTCTGGCTCGTGACCTTCGGCAGTGAAGAGCCTTGGATCTGAGAGCACTGCACCTTGATCTTAGGATCTAATTTTACTTAGATTTATTAGTTATTAGTGTTAATGAAGTTTTATTTTTTATTTTTTAATGCATACAATATTTATTAACTAATAAAAGTGGTATATATGCATACTATATAAATATGTTGAAAACATATATAAACAATATGTACAAGTAAAAAAAAAGTTGAAGAAATATCAAGGCTTACAACATGAAAAAATGAACAAATTGCTTTGCAGTTTGTTTTTATTTCATATAGTAAATCATCATCAACAGCCTTAAAGCATATAGATCTATGTATGTGAGAGTTAAAAATACATGGTATGTCATTATCCATAAAATTCAGTTTTTATACCAAGGCTTGGAACGAAGGATTTTAACTATTTATATTTCTTTTATTCTTAAATAAATTGCTTAGTCTATGTGGTGAAATGTTGTATTCTATTTCTTCTATTTATGTAACTATTAATAGTTGCATATTGTTATTTTCTTTTATATATAATATGTACAAATAAATATATAGAAAACAACATATATCCCAATTGTCATGTATTAAAAATTTATTGCCCAATTAACATACTGTAAGAAAAAATTGACAAATCTCTTTGCAGTACCTACACATTTCACATTGTAAAATATTAAGAATTTCCTTGGAGAATATACATGTGTAAATATACTGTGTTTTGTTACTATACATGAATTTCATTTCTGTGCTAAGATTTAAAACAAAAGTTGCAAATTTGGGGGCTTACTGAAATTTCATATTTTCTTCATTCACACATACATTACTATATCTCACTATGGTATTTATTAGTAAATTGTTGTATTCTTTTTTCTTTCATTTATACAGTCATTACTAGTGGCATTCTTGTTATTTTATTAATTTATTTCAATTTAGAACTGCCTTAAAAATCTAAAAATATCTAAGTAATTCGTATGTTTTAGTTTAAATTCAATAAAATATTTTTGAAAGTTGTTTTTCATATTAGATTTTGTCTTTCAAGTTTTTAATTAACACATATCTTGTAACTCATTAACAGTGATTTGTGTAAAATTTATAAAACATATTTCAATGTTGAAATAGAAATTTTTTGAATTTTCTAAAAATATATATATAATTAGAAACACCCTCCCCTCTCACAAATTCTATAAGACTATATCCACTTTTATTTCTTTTCCATATAGAGATTTACATTTCAAACATTTGACAAATCTAATACTATTTTCTTTTCGACAATTTTAAAATGTTGTTTACTCAGTTATAATTCTTCTAAATCATATCCCTGAATTATCTGCATTTATAATTCTTTATTAAATAAAATAACTAATCTGCTGGTTATAGCATCAATATTCTGATGTTGATCAATTATTTTTGATAGTATTAAACTATTTGTGTCTTTAGAATTTAATTCAAGTTCATTTTTTTTAAATCGATTGTCTCTATTTTTTTTTAAAGTCACTAATCCAACAAAGCCAAGATTAAAAAATTCTTAACAATTTTTATAATTTTTTCTCTTGAAAATAATATTCAGTAGTAGGTAACTAAATAAAAGCTATTAGTAAAATAAAGCTTAGTTCAATAACCTGCCTATTCTTAATATATTTTATTCTGATTATGACGTTTCCAGCCACTAAGTCAGAATTTCTTATTGTTTGTTATAATATGGAAATAAAATTGAGAATTAAAGGTCTCAGGAGCTATCAGAAACCTGAAAAAAAATTTTATGGGGTCTTAAACTTAGAAGTAATAGTCATTAAACTTACCATGATCATTTTTCCAATGTTTGGTGAGCAATTAATTCAGGTTTTTTACTATGTAAAAAATTCCATAGTAATATAAATGAAAATTTTGAGAGTGGATAAAAAAGATAATTAAGAGATTTATCTATACTTTTTTTAATTCTTCGGAAAAAATGAATCGCCATTAAAGCAGACATTATTGTAAATCCCCAGCAAAAAACTATATATAAACTAATACAAACTCATCAATAAATAAAAAAATACAAGGACCATCAATAACTTAGCTTGGATCATATTTAATCATTTAATTTATTGATATTTTACAATGCAGAGTGTGAATTCTGTATACTAATGTGATTTCAGTATGGCTTTTATCCTCTGGTTCTTTATAGTGGTTTCAGAATAACTCGCAGTTACATTGAAATCATGCTCTGCATTATAACACCTGAATAAATTGATCGCTTAAATATGATCCAAGATAAGGTAAGGGTCATTCTTTCTGTTCTTTTTCATTTATTGACAGATTTGTATTAGTTTATATATAGCTTACTGGGGATTTACAGTAACCATTTAAATTTAGTCTATGCTAAACTATTATTATTTGTATTTATTAACTGAAGTTTTATTTAATATTCAGGGATTGTTTAGAATAAGGCATAGAACTTTATTCTCTGATTGTTTATATGTTCAAAATGATTTATGATCATAGTAAAATCATGATAATATACAGAAATCATACTCAGTACTATAATATGTCAAAAATTAAATACCCAAACATGATCCAATCTAAAAAGCAGGTGGCCCACTGTATATATATATTTTTTGCTTATTGATAAGTTTGTATTAATATACAAAATAGCTTACTGGGGTTTACAGTAACCTCCACTTTAATTTTGTCTAAATTGAGCTACCATTATTTATTTGCATTTACATTCAATTGTTAGTTTGTTTTATAGCCATTGCTACTTTACAATAAAATACATATCAACTTTTCTTTCCTTCTAACTTCACAAAGTTTTAACTATCTTATTTAATAGGATAATTCTTTCAATTCGTTCACTTTCTGGTCACTTGTAATTTACAATTGAAGGTAGTGAAATATAATATTGTCTATGAATAGCAGCTAGTCTTAAAATTTGATCATTATTAACCCTTTTTACCTTTAATTATCAAGTGTCACTTTGGCCGATAACTATCATATACATATTCAATACTTTTAGAGAAGATTTTAATCTTTATCATATGCACCTTGAATGTTTGTAATAGTTAAACAATGTCTTTTTATTAACTATAGAGGGACCTCTCAAACCTTGACACAACATAGCAACTTCATAAAGATAAGAATGTCCATCTACTTTTAAGCTAAATTCCCACTTATATAGGTCATTCTGAAGCATCTTAAAATTTCATATTTTGAAGCTGTTAATCTCTTTATTCTTTAAGTTCACTAATTTCTTTACCAATTTACCATGACAAAATCTTCCGATTTACAACAAATTAGTGTTATGATCTTTATACTGGAAATATATAAAATAATGTCAATTTGTGATTATTTATTAATTGCATAGGAAGTAAGTAAATACTTTTAGAGAAAGGGTTTTTATTATATATACACCTTGAACATTTATAATAGTCAAATAAGTCCTTTTTTTAACTAAAGAGGGACCTCTCAAATCTTGACACAAGATAGTGATTTTTATCACATGCACAATGTCTTTTTTTGACTATAGAGAGACTTCTCAAATCTCAACACAAGATTCATGCTATTTTGTGTCGAGATTTGAAAGGTTCCTATATATTTAACAAAAAGACCATTGAAGGCACATGACTTTAAGTTGCTATCTTGTGTTGAAGTTTGTGAGGTCCCTCTATAGTAAAAAAAAGACATTTTCTGACTATTCTAAACATTCAAGGCACTTATGATAATGGTTAAAGCCTTTCTCTAAAAGTATTCGTCACTACCTTGTAATTTGGGTTTGAGAGGTACTTCTATAATCAAAAACAAAACAAAACATTGTTTGACTATCACAAATGTTCAAGGTGCATATACTAAAAGTTAAATCCTTTATCTAAAAGTATTTGCATGTTTACTATGTGCTTAATAAATAATCACAACTTTGCATATAGATATTAGTATAAATAAGCAAATATTCATGCACACAAATAAAGACATACACATCCTCTCTGTTTTCATAAAAATCTAATTGGTGATTCCAAACTCTAAAATAAATACAATGGTCATCATTTTTAACCCAAGTATATAAATAAGCATCCCAATTAGGTTCTTTTATTATGTTAATATTCACAAAACAACAAGAAATGCAATAACAATAGCGCATATGAGAATATACATTTTAACATTATATATAATCTATGAATATTTTATGTGTGTGCGTGTTTGGACTTTTTCCTCATTTTAATAGCTGAATATTTTTTTAAAAGTGACTCCAGCTGTATTTTGGTTTTTAGATAAACAAGTTACATTTATTAAATGATTCATTTAACTGCTGCAATATTGGTTCTTAATATGTTTTGTATACATGTGTGATAAACATTAATATATTACTTTCAGTAATACTATACCCAATTTGTTTTTAATGATTCAAACTTGTTCGCTATTTATTTTAGGATTACTAATGAGTAATAATAAAATAACAAGAGATAAATCAGCATATAGTAATATCAAATAAAATAATTTAGTTATAAAAGATAACAGTAATTGTTTAAGTGCAATGTTAGTTTTAAAATACTTTCCTACATTTTATATCTTAATTACCATTTAAGAAAAAAAGGAGGCAGATACCTAATAGTCTTGGGTAATAAATAATGCATATGTTCACAATTAAAATCATTGTTGACTTTTGTTTAAAATCAACAATCATAAACTAAATTTAATGTCAAATGTAAGCGCTAAAAAAAATTGACTGCATTGTTTCAACACATGATATTAGTTTGCTTATACAAAAGTATATAATAAAAACATAAGACCATTACTATTTTTAGAAGTAACTATAATAGAACAGAAGTAATAGTAATTATACGATTTATGGAAGATCAAAAACGTAGAACCGAAATAAAGTTGTAGTAATCAGTATTCTTTGCTAGTCATTCTTTTTAATAACTAAAATTTCTTTTAAACATGTATTCATTAAAAACTGAACAGGAAAAAAAAATATGATAGAAAAATATTTTGTAATCATTTAAAGAACTAATTAGAGTTTATGATGGGGTTCTAAATATTAATGTAGCAAAATAATTGTGCAAAGGCAGAAAGTAATAAACTATAATCAATAATGAAGAGATATTATCACTTGATTATAATACTGTTTTGCTTAATTAATCCAACTTACATTTGAATAGAAAACTACATACATGTTTTATAACATATTTTACATTAATTCAATTTATATTCCAGTGTATAGTTGATTCTTTCTAATGCATTAGAATTATTTAATAAAGTGATATTTTATGAAATTCTTATAATAGAACTAATGCTATCATCATCATCATCATCATTTTATATTATTTGTAATTTTATTATGATTTCATCAACCAATCCTATGCATCTTCACAGTAGAACTTCTTCACCATCAGACAAGTTTTGATTAAAAAAATAACTAAGATGATTAGAAAGTAATACCATATTATATAATTTTGTGCTATCCTGCTCATATGAGTTTTAAATTAGAATTCATCAGTTTTTTGCAATTCAAACATATTCTTACAGATACTTGAAAAAAATGTAAATAACCCCTAAGATATATTTTAATTGGATACATTGTTTCATTTAGTTTAAAGCATTATACTTTCTATTCTTCATTATCATGTTTTGTATATATGTACTGTAACGATATATAAATATGTCGTTACATTAATTTAAAATAAAAACTTAAAAGTTCGCAAATAAAAGGGAAAAACTAAACGCTAAAATTAAAATTTTTGTTAAACATATATATATATTTGCACAGATGCTAAACTTTAAAAATATTTTTTTCATAAACAAAAAAAAAAGTATTTGAACGTATTTTTTTTAGTAAAAAAATACAAGATTGAAATATAAAAATATTTTAATAAAAAAATAACGTAAGTTAAAATAAAAACAGGTATTAATTAATTCCTGTAATCTGTAAATGGAAATGATTGTTTATTAATTATCTAAAAGCTGTGTAATTAAAAAGTCAGATGAAAAGTTAGATAAGAGAAGAAAGAGATTTTAGCTTGACCAGTGGAAGCAAATAAAGGCCCGGACCATAACAAAAAAACAGAACAGTGACGTTTTTGTTCATGGAATCCATAGGAGGACTATAAAAAGAAAAAATATTGAGTTCCAGTCAGTTTTTTCCAACTTGATTTTGGTGAGTCGAGCGACAAGATGCACTTGTCGTCCTCACTCACTTATTTTAAAAATGCAAAGACTGTGATACCAGAACAGAACCAGCTAATGCTACCTCCAAAATATCAGACCGGTCTTCCAGGAAAGTCTCCGTGGGAATTGCCAACGGGAACAGGGACTCTTCTACCATAAGCAATAGAACTGAACAATTGTTAAAATCATAATATTAATTAAGAACTTTAAAGATTGATAAGTTAATTTAAATTTTATAAAAAGAACTTTTCTCTGACTTATGTGTCAACTCAATTGATAATGTGTAATTTTATATATGTTTGCATTTGATAAAAAAAATCATTTCCATTTATTATTTACTTGTATTAATATTTATTGTTTAAATTTTAAATGAGGAAATTTAAGGTTGGGTATAGATGTTGCATAGATTCGTTAGCGGTTGATAATGTTGTGGTTTTCACATTCGATTAGAATATATGTCAACGATATCACTGCAAGCATCTTACGATGAATGCTAATGGGATTTGTATATTCCCTATGCAAGTGACGTTTATCGATGACTTTGTATTTTGATCGGTTGTGTTTAATTTGGAATGTTTTTGACCGTGGAATCTGTGCAGCTGATCTGTACTCAACAATTTTAAAACAAATTTTATAAAATGCATTTGTGCGAACGTATTTAAATGTTAAATTTAAGTCGGGCGTGAATGGCTATATAGTTTTGTAAAGTTATATTAAGGGAGGGTAATCTTAGGTTATTTATTTCGTAGTTGAATTGGTTCAATGGATTGGATATATTTGTGTAATTAGTAGATGTAGTATGAGGTCCGCTACGGGCAGGATTATAGATATATGCCACACACCCTCTGTTTGCCTATGGATGGGTTTGTAAGTCAGCTGAAGACCGCAGTCCATTCCTATGGAGTTTTTTGTTTATTGTTCTACTTGCCAACAGATGTCACATTCCTGTTGGTGGAGAGTCAATGTCTTCTCTATTTCTACTTATTGTTCAGATGTACATTTCCTGACAGTATAGTATTTTGTGTTGTCATATCATGCTACATTGAATACATGAATGTATCAGATGGATTGGCGCCAGTTTGGTTGCGAAATTTGTTGCCTAAGGTTAAATCAGGGAAGAATATTTTCTTTTCAAATGCAGATCTATGTAGTCTATTCATACTTGACCATCTAAATAAAATATTAAACTCATTGAAATTAATGTAAATGTACAATTAAAGAGTAATATAAAAATCTAAAAATGTTAAACCTATTCCTCGAATTTAGAATGATTTTATATGTGCGTAAATAAATATTTTTGTGTTAATTTCTGGCAGTGGCTTTTATTCTTTTATATTTAAGATTTAAAATTTATAGATTTTTATCTCTGCGTCTCCGCTGAGCTAGTGACTTGGGCTAACGATCGGAATATTTAAATAAAGTGGAATCTTAACAGCACGTATCTGCCTACTTTATAAATTTTTCTAGGCTCAAATGCCTAGATGGCACCCTGGTAGTTGCAGATATTGTTTTTGCAGTTAGATTCGATCTTCACTTTCATTTCGATCATTATAATTGGCGCCCAACATGAGGCCTTACCTCAGAGATTGACCCTGAGATAGGGGAATTGATGATGAAATTTTCTATCTTTAATAAATCATGAGTTCCCTGAGAATTTTAAAAGTGAATCATGCAAATAACATGTTTTTTCTGAAATAAGTACATTTTTGTACTAACGTAAAGTTATAGCCAGATGTTTAATAAACTACTAATACTTTTGAAAAAGTGAATCAACTCGGGCTTTGATTTAACAACTACAACCTGAGATGAGTTGTAATGATAAAGAACATTACAATGATGACTCAAAGAAACTCACATCGTTACAGTACATAACATCAATTCTTCTTATAAAACATCACAGTTGTAACTTGCCTTCAATAACAATTACAATCTTTTATAAATTGATAAAGAATTATCAAATAATTCTTCAGCATGTCAAAAATTACATTTTTAAAATTCAATATATTGACTTTAATTGATACACTGGATAAATACACATTGGATAATTGACAGACAGTTGGTAAAGTATCAAGTAAGAAAACTAAGATAAGTCATATATAAATAATAATAAAATATATACTTTGTCTTTAATAATTTAAGTTTATACCTGAGAAAAGAAAAAATCAAACTCATATCATTTCACCTCTTTTTTTCTAAAAGTATCACACCTTTGATTTAGATAAAACTTTATTTTCACCAAAACATTTAATACTTTTTTTTAATTCAATCAAGTTATAATGGGCCATAAAATAACTATTATTTCTGCTATTACAATACTTAATATATTGAAAGCATGCTTAGCATGAATAAAAGCTAAAACTTATAAACATCTGTCTACCTTTTCGGGCTTAAATGTCCTAATATTTATTTGTGCTTATTTTTAAGCCAATCTTTTAAAAATTATATCACATCACACATTTTAAACTTATTCTCAAATATTAATATATCAGTAAATTTCATAAAGGAAAACTTTGTAAAATAAATAAATCATTATCAATATTCTATTCATTTAACAACTTACCAAAATATCCAACAAAATACCTCAATTCATTTTGTCACTGAAACAAATATTAATCCCACAATCTCTTTTTAAATCTTCTTTGACAATATTTTCTAAATCCATATTTCTCCAGATATAATATAAGACTTTCAGAAACACATTAGATGAATGTAAGACTAAGTTAATTGTGTAAAACATTATTTCACTATATTGTTTTCTATACTGCAATCATAATATTGTTACAATTAAAATAGTTGTACATAGCACCAATATTTTGTCCATCTTATTATATAAAAGTGAGATATGGACCTTCTTTCGATTTAAAATAAAGTCATTGGAAAAATTACATTTAAGGCTGTATAAGATTTTAAATATATAATGGAAAAATTATAAATTCAATTAAAATGTTTTTCTGTTTGCTAATTTAAAAATGCTCTAAATGATGTAATATTGAAAGTTTTCATTAGAAAAATGTAGTTAAAATTAAAATGCAAAAGAGGACTACAGTTAGAAAAAGTTAAGAATTATTTCAGAAATAAAATTACTTGCAAAAGAAATTAAAGCTTACATTATACATCACAAAAACAAATTAAAAAATCAGAATGTCAAAACAGTCACAAATGAATGAAGCCATATTAAAAGATAGAGGAAATTAAGATTGCTCTGATGAAGACTGCAGGGCAGTCGAAACTGCCAAGAAAATAAATCATTACATTTTTTTTTTTGCATTACAGTGTATATGAGGGGAGTTAAAGCAATATATATATGAATAAAGCCATTCCAAGTCAAAGAGGAAAAAATAGACATCACTATCATCATCATAATACAATAGAGTTTAGTCTTATTATGTATAAGCACTCATCCTTGAGCAATAAAACATGCAAATATAAATAATGCTAATTTATTATTTCATTTATTTGTTATTTTGCAATGATCATTAACTTTTCTGCAGTAAATATGTCTTTGTGATAGACTTTAACATCATATCTAATTATAGCTCTCTATTGTATTCTATTCTCAGAAATGTCTTCTCAATGAAAACTATCAACCTTGAACTTCTTTATCATATAAATGAATGAGTCTGCTTCTCGCATAACATTATATTTAAGCTTCAATATAAAACATTTTTAAAGACAGTCATATAATGCTCATTTTTTTCATGTTCAATCTAATAAAAATATGTAATTCACAATAGTGCGCTTTGAAATGCTATGTTCGAAAAATTGAAGAAAACATTAATTTATATTATGATTTTGTTATCATGTTTTTAGAATTCTATAAATCATCTTTAAATGAAATTATTGTAATTTTATTTTTGTTATACAATTCCTTTCAATAAATCACAAAAATTTATTTAATTATATCAACATATTTAAATTGGGTTACTTTCTAAAGTTAATACCTATTCATGATAAAAGATTATGAAAGTTTTTTTTCCATAACTAACTGTAAGAGACTAAAGTATTTTTTTTCAACATTAATTACTAAATCAAAGTTTTTAGTTGTTACATTCAAAATGTTGAATACCTTTTGTAGGTCATCTTTTGAATTGACACAGATATCACTGTTATCAGGATAATCAAAATCTAGAAGCCAAGAAGATGAAGTTTTTATTTTTAATTGATTCAAATTAAAAATCTCAGCATAAAAATTTATACTGTATTTTAATCCCTGATTCATTAAGCTGCCTATAAACAATTTCAAAGACTACTTTCATAAAAATTGAAAAATAAAGGAACTACTACATATTCTTGTTTAAAACCAGTTTTAATTTGAAATGTCTCAGGTTTTCATCTCATTCTACCATGTAGAAACATTATAATACAATTAAACTTTGAGAAATCTAGCTAATTTCAAATGGTACTATAGATCTGTTCAATTAATTGAATGAAATGTCTTGATCAACTCAATAAAGGCAATATATAAATCATTCCTTTGTCCCTGATAATTTTCTTGTATTTTTGGCAATAAAAACTATGACTATAATGCTTCTTATCTCTCTAAAATGATATTGAGGTTTTGGTAACCATTCTTTTATGACTAAAAAAAAGTCTATTCAATGAAATAATTATAAATATTTTTTTCTGTAATGTATAACAGTAGAATTCATGATAATTATTGCAATCTTCTAACAATTAGAACAGCAGAAACATTCTTAAGATTAGATGGCACAATTTTTGAATCTATATATTCCTAAAATATTATATTTTTGGAACTAATAATACCTCCCATATTTTAAAAGCTTCTGAAAATATTTAATCAGTACCTGCATCTTTTCATTTTTAAGAAAGCTGTTTTAATTTCAATACGACAGATATTTTTTATTCAAATTTAAATAAGGTTAAATAGATATATCATTAAAAGATATCATTTCCATTTTGGAATTGTTATTCCCCCCTCCCCCAATATTCCTTCCATCTATTTGAAATATTAGTGTCATTACATAGGAATGCCACTGATGAATTTAATAGAATTATGATGCTATTTTCAAGTATATATATATACATATTACTTTCAAGGCTTTATAATTTTTTTATTATGACCATAATCAGTGAATGACTTTAATTCATTTGCAGTTTTAATCCATCAAATGTAATTAAACATTCTTGTCTATTGCTATCTTTCTGCCTTTAAATCTCTACATTATATAACTATACATTCAATTTATTATTCTACCGAGAAAATGCCACATTTTAAAAATCAAATTACAAATAATAGAATCATTGTCAGAAAACAAGTCATGTTTCTTATTTTTAATGCATTTGAGGGAAGTCAGTAATTTTATCATAAATTCTGAGGCATTTGAGCATTACAATGGAACTGCTATCTCTTTGGCTTTTCTACACTATTTTGTAGTTATCTGTAAAGTTCTTTTGTTATTATGCATTTTTTATGTGTGCAAAAATTAAAACTGAAATTAAGAATTAAAAAAAAATCTGAAGATGTCAGTTTTATATAGACCTTGTATAAATATTGCATAAATTTGTATATGAAAGCAACGTAACAATGCCCTGATTGATTATACAAAATCATCACTGATAGATAGATTATTTGTCTCTAGAAATTTCAGAGTATTCTTTATTCTTTCAGTATTTCTGAAAAAAAAAATTGTAATTTTTAATATTTTATTTACATATTTAAACTTATTTATGCAACATATTTATATAAAATATTTATTTTAAACCATCTATGTGATTATAATAAGATTTTATTTGAAAATATTTGTTTTTAACAAAATAAGTTGCAAAAATATAGTTATAATAAAGGAGAAACTGTTTCTACTGGATAAGACATATTTTCATTTTTTTCACCCTCAACTGAACTTCATTTCCATTTAAAAAGGAAATTCAAATAATAAATATTTTAAACAATAATTTTTCTGAATACGTAAGATTACAATCCAATATGGAAAGAGCAAATATGTCCAAAATTCCTCACTATGGTTTTTCAAATAAGAGTGAGAAGAATTGGATCTTAAAGGAATTAATAATTCTTTAAAAGAATTTCATGCCTCAGTATCATAACAAAATTATGGTACATGAACTAGCTAGTATAATTATTACAAAATTAATCTAATTATTTTACTTTTTGTCTTTCTCTTTTTTTTCTACAGTTAGAGTAGTTATACTCACTTATGAATAGCTATCAATTATAACAGTATTTGTCAATCTATATTTTTTATTCTTTTACATCTCTATATTCCATTTCTATTTGCTCATATCTACCCTTATCTGATATGTATTTCATATTAGCATTAAGCTTTCTACACTTTTATTTTCATCAAATTTTATATTTTTTAATCTTGACTATTTTATTAATTATCTCATTGTAAGGATAATAATTTTTGTCTTTTTATTTATTTTATAATTAAAATTTTTATTTTAGTTGGATTTCGCTGTAAAAGGTTTATGTACACCAGTCATAATTATTTCTCTCAAAATAACATTTAAATAGTTTTACAGTCATTATAAAAAAATATACAACTCTGATTCTTTTTTAAGATTGTTACCTTCCAAACATCTTTTTTAAATAAGTGCAAATAGTAAAGTTTATATGTACAGACACATACACGTATATTTATTTACAAACACTAATTCAAAAATAGTTCAATATCAAAAAGCATTTTAGGTAAAATAAAATTTATCAAAACAGTCGAACTTTTAGGTAATAATATCAAAATACAGTTCATAAAAATAGGTTAAGGTATTGATAAAAATGCAAAGTTACAGGAATTCCTTCCCAGCTAACAGTATTTTAGCTGGGGGAAAGTGAATGTAGCGTAATTAAACCTTGATAATATTGATTATTTTCAATTCTTTTCAAATATTGCATTGATTTGTCTACACAGAATAAACAAATAAAAAAACAAAAATATATTGTAAAATAAAATTTAATGTTAAAAAAAAAAAATACCAGAATTGGGACAAATTTTTTTTTTTACTATCAAAGAAAAATTATACATCAAAATTGAAATAAAAGTTCCTTAAGCAAATAAAAATCTCAACAATTGAAACTTTATATTCAGAAACGAACTGACCTATTTTGAATGTATTTGTAGAAAATAAACGTATTTATAATATCTAATATGACATGTGAAAAACAGGTTTTATGATTCCAAAAGAGTCTCTTGGCAATAATAGTCTTTGTAAAAGAGAAGCGGATCAGTATTACATATTATTATTAAATCGTGATGATAAATATTATACTGTAACATGCTTCTTTTAAGACCAACATACCGTTTATTTAATCAAAGAATAAAAAACATTATGTTTAAAAATAAACAAAAATTGCAATGATCGAAACAAATAAATTGAATGCATTAAAACAACATCAGTCTTCTCCATTTTCTAAATAATTTGCTTATTTCTTAATAATTCTATAATATAAAGTACTGCTTTTCAGTCACGCGTTATGAAATAAATTTATTAGGAATAGAGATTAAGTTTTCTCGTAGTGTCCACGTTAGAGCTAAGTGATGAGTTTGAAAACAACATAGGTTTTTATTCTTTTTTTTTTTTTAAGTGTCATAGCATCCGCCGGGACGCGAACCCGCAACCCGGGCAACTGCCTGCAAGTGCAAAGCAGTCGCACTGACCTCTCGACCACCAATGCAAGACATAAGTTTTTGTTCTTTCATTCAATTTTTATACAAATAAGCAATGAGGATGTGCATAATATATTAATCAAGTGAATATATTGGTTTAATATATTTTAACTGCTGAAGACAACCGTTTAAGCATATATGCATGGTGCAACAAAATTTTTATTTTTAATTTTTTGATTAATTATAAATTAATTTTTTTGTAAAATTGTTTCAAATTGTAGCCAAAGTCGTAAATATTGTATTGCATCTTTAACTTGTAAAAAAATGAAATTATAAATGAATTCAGAAAGACCAATGTTGTCAGAATAGTGGTGAAGTGAAAGACACTCGTTGTCTTACAGATTGCAAAGCAACAAGTTCAGAAAGCAATATAATCATAAAAATTTAGATATCAAAGCAGTACTAACTACAGCTGCTCAGTTCAATATACAGCATGTTTATATTTCAAAATTTTAATATTTCAAAAGTTATTCAGTTAGTAATTCATATATTCACAGCGTAGCTCCACTCACTGCAAGCCAGAATAATCAATAGATGCAGGAAGCATAAAGAATCATCATCATCTATATTTGATGGTTTACTTCATATATTATACTGTTTGATTAATATGTTTTTTTTTTAAAAAAATAACAAAGTATTTTATTCATCCTGAATTTCTTTGTCTATATGACTTGAAAATGCAAACTTTGTACATTAATTTATTGATAAACTTTGTTATACCAATACTTCAATAAATAAAAATTAATTCGTTATTTTGAGTCAGCAATATTAACATTAAAATTAACATATATATGAATCAAACATTTTAAAATGGAAGTATAAATAGAAATTTAAAAAAAAAGTTTTGTAAACTGAAAGAATTTATAGAAGACCGCTATAATCAGCCTCAGTTTCAGAAGTTATTGGTACTCAAAAATATATTACATATAAGGTTGAGATCTTCAGAGTTTGATTCTTGAAAGACAAAAAAGACTAGTTAGATATAAATAAATGTTACAGCTAAGTAGTACATGATATTAAAAAATTTTCATTGTTGTAAAGAGAAAGATAAAAGAGAAGATGTGAGTATTAAATGGCAATGAAATTTAAGATTTAGCCTTTGTTTTTTGAATATCTACAAAATGAAATATCCATGAGGAGAGATTATGGAGTAGAATATTTAAAAAAACTGGACTACAAACTAAGTCAAAAAGTAAAAGCAAAGCATTATTAGGAATTAGTTTCAAATTAAGGAACAATCTTAAGTTGCACAAAGTTTGTGTAAAAAGAATTTTGATGTAAATAATATTTTTATTATAACTTAACAAAATTTATATAAAAAAGAATCTATATAAAAATGTTTAGTTTACTTAGATATTTCAAGAATTAAATTATCACCAATCAAAAAATAATAAATTCTAGTTGTCATAAAAATTTCATGGGTTATGCCATCTTTTTCTATGAAGTAAAAGAGTTGATACTTTATCAGAAGTCATATTAATGGTACCATATCTCAGTGCATAATATACACACAGTGAAAGTGTTCAAAATGTAATAAGGTGTTATCTAGAGGAGGTAAATATTAAATATAAATTACATTGACCAAACTTATAATTTACTTAACTACTGAAAGGCTAAAAATAAACACATGGTTTTAGAATCTTTCATTCCAGTATGTCAGTAATATAAATATGAATTTAAAAAACCCAATAATTATATAAAAAAACATTAATATATATATATACACACACACAAAACAAATGAAATGCAAGCTTCTTCTTTATAAACTTGATTTATTATATGAACTATTATAAAATACAAAAAATACTCCAACGGTTTGACTATATTCTTTTATGGTCTTTATCAAGGAATAACTATTCTTCATAAAAACTCCAAAATTTAAGTTAATAGTAATCCAAATAAATTAAATCAATAACAAACAAACACAGTCTTCTATTTTAAAAATAGCCCATTAATTTTAATATATATATATATGTATAAGAATATAGTCAAAGGGAATATTTTTTGTACTTTATAATAGTTCATATAATATAAGGGATTCGAACTCAGACTTTCATACAACCTCAACTCTCCATGCCATCTTATATTGCTGACTCACCTGATCATACACATATTGAAAAGATAAATAATCACCAATATACATATTTCATGCTAAACCAGCAATCATCAGTTGGTCCAGATTACTATCCTCACACATATATACAATCAGTGCTCAGCTTTATTATATTAATATAGCCAATCTTCACACTTTAATGGACAGGTTTCAAACTAATTCAATCCACAACTCTTTAGCCATCCATTTCATTGAAAATCTGATTATGGAATGGTTTTTCAACATGTGTATGATCAGGTGGGTCAGCAATATGAGATGGCATGGAGAATTGAGAGCTGTGTGAAAGTCTAAGTTCGAATCCCTTATATTATATATGTGCAGATGTGTGTAAGCCTGTACAGCGTATTAATTTAAATAGTTCATATAATAAATCAAGATTTTTAAAGAAGTTTGCATGTGGTTTGTTTTGTATATATATATATATATTGAAATTAATGGTCTATTTTTAAAATAGAAAACTGCGTTTGTTTGTTATTGATTTAATTTATTTTTATAAAAACATTAAAGAATTCAGTCATATATAATAATTTTATATATCCTTGATAGGTAAAATTGCATTTATATTCAGTATTATGATATAAAACAGGCATAATCATGCTAGATGTAACAAAATACCTTTTACAAAGATAAAATTGGCTTTCCAATGGTTACATAAAGTAAAAATTTGGTAAAAGTAATAAATAAAAAAGTAAAAAAATAACTTTTAAAAGTCACTTCCTTATGAAAAGATCTCTCTAACAGCCCTTACTAAGATCAGTAGAGAAGAGATTATTTACTAGCTTTTCCAATTGGTGAATAGTGAGAATTTGAATATTTCTCCATCCTTGTTTTATTCTTTAGTTAAAGACAGGTATCTTCGGCATTTACTTAGCAATATTGTATGGTGGCTGGGTTAGTTATGACTTAACTATACGTTAGAAAAATCCTAAGTCAAGCTGAGGAGTGGAGGGGGTATCAAGTTTTGTCTAGTTTCAATTTGAATCCTTCACTGTTTTTTTTTAAAGATTTATTTAAAACATATTTCATAGGAATGGGGGAAAAATTACTAATAACTGTAAGTTGTATATTAATAAATTGTGAAAGAGATGTTAAACAATTTATGTTAAATGTAATATACTCCAAATGAAATTAAAATATTCCCCATGATTTGCCTATTGGAAAAGTGGTGGGCAAAAGATGTGTGCATAAATTTTCAACTTTGATAAATAAGAAAAGAAAATAATCTAATTTTGCTCAACTAAAGAGATTGCTGTGCTTATAACTCCACATTGATGTTTAAATGTCTTTGAATAATTATTTAATTATTTTTTCTACTAAATGTTTTTAGATATTAAATTTAAATGCAACTTCATATTTTCTTTCTGTTATAAATAATCTGTTTACAGACTTCATTTGTGGCTGATCAAATATTAATATTAGGAAAATAAATTGGTTTTATAAAAATATCAATGCCAATATATTTTGTCAAATAAAAGAAGATCCTTTTTTACCTGATCTTCCCCAAAAGGCTAAAACTTTACATCTTGACTATGATTTTAATCCAGCATTTAGAATATTAATTTAGATGAAATACTAATGATTTTAATCAGTACATAAGTGATTTTATAGCTAATCAAATATGTAACTTTAAAAATATAAATCTATTTTATGGAATAAACATTACTAGAATATATTACAAGACAGATTCTAAAGAATTATTTTTTAAATAAGCATATCCCTAACATCTTGTTATATCAATCTATTTTGGCAGCTAAAAGAAGTTCCTCTTCTATCTGACTTTGCTACATTTGATCAATTGTAAAATCATTTATGAGATGATTAAGAACTTAAGTATTCCCCCTAACTTAATATTAGAAACACTAAGTTCATTTGATTGATATAAAACAAAGATCAATGCTAATATAAAGTTTCAGTCTTTTAGAATATCAGTGCTTGATTTATTGCAATATACCAAACTGAAGATCAGATAATAGATGATAATTTATCTGAAAAAATAGACTGTCACTAATAAAACAAAAGGTAGGCATATTTACAAATTTATTTAAAAAATAATTTATTAGAATCTGGCTTGTAATGTATCTTAGTATATATTTGAATGTACTTGTTCCATGAAATAGGCTTCATTTATTGTATAAAATTGTATAAATCAATTTGATTTAAATCTTTTGATAGCTATGTAAGAACTATGTTTACTATTACAGTCTTATGCATAGTTCCTCTGTATAGTTTTTAACAATGTCCCATAAATTTCTTTTAACATAATTTATGCATGTGATGCAAGATTATGCTGAGCACTCCATAGCTCAAGATCCATTACACTTTGGTGCTAAAACTTCATTTGAATTATTGAACAATAAAACAAATACAGACAATTATAAATAAATGAGATTATATAAAAAAAATAAAATTAACAAAAAGTGGAATCTGCTTTAACTAGAGGCATTATGTAAATTTAATAAGTTGTAAAATAGATTGTTCCATAGATGATAATAAATTTAACAAATAAGTGTTTAAGATAGTAATAACACAGATGTATTCCTCCTCATAATGAGAATGAGATATCAGATTAAAAAGCTGCCAAATAAGGCTCATATAGAATCCACTTAATAAAAAAATCAGCATCATATTTTGTCAAAGGTATGAAATTAAAATTTGGTTTTAAAATTTTAGGAATGATTTACCTTCCCTAATATAATTGAAAATTTGAGATCTATGCCTTGCTGCAACCTGGGTATTATTTACACTACCAGACAGATAGTATTAATACACTTATAAGAAAAAAATTGTCAAATACAAATAAAATTTAAACCAGAATTTTTTCATTTGTAAATAACTAATTTATATAAGTAGACAAAAATTAAAGCATTTAATGTTCTTAGAAAATAAGATCTCTAATTGTAGACTGATTTCCAAGTGGTGTGAATTGTTTATATGCACATTTAGAAAACATTGGCATAATTGTGTTATCTTTACTAACATTTGTACACATACATATAAGTTTGTTAGATTATCTGTAGTTAAAATATAAGTTCAGTTTCTGCATTAATTTGAATATTTTAGCATACATTAATTTTATTAAATCCAATGTATACTTATAGCATGTAAATGTTTTAGAGTATTTAATTAGGGGTAAATTTATTCATATGTTGTCTGGCTGTGATTAATTAAACTTAGAAATTTTATTTATAGTGATACATATAAATTTGCAAACACTGTGTTATAACATTTATAGATAGTCCAAATCCTATATGAATAGTAATGATAGTATAATAAATTAAAGTTTGAAAAATAATAAAAATCTCATAACATTTATTTTAAAAAATTCTTGCTTTGTAAATTCTGACTGATTGTTTATGAAACACTAAGAAGTTAGAAACTGCTTATTAAGAGTACACATTTAATAAGTAAACTATCTGCATATAAAAGAATATCCTACAAGAAAATCTATTGTTTAATATGGAATCTGATTAAAGTAGTTAATAAACATTAATTTTCTATAGTATTTTTCAAAAAAATATCATCATTACAAGATAAATTTGTCATTATCCAAAGCCCATTTCTATTAGTGATTAAACTTCAAAGTTCAACCATAAATAAATACAAATTAATCAAATTTTATGGTACATTTTCTGTTTAGGTTTGACAATCATTGTATAGACTTGGTATTTAAACATCAAATATACAATACTGATGTGTAAGCTAATAAATAGAAATATTTTAAATTATAAAAATAACCAGGTCCCTGAGCATTCTGTTTAATGGAAGTGAATTTGTTTAAAGATTCAAATTGCCATGTTATTTAGTTATTTAATATTTTCAAACTAGTAGATATCACATCATTAAAGATGTAGCATTTCAAAATATGACTACTGTAAAAATCTCCAGAAAGATAAGACTACAGTGACCAGAGCATATTTGAAATTATTACACATGTAATCCCATAAAACATTGACTAAAAAGCAATATTAAAATTATTAAAATAAGTTAGCACTAATTCAACTGTATAAAACCAATTAAAAAAAAATAACAGCAGATGTTATCAAAGATTTAGGTTTAGATAAGCAGCTTCAAAGAAGTATTCACACACACATATATAAAATTAGATATCTAATCCAAAAAATATTTAAATGTTTTATCTCAAGTTCGCCACATAGAGAGCTAATATTAAATCCAGTAAAAATTGCAAAATTTGATTTAAAAATAAATAAATTTTAGACCCTCTTTTATGACTAAATATAATATATTAGTTAAAAATTTTATTTTTACATTTTTATGCTTAAAATTAACATATATATAACCACCATGACTTAATTATGGCTCATTAGTGATATGCAGCTCTTTAAATGGAAGTATGCAACTCATGATTTTAAGATAAATTCATGATATAATTTATACAAGCATGATTTATTTTTATTTTATTTTGAAACAATAATGCTTTATTCTTTTGTAATGGCAATTTAATAATGTTTGCTTATGTTATGAATTTCTATTATTTTATTCTTATAGTTCTCTGGGAATATAACACATTGTTCAAAATTGCCAGTTCAATTTTTGTTTGGATTTCATCCAGCGATATTGTTATTCTATGTACAATTTTAATTAAAATTAAAATGTCATCAGGTTATGTTCTTCTACTTTGACTTTTGAACAACACCTTTTTCTACTAATTTAATAGAGCTATTTTAATTTATATTTAGAAAAACAAAGAATTATTGCCATCAAGTACCCTAATTTAAAAGTAACTGCTTGTAAATTAATATCAATTTTTGGGACAATTTATTATTGTAAATTATTAACAACAATAAAATTAGGAAATCAAAACATTGAGTACAACTGGTAAATAAACATCTTACACAACTATTGCATAACTTTGTTAAGAAATTATAAGCCAAATTTTAATGTTCATGTTAATCAGATACAATCACATATGAATAATAAATACATTTTTCTTTGATTTTGTTCTCACTTATTAATTTTATTCTCTTGATTTGTTATACAGATAATAAAACATATTAATAAAAAAAATAATACGTCAAATATTTGCTTCATTTGAAGACTTCAAAAATTTAATTGCGGTTCTTGAATATGTCACAATTTTCACATGTGATTTTTGCAAACAAAGTTTAGCTATCCTTGATATATAAAATGATTTTATATATTATCTAATACCTGCTACAAAATTATAAATATTTATACTATTTTTTCTCTCATATGTCATAGCATCGGTTGGAGCATCTGCAATCAACTACTTGCTTGCAAGGCGAATGCGATGACCTCTCAGCTAACAACGCTCGACAATTTATACTATTTTAACAAATCATTCACAATAAACAATTAGATTGATTTATTCTCATGCCCCCTTCTATATTTGTTCAGGACAATTTCATTAATATATAAAAAGAAGCAATTTGAAAGTGACTTCCACTTTCTTATTAGCATATTGTTGACTGATTAGCAGAAGTATATCTGATTTATTATAATAGCACTTACTGTTTATATAATCTATTTAATATTATTTTAAAATAATACATGGGAGTGTTAATAAATAACATCTAAAAATGTTAATACTAATTGATAAGAATTTATAATTTGTATTTGTTTCAGTTTTTGATAGCATTGTTAATTCATAAATAATAATATTAATAATGTTGAAAGTTTAATGTATAGATCTAATGTTTTTTACCTGAAGATAGATTTGGATAATTATTTATTATAAACTAAGTAAAACAATATTTAATTAACTCGTACAAGGCAAAAACCTCTCTATTAAAATTCAAAGAAAAGTAGTTAGCAGAGAATCCATTTTTTAACAAACTTATATAGTAGAGATTTTAATGATTTTCCATCCTTGTTTCTTCTTTAGCTGCATATAGATATACATATTTTCTGATCAATAATTGAGTGTTTAATGTGACAAGGTAATTTCATTGGCTATGTTTGACTATCTGAAAAAAGTAATCATAAACATATTTGAGTCTAAAATAATTTCAAAGTTTTGCCAATTCTAAATTTTAATTCAATTTTGGGCACATAGATAGATGCACTATACCATCAAGTTCTTTATATTTATATTAAAAATGTTTCCAAAATACAGCAAATATGTTATTAGTGATAACACTAAGCTGATTTAAAAAAGATTAAACATCATGCATTGGTGGTCGAGAGGTCAGCACAGCTGCTTTACAAGCAGTTGTCCTGGGTTAGCGGGTTCGCTTCCCGGCTGATGCTATGACACATGAAAAAAAAAGATGAAGGTTTGTGATGAAATGAACAATTTTATTCTGAATGTTACATTTAATAAATATATTTCTGACTGATTGTGCAAACTGAAGCTTGAAATGTAACAAAGACATATAAATAAACACTATTAATAATGAAAAATTATTGATGTAAAATGCATGTCTAATTTAGATGCTAAAATAAAAATGTATGAATAGTTTATTAATGTAGTATCTGATTATTGAGAATAACATTAAATATTACTTAATGTGAGCATTATTGCAGTTTCTTTTAGTATGTAATTAGTCTGATAACTGGATTCTAATTTCAAATTTTGAATACAGAAGGAGGATGTTATTCCCCTACATGACAAAGCCTTTTAATAAATTATATAATGATCACATGTTGATGTTTTTGAAATTTTTTATAGAAAATGTTTAAATAAATATTTATGTGATTAGTATATTGAGATGTATGAATATATGTGTGTATATATAGTTATTAATACACATAATTTCCTAAACAACTAGTGGGTTTTTTTTTTCTATCATAAAATTAGAATTTTTAGTCTTTATATAAATCTATGAATTGTTTCTTACACACGTAAGTGTGTGCGTTATCAAATGTGAGCAAAGAACTATTGCTAGTACTAGTATCGATGTTAATCTTGGAGACCTTTTTCACATGTGTGTGGTCACATTTATTGGTTGTATGAAATAGAATGGATAGCCTAAGGGAGCTTAAAAGTCTGTATTTAATTCCCCTATATTATATCTAACCTCCAAGTATATAAATTATATTTGTATTCAAATATTAATCGAATTATATGTCCATATAGTTATTGTAAACTTGAATGTGGATATGATAATTTTTAGAAACTTTTAAAAATATTTATATCTTTACAAATAACGTTTTGATTTGGAAATTTTTTTTTTCAGGAACCACATTTTTCGTTACTGCATGCTTTTATTGTAAACAGTATATATCAATTATCTTATTTAACAAAGAAGATTAAAAGAAAAAGTGCTAGAATATTAAGTTTCATAATTTGATCTTGACGACTTCCTTAAAATAAATGAATAAAAAAAAAAACGATATTTTATTTAAAACGGAAAAGAACAAAAAGTTAAAGACATTACCATTTTTAAAGTTAAATAAATAATGAAAAATGTGCTACAAGGAAGGGTAAAAAAAGACAGTGATAGGCAATTATCTAAAAGAAAGATAGTTCAGAGTACTTAAATGAAGACGTGGTAATTCTTGAACCAAGGTCTAAGATTTTCTTTTGATCAGGTGACTTCTGCTATTATAATAGTTAATCAAATGAAGATTTATAATATTTAAAATAACTGTTTCAAACATTGTTTTAGTTTGATTAAATAAGTAGTAAACTCTAAACTTGTTTAAATACATTAATGTATTTAAAAAACGTATCTATTAAATTTAACTGAACAAATAAACATTTATTATATAAATAATAAAAGAAATAGCTATTACTACAAAAAATTAATTGACACAAACGATTTCATTATATTGAATAATATATATGTTATGGTCATTTTTCAATTTCTGTCATTTTTTTTTTAATAAAAGCAATAGGCATGATTTAATAATAATGGGATCCATTTAGAAAGTTATACAAATATCAGCTGAAATAATAATACAGAAGATTAAATTACCTGTGAATCATCAGGAGAAAATATTGCATCAAAAGCAAACATTTTAGGAGCTGCAACTCCAGCTCTCCTATTAGACGGAGTAACAAATCCACTGTAGGAAGGATCATACACAGTCACTTGTTTTTTCCTGGTGTCTATTGTTAAAAATGAACTACCATCATTGGGGTGGCTGACAGGACAAACCCGTAACATAACCTTCACCTAGAATAATGATAATAATAAAGACTATATTTGAAACATCTATGATTCATTTGTAACAATTTTCGTATATATTTGTTCTGAATGTGTATATAAGCGTGTGTGGGTATATATATCGTTTATAAATAATCATTTAAAAATATACATAATATATATATGTTACAATTAAAATTATACCTGACTAGCTACACTTAATTATCCAGAAAATTAATTTGATATCAAAAATATCAACTTAGAGTTGGATACATTTTTATCAAATGCAAACTATTAATATGCATTTGGTTGTAAATATTTTTAAAATAATATACTACAAAAGCCAAAGCTTTTAACTAGAAATACAGTTGCATTACAAATGTTTAAAATATTTTCAACCATTATCAATCCACTGTAGAATAAAGGTCTTTCCAAGTTTATTGCATCTTCTTCGTTCTCTAGTCTCTCTTCTTCACAACATTACAGAACATCCTTATTTCATTTATCAATCTCACATGTTGTTTCTAAGTCTTTTACAATCTCTTGGAATCTAGTTTAAGATTTCAACTATCCATCTATTATCAATTCTTCTAGCAATATGTCCAACCCAATTCAACATCAGCATCAGTTATTCTTTCAATGAAGTCAGTAACATCTGTTTGTTCTCTCCCCCATGTATTTTGTTTCAATCTCTTATTGTTACTTCTAACATGGACTTCTCCATATTTCTTTGAGTAGTCTGAAGTCTCTGTATTTCTCTTCTATTTAAATGTCTGTCTCAGACTCATAAGTAAGAACTGGTAACACATATTTATTAAAAATCTTTTTCGAACACATAGGCATATTTCTTTTTAATATTAAGTTATATTTTTATCAAAAGCACTCCAATCAAATTTAATTCTATAATTAATTTTATCCATTATGTTTGCATCTGTAGTAATAATCTGACTAAAGTATTTGTAATTGTTAACTTCTTCTATCTCATCATTATCAATCTTTATTTTCTTCTTTTGAGAAAACCCATTGAACATTAATTACTTTAGTCTTTTTAACATTCACCTTTAATCATACTTTCCTACTTTCATCTAATAACTTTTTCAACATTTTCTGAACTGCTAAAGCATTATTTGTAAAAAAAAAAAAAAAAAAATCAACTACATTATCAGCAAAATATAGGTGACTTAAATAATTTCCATTTACTTTTACACTCCTAGCTTCATATTTTAATTACAAAATATTTTTCTTGCACGCTGCTGTAAAACGTTTTGGAGATATTGAATCACCCTGTCATATTCTTCTCAATTGTAATCTTTTTAGCATCATTATATAATACGCAAATAAATAATAATTATGTTTATGGAAAAAAAAAATTGTTTATTAATCTGCTGAGTTAGCTTTCAACACAAGAGTGTCTGCATCAAGCCTAAGTGGTAGATAATTAGCAGAGTGTGATGGAATTATTTTGACTATAAAAGATTAAACTTGGCAGTGATAAAAAAATTCACATGATTGCATGTATAATAGGAATAGTGAAATACTGCCTATGTTGTCAGATTAAGTAACCAATGTCTATTAAGAAGAATTCTATTGGCTTGTATATTAATTGCGTGGGATATTAGCTTCTTTTAATTTTGTGTTTTTTTTTGTGGTTACTGTCTCAAGGCAAACAAACAGTCCTCACACATGTGGGTTTAAAAAGATGGTTATTAATTCTATAATACTACTAAAACACTGAGATATATGATGGATTCATTTTTGCTCTATTATATAAATAGGCATGTTGAGAAATTCTTGATTTCAAGTTGTGGGTCTCACAATAGTATTTGCAATTGCAGGATGAGAAGTCTATGGCATATACTAATTGTTCCTTGACATCATATCACTGGAATAGACAAGTCAATAATTTTAATATATATCTTGTGCACAATTACATTTTTTGCCTCAAAGAAGACAAAGGCAACCATTTTGTATTTATTACAAAATTCTGCTTACCTAAAAAAATTCAACATCAAATGCACTTCTTAGGGTTTAAGTGTGTAGCATACTGTGGTTTCGAGGATTTAAAAAACAAATTTATCTCGAACATTTTAAGGGGGCATGATGAAAGCATTTACACATCTCAACTATCTATGTTTTAATCCATCACCACCATTACACCTCAGGTAATTGCCCAATATAAAACTCCCATAAACAGAACCACCCACTCAGGCTCATGATTGATTTTGGTGGTGCATATTACAGCAGTGTCATAAAGTTAATCACAGACTGAATTCAATCTGAATTTGATTTTGCACCCCTAACAATTAAATCATTATTTGACTTTTATAAACATTATCAAAAATGCTAACATCCACAACAAGTATAGAATAGCTTTGTTTGATGTCACTGAGATTGACAGAGAGTTTGGTCCATTAATATTATTCTGGAAATGCTAAAGCTGAGCACAGTTAGTGATAAAAGAGCCCACTTTATCACATATGCTTTTGGTAGATTAATGATGTAGGTTTTTTTACAGTTAGGGATAAAATATTCTCCATGATCACAAACTGGCCAATATGTAGTTTGGCCATAGCTTTTATTGAAAAGCATGCCATTTAATCCATTAATATTTCATAGAGACATCATCTACACCAGATATGTTGATGATATTTCTGCACTCCTCCCCACATTTGATTCTTGAAATGTTATAGAATTTCAAACAGTTCTCTGAAATCAAATGGATAAGTGAGGATAAAGATAATTAGCAATATATTAAATACCTTGAACTGAAACTAACTCACTGCATCAAGTATTCAATGGTGGTTAAGCCCATCAGTGTTAGAGGCTCCTTACAGCTGCAATCAAAAAATCCCATTCCAACATAAGATAGCTGGCTTCAAAGCTTTCTTGTTTAGAAATAGCAGACACCAAGGACAACTTAGTGGCTTACAAGAGTGACCTAATTCAGGCAGATTCCCCACTCCTATGCTTGACAACAAAATTAGTAAATTCTACAATAGACACAAATATGTAAGAAATATCACCCAAAACCCTGGATAAATATGTCATTTATTTTCAACCTTCACTCAAAATTAATATCCATTCTTTCTAAAGACTTTGATATTAGCTTCAGATGCCCTCCACCCCTCAACAAACTTATCAATAATTTAATGGATAAAGTTTGCAGTGATGACAAGGCACAATTAGTATATGCCATAGACTGCCCATCCTGAAATAGAAAATACTATGGTGAAACTCATGCCAATTTAAAATCAAAAATTTCCCAACATGCCGCTCAGTGTTTTTGGAGCAAGAGAGAGTTGTTGGCCATCTTTTTAATTCTGAATCTGCTAGGATTGTTTGCCTCAAAAATAACCACAAAAAACACATGATTAAAGAGGCTTGGCACATAATTAATTCCACACACACACACACAAGAAATGTATGAGCCAAGATTTCTCTTAATTTCACTTTTAAAAGCAACCAAGGAGATAGGTAATAATAATGCACATTAAAATAATACAAATATTTATATATATATAGCTTAGTAATTCTTTTAAAAATAAATTTATTTAATTAGAAATTATCATATTATTGATTTGTGTGAAGTTTAATGAATTATTTCATAAGAAGGCTTCTGTGAATACTTTGTTTCAGCTGCATTTTTTTGCAAGATAACTTATGAAATGTATGTTTTACTTTGTATAAAAAACCCAGCTTTTATTATGAGTTTTGATATTAAATTCATGTTAAAATTGATTTTTAAAAAAACATATCTGATAGGCTTCTGTGCTTATTTTCCTGAATATCTTTTGACATTCAAGTCATTCACAAAAAAATTTAGATTCTTTTTCTCTACAAATTTTTTTTAGGAATGAATCTAATTTTCAGTTTGTGTTTGTTTTTTGCACACAATTTTTAAAAATAAAGTTCTTGTGATAAAAGATTTACCAAACTTGCATAACATTTTTATTATTATTATCACTCGCAAAAGCATATGCACAATTAGCTTGAAAGGCTGATATTTGAATGTAATACAATTGTAAACATGCGCTATATAAAAATAAATGCTTATTTACATATGATTAAGTTTCAGTTAGAGTGATGTTTAGTAAATTCTAGACAATTTCACCGATGTCATTCATTCATTCAGTCATCGTATATAATAATTTAAAGTGAGTGGTCCATCCTCACACTTTCCTTGCCAGTACTTCAGATTTGCTCATATATAAGCATTTGAGTTGTAGGAATAAGTGGATTCATTTTATTCCTGTATAAATACTATATCTTGTATTGGAGAGGAAAGTATTCATTTATTATTATTAACACTCACAAAAGAGTATGCACAATTAGCTTGAAAGGCTGATATTTGAATGTAATAACATTTTTATTTAAATTTCTTTTATAGTGCAACTTATTTTCAAAACACTAATAAAAATTAAAGCTGGAAAAAATATGGCATTAGCCAAATAAATAAAGTCAAGGACATTAATTATAAGATTGCTGAAAATTAATATTGCTTTAAAATCTAAATATAGCTCTTAAGATTACTGAAGCAAACCAACATAGCAAGCAACAAAAACTATATTTACAGATATATTTATTCAACTGACTTATTGTTTCATTATATTCTTTTTAGGACAAAGTGTTATAGTTGTCACTTCTAAACTAGTTACAATCTTTAAAAAAAAATACATATAGTTATTTTAAGAATTCTCCAACTAGTCATTTTTCTTCAGTATTACCCCCTTTAATATTATATCTAAATCATTTCTTTTATTACTATAAAATCTTTCCACATTTAAACTATAGTTTGGAGACAACAAATAGAATGAAGTATATAAAATAAAAAACATAGTTTTCTTTTTGTTTTCCATTAAACAATGTCACATCACTATATACGCAATATATAGCTAAAAAAATTAAAATGCTCTATTCACAGTGAGTCATATTAAATTCATCTTCCAGGAAAGTGAAATATTATCATTTTTTAAGGATAATCAAATAATATACTAATAAAATACTGTTTAATAATTCATATATTTTTAATTTAAATATAATAACCTGATATTAAGACATTTGCACCCACACATAATATTTTGACTATTTCAAAAATAAATTAGTCCTTTTTGTTTATTTGATTTTTTTTTTTTTAAATTTGTCTTTTGTAAAATATCTGTGACATTTTGTCATAATTTGCATAGATAAAATTATTTCTATATGTGACCATGAATTTTATATAAAGTTGATTTTGTTTTTTACAGATATAAACTAGCCCAGGAAATAATAAGTAAAAACTTGTATCTCTTCATTGTATAATCATGAAGCCATGTTATAATAGGCAACTACTTATATCTCTTTAGCTCATTATATTTCTAAATATAAACATTTTTCTAACTATCAAATCTACGATAATTTTTCTTAAACATCTTTACAATTCTTTCCCCAGAAATATAAATTGTCAGCATATATATATATTACTAAACCTGTAAATTTATTTACTGAATGATTTGCAAATAAGTTTTGACAATTAGGTGGAAAGCAATATTCAAATGTCATTAATGACAAGAGTTATTTTATTATTATTATTATTAAAAAAAATCAATAAACAGCACACATTGATGTGTGCTTCCTATATTTTAATTATTTGACTAAATAAATCAGTGAGTATAAAAAGGTTATACACAAACTAAAACTAAACATGATTTATGTATTTCATTATTATAGATTCAATCAACATATTCTTTATGGATCTTCATTTAAAATATATAATCAAATGATTTATTGTTCAGGAGTTTGTAAGAAGTTTGAAATCATTCAACATGCAATTTACATATAAGTCGAGAAATCCACTTCCATACAAAATAATTATAAAAAAGGCTAATGCTATAAATCACAATTATAATTAACTAAATTTTCTTACATATCAAATTTATAATAAATCAAATTGGCAACCAACCACAAGCAATCGTTTGAGCAATACATAAGCAGACAGTAATGATCCATTGAGTCTTAACTCTGGTTACAGCATATTAGTCAGTTTATACATTCACTTAAAACATGGCCAACTTATATATCATTATCTTTAGACCAATGGGCATTTAGTTGAGAACAGATTAAATAAAAAAAATAGTTACAGGTAAGCCATTTTATATCATCTGATATGGTTAATCTAGTCTCATCATTCTTGACTATTTAAAAAGATTTTATCCACTCACATCACACTCTATTATTTACAAACACCAATGAGAAAACTAGACATTTCATCACATATAGAGAAATTTAAATTCTATCAATCAAAGTAATTATATAAATCTAAATGGATTTTATACTGCTGCCAAGTCCATTTGCAGTTATTCACATTGGGTAGAAATTAGGTTTTTTTTTAGTTAATTAGGAATCTTCCAAGAATACTTAAAATATTTTAGTAAATCAACTCAATTAACATTCAAGTATCAATTTATTTTTAATTGGCAGATAAAAGAAACTTCAGGCAATTTTAACTTATAATAAGTGGGAAAGAATATTAAACTATTGAAAGCAACAAAAAATATTATGATCAAGCAATAGTAAATGATCATTGTTAGTTAATATCCCACTTTTTAATTTCCTTTATTATTGTTTAGTTTTAGGAAAATTAAAATTTTATTGTTGACTTTAATTTAATGACATTTGATATGCTTTTATTATAATATCAAAGCTAATGAGAAATAAGATTAATAAAATATGTAATTTGCAAGTACTCACACATAACAAAGCTACTTTTACATAATATTATATTTTGCTTAAAAAAGAAACGATTTGAACAACAATGAAAGATTTAGATTTCAAAATCTTTTTATGATAAACCTAAAAAAAGAACAGGGATTTTTTTCCTCAAACTCCTCCTCTCTTTCTTAATGGCAGTAAAACAAAAAGAATTAGCACATGTAATATGTTTAATATAGGAAGTTATACTATTTGGAGAGAAAATGAAGCTATCAGATTACTTTGCCTTAAAAAATATTTTCAGTAAAAAGGATATCTTAAAAAGTTCAAAGATAATTTTAATAATTTTTGATGCAATAAGAAAAATTCTGCAATGTTTATTTTTAGCTATCTCTCATTTTATAATATATATAGATACATGAAAGCAGTCAACTCTTAAATAATATCAATAACAATCTCAATCTGTTGTCAAGGCAACCTCTTAAATAATATAGGTGGAAATCCACCTTAATATATGGTCTAACATATTTCTATAAACACTAAAGATTGCAACTTGACTACAAAGAATTAAATTATTAATTCAAAGAAGATTAAATAAACTTCATTAAACAGGTAAGCATAACTTGCTCTGAAATCAGACTAACAAATGCACTCCATCTATATATTATTTAAATAATAAAGCTAATAATTCAAGGCTAGATAGATATTAATGTAAATATATGAAAGCAGTCACAACTTAAACTATACCGATATCAATAACAATTAATAATCTCAAGAAAATAAGACTTCAACTTAGGGTTTCTAAATACTTCCATCTATTTGTGACAATCCAATCCATTTTTTATTGATATCTCTTCTTCATTTTGCAAGATTTTAATAGCTCATTTCAGGATAATATAGAGTTCACTGTTTAATGCAGAAATTTTTTCTTATAATTAGCTACAGGCAAAAAAAAATCCTATTTTCCCATCAAGCAATTTTTAAAACATTTTGGGGATATATTGATGATATATGTCAATAAGAATATGCTAGAAATTAAATAAATTAATGCCTTATTGATTACAATTTAAGATAAAAACAACTTTCCAACATTACATTACACACAATGTTATAAGTATCATTTCAATCCAAACTATTATTTTATGAATAAAGAACTGCTTAACAAATTGATCAAATTACCACACAGTACCTTTACAGATCTTCACTACACCATTCATACTTAATAATTTACAAGGGGGAGAAAAGGAGTTCTTATACCATGTTTATCTCAAGCTTTTCTACTTTATTAATCTAAAATGTACATTGCAACAAGACAAACTTTTCATCTCAGTTTTTAGAAATGTCAGTCTATAAATACCTCCTTTCCCCATATTCTCCTAGATTAATGACTGTACAATTACTTATTTAGATCTGATGGAAAATCATAATATCAGTAATCTGATTCATTTTTCTTTCACACACACATCAATAGCTAAACCTTCTGATAATCTTTTTCAATCTCAAAACATTTAACTCATAATATATTTTGACACAAATCTAGATAAAAGATTTATTTAACTCACAGGTCACTGTTAAATGTTTTTTTTATACGACTCTGTGTCTTATGCAGTCAAAAAGATGTGCTTACTTTAATTATATGTGTCGGTCTAGCTATTATATCATTGATTTGAACATTTTTTTCAGTCAAATACTGAGCAATCATATAATGTGACTATTCTAATTTATTCACTGAAGATATGTACAAACAAACTTAAATATGTTTCTAATGATAGAAAGCCTAATGCTTGAAATTAAATGGTAATTTTCATTTACCTGCCTGTTTCATTATTAATATAATCTGTGATTTTTAAATGTTTACAAAATACAGTATTTGCTGATTCCTACAATGATTAATTTTATTTTTTTAAAAATTACTATATAATTCATATATATAAATCAGCATTTATTTTTTATAGCATCTGTATACAATTGTAATCACATTCATATCGGCTTTTTCAAACCAAATTGTGCAAACGCTTTTTAAGAATGTTAAATAATAAATGAATACCCTCTGACCCATACAAGATATAGAATTTATGCAGCAATAAAAGGAATCCTCTTATTACTATGACTCAAATATTTATATATGAGCAAATCTGAAGTACTGGCACAGGAGGTGTGACTATAGAACAGTCACTTTGAATTACTATATATAACTTATGAATGAATGACGCTGATGAAATTTACTAGAATTTACTGAACGTCATTCCAACTGAAATTAATCATATATATAAATCAGCATTTATTTTTTATAGCATCTGTATACAATTGTAATCACATTCATATCGGCTTTTTCAAACCAAATTGTGCAAACGCTTTAATTCAATGATTTTTTTTAAAAAAAAAATGCCTAAATTGTTTGCCTAATTATCACTGATTGTATTCTAACTATAATTTTTCCATCAAAATTAATTTTATGAATACTAAAAAAACTATAAATGTTAAAAAAGTCAACAATTTTAAACATCAAATTGTTCTGATTTAATGTTTCAAATTCAAATATATTACACTCTAGAATTATCCTTATCTTTTTTAAGATGGAAATGGATATATGTTTGATGTGCAATGGAAAAGATACAATGATAAACCACATACTAATTCAGTGTTCTGCCTTGTGGAATACTTAAGACAGAATATGTGGTAGTAATTTCACCAGATTTTGAATCAATCTCAATAGTTAATTCTTCCTAGAATTTCTTTTCTGTTATTTAATTTATCACTTTTATTTTGTTTACCATGAGTGAACTAAATCTGCATTTGTATATGATTAATATCTATAAAGTGATCCAAACACAATCATTAATATTCTTAAATCAATAAGAAGTTGTGATCAAAAATTGGTTTCTATTGAATTATATATATAATCAGAATTGAGGCAGAATAAACTATTATTGGTCTTTTCTTCTCTGACAGTGAAACAAAGTCTTGTTTCCTTTTTTACCACAAAAAACATTTTTTTATATTTTTATTAATGCATATTTATTGCACTCATTGAATAAATGCAAAAATTAATTTGTCACATTTTTCTGATATCCAGAATGTGTAATTTACACCTTTATGAAGTCCCACAAAATTACTACTGAATACAGTCAAAAAAAGTATATTGACTAATTATTATAATTTAAACTAAAGATACTAAATTTTCTGCATATACCATTATAATATTATCCTCCCCAAATAATTACTTTACCGACTATTACTAATCATTTATTAGACTAAAAATTATATTATTTTTAGCTGAGAAATACCCTTTAAATTTTAATTAAAGATTATATTTTATTATTAAACACACCCACATGGAATGATTAATACAATTTAATTTTTTTATTTTCCAGGTGTATTTTCTTAAAAAATAATTATAACGTATCATTTCAATACATATTTTTTAAATACATGAATAAATGTTTTTATATTATAAAATTACACGTCTTGAAAAAAAAATTAAATGAAAGTAAGTTTGACATATTAAGTAACGAAATAAAAAACAAAATTTTATAGGAAATAATTAATATTTTTCTAAAATAAAAACGTTCTGAAAGCTATATGCCACTAAGAGTTAATTTAAAGAACAGAATTTTGTGGAGGTAGTCCCTAAGATATTGCGAAGCTATATAGAACTTCCCCACTTACCTAGATATTTTTCAAAACAATCACATTTTACAAGTGACAGAATAAATAGAAAATACTACATTCAGCAACCATTTAAAAAGAAAATAGTTTAAATACCTATCATTTGCAATAAGTTTTTTTTTATTTACTTATAGAAAAACAAGTTAAAAAAACTGAATCCTTACAGAAAAAGTACACAAAAACCAAAACATTAAATACATAATATTGTTAGAAAACAAAATAAAATCAAACAATTATTGTAATAATATCATCTAGACAAAAGTAGATTTAAGTATTAATGACATAAGCTGTTATTTTGGTAGATTAAAGTGAAGAAATTAAAATGATATATACATGTATTATGATTTAAATAAAATTATCTAATCATGAGATGAGTTTAATTTAAATAAATATAGCTTTTTCAATCTTAACTTTTTATATGTATTAAAAAAACATATAGAACAATTAATGGGGATTTGAACCCAGATTTTCAAACTTCCTACAGTCATCCACTCTATCCAATATAACTGATACACATGAAAATATACATGTAAAAAGATAATCTCCAATATACATATTTCATGTTGAACCAGGGCTTGTTCAGTGAAGTGTGTAGATTTGCTACCATAATATGAACCGAGTACTGATTATATATATGGGAGATGATGAACCGAATCAACTGGTGAGTGCTGGTTTGCATGAAATACGGACATTGGAGATTATTTATCTTTTTCACATGTATATTGCCATGTGTATCTGCTATATTAGATAGAATGGATGACTGTAGAGGCTTGGAAGTCTGGGTTCAAAACTTCTTTAATTATATCTAGGTTAGGTATATACATTATATTTGCATTACGATATTATAAAACAATTGTTGTTTTTTATACAAAATCGTTTTAAAATACCAACTTAGTTGGAATGACATAAAATTTAAAATAAAAAAATTAAAACAAAGCATAAATACACCTGATTTTGTATACATCGATTAATGAAGTTGATAAGAAAAGTGCTGTAGTTTTTGACTAAATTGCTTTAGCAAGCAATAGTACCTAAAAACATTTTTACTTAAATCAATTTGAATTTCCCCTGAAGCACAGCTGATGGGATGTTATTTTAATTATTATAACATTATGACAATTCTGATTATTAAAATGTTATACTACTCAGAAATTTTGGTAATGGAGAAAAATAAGTATAGGCAGATAGAATGAAAGTCATAGATATTTGAGTGTTAGAATATTTTTTAAACAATGTCAAACTACTGGAAAACACAGGAATGTCTGACATGGTAGTAATATAAATATGAATATAAATTTACATTTGTAATCATTTGTCAGTTCACTTTTGTATAGATAATAAATATGATGCACAATATTCAGATTTATATTTGCAGACACTGAGCAGATTATAAATTGATAATTAACAAAAAATAAATTAATAATTTTAATAAAAACATTTTATATTTAATATTAGAAATCTTATTTTACCATGTTTCCCCAAAAATATGACTGGGTTTTATTATTCGAAAAGATACTGTAGGGTTTATTTTCAGGGAATGGCTTATTTTTCATGTATAAAAATCTATATTTGTTATAGTACATATATATATATATTTATTCAAGTACTTCTCTTTACAGAGAGCTATAAGATCCTTACCCTGGGAGTTCCCCACAATTCCATTCTTTTACTTGCCAGAATAGCTCTTTCTTTTTCCATTCATCTTATCTGGCAATCAGAATATTATTCCATTTAAATTTACCATTATTAATTGAAGATTTGTGAAACAGGAATGGTAACAAAAATGATTATAGTTAAGAATGGTTTATGTGCACAAAAGCAACAGAAAAAATGCAAACACAAAAATTCAGAAAATGTTTCTGTATTTCACACGTACACATTAAGTATGTCCATTATAATAACACATTATGGCATATTGAATTACGATAATTCATATATGACACAACTACATCCATCTGTTATCAAGTCCGCATATTGTAAACACTTTCCAAATTACTTGTAATAGCTCTTCTTGGATATTCTTTTTAAAAACTTTTCTTTAGGAGAAAGATTGATGATTTAGCTTAAGCTAAACTTTGATTATTAAAATCACTTCTATTATTTTAATAATAACTTTTAGGAGGGGGGGGAATGTTTCGAAAATCAACTATTTATTCTTTTATCATGAATATTTAAAAGCTACCATGATGAAACTCTAAAACTAAATCAAGAATTCTAAATCTAAGTATTAAATAAAATAAGTGCCTAAAATATATATAAATGAAATTATAAATTGTCTGATATACTGACTTGTAGGTAAATTGTTTTTCTATATAGATAAAATTACATTTGTCAAAAATTGTTGAAAAAAGAAAGAAGCACATAGTTTATGTTATCATTTATTTAAAGCAGGGGTGGGCAATTATTTTAGCTCAGGGGTCACAGTGGTTGGTGGAAGACCGTATCAGGGGCCACAAGCAAAAGTTAGCGGAGGGCTGTATTGGGTGTCACTATGTGAAAGCGAAGGTTATGAAGGGCCGCACATTTTTTTCATGACACAATAAATGCACTGCTTTATTTCCTATATTACCAAAGAAATATTTGTTTGTCCATTATTCATTAAACACATGACATTCATCACCAATTTGGAAATGTATATATTTGCTAATGCAAAGACAAAATTGAAATTAACCAGATCAAATGGAAAAACAATGCACATTGTATCTACACTGCATATGTGTATTGATATGGCCATCCTAGTGGAAAATACAACTTGAATCTTTGGTCGCACATGGGAAGGAAATTCAGTTCAAGGTGGATTTTTCTGATTGTCTAGGTGGGCTGCATAAAAACTCTTAGTGGACCAAATGTGGCCCTTGGGCCATTATTTGCCTACCCCTGATTTAAAGCATTAATTTCAGTAATATTGCTTATTTATACATTCATTTCTTTATAATTCAATACATCCATTGCCCATCTATGTAGCTAAAGATCTTTACTAGGTCTTATATTTGTGGCAGGGCTTATATTATAAGCATCTTGAAAAATCATGCTAGGGCTTATTTTCTGGTTAGGTCTTATTTTCAAGAAAACATGGTACAGTGAATCTTGAACAATTTTAGCATAATAATGTTTGCTAAAGAAAGTGATGATCAAATATTATTGATGATGATTTATTTTTTAATGTTTCATCATACTGCTCATCAATTAATCTTTAAACTCAATAAGAATTTTTTCCAATGCAGTAGATTAGGAAAAGGGCTGAATATCAAATTTAAAGTCTTTATGGGCCACTTTATCCTAAACAGGTACAAGAAATATTGTAACATAATTGCTACACATGATAAATATATACTGCTCATCAAAAAAGTATTATTTTATGGTATAATTATAGTTCCAAATGAGCATTTAAAAGATGTAAAACAAAAAAAAATTACCTTGTCATCTGCATTGTAGATTCTATAATTATTTACAGCTTCAGATCTTCCTAATAATCACAAAATATAGATTTATAAAAAATTTTGTTAATGCTTTTTAAAAAAAAATCCAAGCATTTATTTTTCTTTGCTTAAAACTTTTATACGAAATGAATGAGTTGACAATTAAAATATTTAATAATTGGTAAGAAAATTGCTATTGACCAATGTATGGTTCAACTTATAATGGACAATCATCTCAGGTTTTCCAGAGCTAGAACATGCATATGAAATCTTTATATAGCAAAAAGCAACACTGTGCAAAATTTTTACAGGTTTCAATTGAATGCATTTTTAAATAAAAATTTTACAATATATTATAATAAAATAAATTGATTTTTATTATGCTAAAAATTACTTACAATAAATATTATAATGAAATAATATTTTATATAGTGCTATGTTTTATAAACAGTAATATAATCAGCTATTAATAAATATTATAATATTTATATTAGAAAAGTAGAAAAAAAACTACAGATCACAAAAAACAGAGAAACAATATTACTTAAGTATGAACTACACATAGTAAGACATTGATAAATTCTTTAAAAAAAGTGGAGTAAAACTTAGGAGACTATGAAGGCTAAATTCAAATTAATTTGATTTTTATAAAATAGAGACATATTTAAGAAAATATTAAGATGGACACCTGTTCAATTTAAAAAATAATATGAAATTAAGGCATTTGACAATTGAAAGCAGTAAAATTTACTGCAAGTTACAATTGCAGGTTAAATCACTATAAGTGCTACAATTGCATTACTAGAAAATTATAAATTTTATAAAATTGTATAAAACCTTTTAATTTTTATTGAATACTGTTATGAAATTATAATTAGTGATGGTTTTTTTTTTTGCTGTCTGCATATGTATTTTTTAAATTTTTTTGATAAAAAATAATTGTCTTTCCATTATCACTTTCATAAAATATTTAATTCATTCACCTTTAATCCATTTTTAATTTAAAATATATATAAGTTATTTATCTTTTGAGGGAGAATAAGACAGTGTTTATATTTCAATACAAAAATGAACAAAATATTCCATTTGCTATGGTATGTTGGGTTTTTTTATTTTTGGTTGTGAATATTATATAATTAAAAATAACTTTTTGTTTCAGTTGTTGATATAATAATGTTTTCAGGTGAGCAATGCAGTGTATCATGGGACAGATAGATCATCTTGCAGGCGGAGCCATATTTTGCCAATCCCTACAGTCAATTACTTAGCGCAATGCCACACATATGAAATAAATATTATAATATAATAAAAAAATGTTTTCCATTTACCAACATTATTTAATTACATCCAGCATTTTTGTATTGTAAAAAATAAAGCACTAATTGGTTTGTCAAATGATAGCATTATTGTTTAAGATGTGACATTATTTTTTAAATAATGCAGAGAGAACAGTTATGTGATTGATAAAGTATTTTGACATGAAAGATAGTAAGTTGTTATTGTTGTTGTTATTATTATTATTATTATTATTATTATTATTATTATTATTATTATTATTATTATTATTATTATTATTATTATTATTATTAATAATAATAATAATAATAATAATAACAATAATAATAATAAAAATAATTTTAATAATAATAATAACAGTAACAACATTACAAGTATAAATTTATATGACCTTAGAAAACTCATAAAAACACTTAACATAAAAATTGTTAATACTTTTTTTTTCATATGTCATAGCATTGGCCGGGAAGTGAACCTGCTAGCCTTGGATAACTGCTTGTAAGGCAGCTGTGCTGACCACTCGACCACCAATGCTCAACAAATTGTTAATACTTTAAATGATTATTATAATAAATTGATTTATCACAGTATGAAACTTTTAAATTTATTTGATGGAAAAAATACAGCAAAGTTTAGAAAAAAATTAAAGTTATGATGAAAAGAGTTGCAGTATATAATTTCTAAAGAATAATCTAAAATTAATGAATTTATTAGCAATTGGCATGTAGCATACCTTCCTTTATTTACAAATCTTTAATAAACAATGGAAAAAAATCACTGATGAAAATGAAAACATTTAAAAGATTAAGCCAAATCTAAATATAGGAAGACATATATATAACTGTTAGTTGGAGAAGAGTATGTTATGCCAAACATTAATAATAAAATTTGGATTATATAATGCTTTTAAAACAGTTAAACGTTTTAAAAAATAAGTTACGAAGATAGTATCACTTTTATTTATAATATGATTGAATAAAAACAATACTAAAACTGAGATAATGCATTTGTATTATTAATAGCATTACATGTATACAATAAATATAACATTTCTAATATGTGGGAGATTGCTAAAAGCAATAACTTTTTAAGCAAAGCAAATGTAAAATCACCAACTACAATTATTTGCTTTTTCAGAATTTATGGAGATTGCAATAATTCAGATGAATTTCAAATCAAGCCCAGATGTAATGTATTAAAACTATAAAAGAAGATTTATGCAATTAAAAACTTATTAATCTATTATCAATCTTGCATTTGTGAAATATTGATGTATTCACTACATAATGCAGCATGCATGCTTCATTAAAGTTTCTTACAACCTTACCTTTTTAAAAACAATGTATTCTTTAATACCATAGCAAACGTATTTAATAAAATTATAGTCTTGTGGTATTCTAATTAATACATTAGTGTCCTACAATCTGGCATCCACTTCTAGAGTAAAGTTGGATATATTTTGAACAATTCCATAAAACTTATTTAGTCATTCATTATTCAAAATTACCACATATCTATTTACTCATATATAGCTTGAAACTTATCCTTTGGAACAAATTAAATGTGCTGAGAAGATGACAATGTAATATAAGCAGGGCAAAAATAATAATAAATCAAGATAATTTTTAAGGTTCACTCATTTTTAAAAATGTATCAAGTATTTAAGACTATTCTTTACAAATAAATTGAATGTTTGTTATTGTTTTTTTTAAAATATTTTGCAGCAATTACTTGGTTGACCTCTGCTATACAGAAGATGTTGGATACAAACTGGCCAAAGTGTTGGTACAAAGTTATTAATAAAACATACAATCATATATACATAAATCAAAAGTATATATTGTAATGTAGAAGGATTTATTAAATGTATGTTGATGCATTATTTATGTTTAAAAGCAAAATTTGTACAAAATATACATGCATTTAAACAGTCAATGAACTATCATTTACATAAAAGTAAGGAATAATTTATTTCACCAATTGATCGTAATACTTATAACATGCTTTAAACATATATAGGTGATATTAATAAAATTTTTACAAATAACAATATTTAGCTTAGTGATTTTGGAGTATGTTTACTCCATATTCATAGCTATTATTATGTGTTAAGCACAATGAATGCAAATCAAACTGGCTATAAAGCAACATATTATGGTGAAATTTAGGCCACAGTAAACAATAGAGTAGCACAACACTTATATGTGTACAATAGAGTGGTAAACAAAAATGAAGGCAATTCAATATTTGCAGAATGCCCAAAACATTTAATCATAGATTTGAACCTTCTAGTGCCAAAATTGTTTGCAGAGATAGAAACGACACCAAAAGAAAAATAAAAGTGTATTTCATTATGAACAATCCAAATGCAATCAATCAAAAAGATGCCTGCTTTACAATATCAAAAAAATGGACAGGATAATGATTTGCATAAATTTGCATTCATTACACTTAACACATAATAATGGCTATGAATATGGAGTAAACATACTCCAAAAGCACTAAGCTACACCTTGTTATTTGTGAAAATTTTATTAACTTTAAAATGTATTATAAGTATAAAAGTAAGAATTGGATTTGACTTCCAGTGTTGATTAAAGCATATTTTATACCATCGTATATCTATTTTACAGATATGTAACAGAGGTAAATTTAAAAGATATACAGATTTCTTATATTTGAAATATATATAGAGAATTATTTAAATTTATTATATATATCTCTATAAAGTTAAAACTTCAAATCTTAAATTAATATAGCACTTAATTCATCAAACATACATTTATTATTTACATTTAAAGTGATGTCAACTGGATAATTATTGATGATAAATCAAGCTACACATCTGAATATCTTTCTACATTATTTAAATATAATCCTACACTTTTTGATACAATCGATTATAAAATCACTTTTCTGTGATGAATATAAAGGTTATTGAAACTTTGTAGTATAATTTATATAAAATATGATTTTATCTACAAGGTGACTTTTGGTTCAGTAAAACCTGTAGATAGTGTTTACTCTTAATTAGCATTATCCTGGACAAATTGATAATAACCTATATAACTTACTTTATATTCGGAATAAAACCACTAAACAAGGAAGAATAGCAAATAATTTATTTTAAATAACTTAACAATTTTTTTAAAAAGAAATAATTTGAAAACAATTGCACATGGTTACATATTTGAATACACATATAGATATATAATATTAATTCGAATTTATGTATTCTCAGACATATTAACAAAAAAATCTATCATAGAGATGATGTTAATATAGTACTAATAAGTTCTAATGTCTGGTTCAATTTATTAATTGATTACATTATCTAATTTAATACACTGTACAGACTTACACATACCTGCACATATAATGTAATATATAAGGGATTTAAACTCAGGCTTTCACATGACCCTCAACTCTCCATCCCATCTCATATTGCTGACCCACCTGATCACACACATGTTGAAAAGATAAATAATCACCAATACACATATTTTGTGCTAAACCAGCACTCATCAGTTGGTCCAGATTACCATCTCCACACATATATACAATCAGAACTCAACTTTATATTAAGATAACCAATCTTCATACTTTAATGGACAGGCTTTAAACTACTCCAATCCACAACTCTTCAGCCATCCATTTCATTGAAAATCTGATGATGGAATGTTCAAAGCCCACATTAGTGCCAAGGTTGTCATCCTAACAATGTTGATGTTACTCATTCTGACTCCACATGTACCAGAGAATAATCCATTTACATACATATGCTAAAGATGGGCACTTTAACACACTATGTTTTAATATGAAATTAATACACTCTAAAGGCTTACACACACCTGCACATAAAATGTAATATATAAGGGATTTGGACTCAGACTTTCACATGACCCTCAACTCTCCATGCCATCTCATATTGCATCTTCCAATGCATAGAATTCATCTTGAATAATACTAATGAAAATATTAAATAAATATCAATTAATTTATAAATTTACTTAATTCAAAGAGAATTGTACTCATCCAAAAAATTTTAAACAGGCAACAATTATTATACAAGAATTATTATGAAATTAAGACTGCATATAAACACACAAGCTACTTTACATATTTAACTAAGCCAAAACTTTATACACACAAAAAAAATCAATTAATTCTGCAAAAATTAAAATACACAATAAAATACCCCCCCAAACTTATGCTAGCATCCATATGTCTAGTTAAGTATTTATTCTAAACTAATACTTTTATTTCCTCAGCAGTTTATAACAACTTCTGAATACTAATTTTGCCTCTTCTTGAATTAGATTTAAATCTACATTCAAATGTTCTGTAAGCAGCTAATTTTACATTCCATATATTATCTTACCTTTTGGAGATTGGATCTTTTACAGTATTATGTTAAAATTCAACTCATAACTTTTGCAAGTGCAAAGTTCTGGCTTTCAAAAAAAAAATTAAACATACTCAAATCACAGGTAGTAGTAAGCTATAATGTATATCATTGGATTATGAAATCTGACCTCAATTTGAGCTTCTGAGAACTGCATAATAGAAGACATTTCCAGTAGGTAATTAGCACTTAATGTTGTCAGATTTTCTTCATTAGAGCAGTATAAATAATATTTGAAAAAATATTTTAAACTATATCAACACAGTTCTATTGCACTGAAAATACTTTGAATAATTTTATTGCCTGGTTGACAATGCTGAACACTAACAAGCTATGTTTTTTTCACTTCCAATGATTCTATATTTTACTATATGTTTTCTGCATTATTATTTTTTTAATCCCTTTTAATAGGCAGTTTCTTATATAGTTATACCTGAATATAACCAAAGGACATACTTATATACACTTTTTTTCCTCTGATACTTATATACACTTAGAAGCTCCAGTACTTATTTTTGCCAATATGATTTTATATATCCACAAAACAAGCAAAAAATAATTTTCAGTTTGTGAAATTTCACATGTTCATTTTTTTAATAAGTATTATTTGTAATATGCATGATGTTTAAGAAGTTTAAAAATCTGTAATTGTTAGAATATATTTTCCACAGCCAAGTAGGAACAATATTGCTTATACTTTATTTTGTAAATAAAAAAGGATGCTTTCATACTTTTAAATTGCTAAAGACCACCAAGAAAAGATATACCATTATCTCAATAACTTACTTCCCAATTGGCTACTGAGTAAGAATACATTGTCTCAATCTTATTATTAACAAATTTCCCAAACTAATTTGACAATGTTTCTCTGAAAGTTTGTGATGATGGTATTTTGGGTTGTATTTATATACTGAACTATTTCCATCATCTAATATAAGTATTGAATGTCTTGAAAAAAATTTAACTTTTGTTTAAATATTCTAAATACATTCAACTGTTGGAAATAGCACACAGGTTAGTATATGCACAATGTTTCAAGAGATATAATTCTACCCTCTTTTTCAGATGGTGCTGGCCTGATAAATGACAGTACTAGCATGGAAATCAAATCTGGAAGCTTAGATTCTTGAATACCAAATTTTAAAATAACACTATAATCAACTAAACCATCCTGCCAAAAGCAACAGTCAGCATAAATTTCATATACCTATATATGAGGTACCTTCTGATTGCTTCACTTTTCCTAGACCAAACATCCCATTGAAAAGCAATTGCAAGAACAAACTGATAATTAGAAGAGAAAAACAGATGTGTTTAAGGTAGCAGACTATGTATGTACCAATGAACATATGTTCAATTGAGAAAATACAAAAATATTGGATAGAGAAGAAAAGGTACAAGAAGAAAATTTAAAGAAGCTGCTCACATAACAATGGCAAACAACCTCATAAGTCAACCTAGTGTAACTATACATAATGTATGGAAATCACTAATCAAATTTGCTCTTAGGAAAAAAAGTAGAGAAATAAGGAAGAGCCTCATGGATAAGTATATGAAATTTCTACTGACTGTTGCCTTTAGCTGGATGGCTCAGTTGATTAGAGCATTACTTTAATTTTTAGTGTTCAAGAATCTAAGAGCCCAAGTTTGATTCCCATGTTAATTCTGTCACTGGTCAAATCAGCAACACCTGAAAATGAGGGGAGTATAATATTGCTCAAAAAGTTGTGCATATACTAATCTGTGCACTATTACTAACAATTGAATATATTTGGAATATTTGAATAAAGTTAAATTTTTCTAAAGATATTCAATATTTATATTAGATAATGGAAACAGTCCAATATATAAATTCAACTATTTTGACAAATATCATTACCTTCTATGGAATGAGGTTAAATATTATGAAATTCATGCAGACCAAAATATATTATATAGCTAATAAGTATGTTGAGGTAATTCCACAAGGCCAATTTTGTTGCATACTTTTAATATATCAATATATCATGTATATTTGTATCTAGTTTGTATCAGGTCTTTTGCATAAGATTTTACAGATCTTTCAAAAATATGTTTAAAGGATTTCAAGTCATTGCTAGTCCATGTTAATTTTTTTCAAACTTTATATAATGCACATATCTTGTTGTTGTTAATTATGAAAAAAATCTACTTCTAATATTATATCAACCCAACAATTCTAGTAGATGTTTATCAATTATTGATTAATTATTTCAATATAATAAAAAGAAATACTTCAATTATGAACCCAAAGTGTTTTAACTTTTTTGTTTAACTATCTCTACCATGTAAGTAAAAATTTATGTACAATACTATCTAAAATCCATGGAGAGAGAGAGAGAGTAGTTTTCTCTTCAAATCTGTATTTACTTCCAGAAAATTAGTTTAAATTCATTACTAATGACAGTATGCATCATAGTTAAAATTCAATAGTAAAATTTGATTCAAAATTATATTAACTGTGAAAAATACACACCAAAATATATAAATATCAAATTATAGTGCAATAACATTATTTACCATACACAGTATTTGATGAATTTCATACTAATTTCTTCACAATACTTTGTTAACACATTACACATGTTCAAATATTTCATTCATTGTTTATTAAGTAATTTATTAACACTGATTAGTTATATTAGATTCATTTTGATAAAAATAAACTTAGATGAATATGTCACATTTGTAAGCATTTCATGATAAAGATCTCTGCATTTTATATATATATTTTAAAAAAAGAATAATAAAATTTATTCATCTATTATTTATAAATAAAATTGAAAATATTTATTCAAAAATTCTATAGTTTCAAACTTACGTAATAATGTTATTAATTTTTGTTATAGTAAATATCTGTTGCCTTCAAAATACAAAACTTCCTTTGTTAATCTAAATTTATTTAATTTTAATATTTTACATTAAAAAATTATTGCATAATGCTTGTTGATAAATTTCATTTTGCAATATATATGTTCATTATTGGAATTATACACTAATTAAGAAATATTTTTTAAAAAAAATCAAATTATCATAAATGTTATATAAAAGTGCTTTTATCAAATATATTCTAATTAATAATTTATAAATAACTTTTTTATATAAATAATTGTCTGCTTGACTTCAGATAAATTACTACGATCAAAGAATAATATTTGCAATATCATAATAATTCATTCATTAACTTGCAATGCTTTTAACTCAATTTTTTTAGCATCTGACAATTACAATTTGAACTTTAATGATGATGTAATGCATTTCATGTTGAACCAGCACTCATCAGTTGGCCCAAGTAATCTCTCATTCGTATCTTTATTATACATTCAATATTTATCAATAGTCAATTGTTTATTTATAAGTGTTAAACTTACTCCACCCCATTACTTTAACATGATCCATTCAAGATAAATATATAGGCAGTTATCACTATTTTTTTTATTAAATAGATTGTCCCTAGCCTAGATATAAACTTGAAGCCTCAAATAAAGATAAATATATCTATTTTCTTAAACATCACACTAATTTATCTTTTAAAATAATTTTTCATCTTTCTGCTGTAATAAAAATATAAAAAATTTCTTAAACCAATGACACTATTGATCACAATAATTCTGACTTTATAATATTTTTCTCAGGTCATGTATACAAATGAATGTCTATTGTATTTTTGTTTCTAATTAAGAATTAATTGATAATGAGTGTGTTAATCAAACAAAAAAATCAGCTGTACATAAGAATTATTTTTTTTATATAAATAACAATAAATAGTAAATCATATATTGAGCACTGAAAGGGATAGAATTGTGTTTGATTCAACGAACTTTAGCTCTTCAACCATCACAATTATTATATTAAATCACAGATATTAGAAAGATAATTGCAAATTTGTGACTGTTAATAATAAATATAATTACCAAATGATGTTTTTTTATGTCAGCAAATAAAATTTGTTTATTGTCTGAAATGTTTTCTTTTTCTGACTTGTCCAATTTTTAAAATAATTTTTTTTTTTTTGACAATAGGATAAGTAAAAAGCTAAATATCAAAGAAAATTGCATTGTTCGTATAGAAAACAAAATTTTACAATAATCTTATGGTAAACGAAATGTTTTTTTTTATTTTTATAAATATAATAATAAATAAATGAATTACTCTGTCAACATAAAAATGTCAACTTTTTTTTTTTTTAAAAAAAAAAAAAAACTGTTTCAAACATTATAAATAAATAAAAAATTACTAAAATTAGTGAATGCTGTGGAAAAGTGGTTTCCATTTATTTTTAGTCCGTTTTTTTTTATTTATTTACTGTTTTCCAGAAGAATTTTTATATTTAGATAAGGTACAGAATTTTACAAGTGAAACAATGTCAAACATTTGCTTGATAAAATCATTTTTTATTTTTGATGCAATGCGATAAAAGTAATTATTCATTTTTAAGTATTTCGGTTAATTTTAACCTATTTTCTTTTATTTATGGGTTTTGGAGTCATTTTATTTTCTAAAACAAAATAAATAAGATTACATAATATATAAATTAACACGCATTCACCCAATATAATTAATCATGCTTGATTTTAATTGTCAAATGCTCATTATTGTGGTGATGAGTTTATTCAGTTCAGTACTGCTTATTCTTTTGTTTATTTATCACTAAATATTAAAAATACCTTTTTAATGAATCTGATAATCTCACAATATGATCAAAATAAAATAATTTCAATCTTGTCTTTTGTGACTGAAGTAAAAGTTTGGATCTGGTTTGATGAATATAAACTTGTTTCTTTTACTGTCAGCAGAATTAACAAAAATCTTTAGCAGCACTACTATTTAAACTCATCAATGGTTTTTCTATTTATTTTATTTTAGTGTCTATCCATAGAGTTTCATACAAAATCACATAACTTAAAATTTGTTATTTTAAAAATATAATTCTACATCTAAAAATCCATTTCGTTTTTTGTATATTACAACTGTGGTCAGTATTAGTCTGTGGTGGTTAAGGTTTTAGTTATTGGATCCTGTGTTGTTGATGATTGACCCAAGGAAACAAGAACTGTTAACTAATTTTTGCTTTCATTATGAATTTCGATGTCAACTGCTGACTATTATTATACTAGATAAATAAAAATAATTTGATGTTTGAACACAGTGAAGTAATATGGTTTGTTAAAAAGAGTCTTCATATTAAACAATATCTGTAAAGAATAATCACATTTTTTTTTTACTGTTCGTGTTTTAGAAAAAAACAAACTTTTATTACAAGATTGAATGATGATTATATGTTATAAAAAGGATTTTAGATATAATAAAATAACATGGACTAATGGCTGGAAAATGTTTACTATAAAATCTCTTTGCAGTCAATGTACAGAAAATAATTGAATATCTAATTGTTCAGAGTGATGCAAAATGTTTAAACCATAGAAGTGACAAATGAATATTCAGACTTCAAAAATCTTTAGTTTATTATTTTATTATTAAAATAATAATGCCTATTTAATTTAAATTTTCAAATGCAAAAATGTTGATTTATATCTTTTAAAATGTTAATATCTTGTTTTGATGTTTGTGCAGTTTTCATGTTAAACTTGAATATGGTTATGTTATATATATATATTATATAATATATTATTCATGTTTAACTTGAATATGGTTATGTTATATATATATATTGCATAATATATTCATTGTTTATGATGTTTGTTAAATACATAATTTTGACATTTCAAATAAAAATAATTATATAGTTAATAAAAAATAATAATATTGCATTTTAAATTATCACAAAAATACTTCTTTCAAGTCATGTTTGTGAAAAAAAATTTTGTAATCTAAAATAGCTATATAAGTATTATTAACAAAGGTTAGTATATAGCTTACTTGAAGCATATTTATATATTTACAAATGTATTAAAATGTATTTTTTTATTTCTTGATAATATACATTACTAACAATGTCATTATAACTACAGCATTTTTTTTTTTCATATATCAAATGCATTGGCCTGGAAGCAAACCCGGACTAGCTGCTTGGAAGACAGCTATGTTAACCAATAGGCCATCAATGCTTGACAACTACAGTATAATATTTTTACTAAACGGAACAATATGCAAGCAAATTTAATCATTTTCTTTCTTTTTTTTTTTTTTTTAAAAAAGGTAATTTTTCTTTATTTTTTTTTTTAAATTAAATATGGTTAAGTATAGATATTAATATCATGTCAAGTTAAAATAGTAATTAGCTACTATTTTAACAAAAAAAAAACATTTGACATATTATTTGGATATTTTCTCCACAAATTGGATATTTTTAATATAAAAAGTGAATATAAAAGTACAAATATATTAATAAATTCTTCCACATTCTAGTAGATAAAAATATAGCTATAAATTTTAATTTTATTTCTAAAAATTTGTCTTCAAAAAAATCCCAGTTAAAGAGGAAATAAAGTAGTAAAAATTATTATTATTTGCCCAAAAAAATGTTTGTATAACCTATATTTAAGACCTTTATATTTGTGATGAACTCTTATTTCAGTCTTCTTTATTGGTAAATCTTTAATCCAGGATAATAAATATAAAAGAATACTTGAACTTCTTATTATGAGAAAACCTCATTATCTTATTTCAAATAAGATGAGAGAGAAATAAATTTTCTTTAGATCAACACAATTAATAAGCCACTTGTTCTGTGAGGTGAACTTATTTGTGAAAGATGAAATAAGTCAGAAAAGAAAGAAAGGTTAGAAGAAAAATTGGCCAATACTGTTATTCCTCCTAGATACTTTTAGAAATGAGAAATAGACCAATTTCAAAATCCAATTACTTTTAAAGCAGTTTCTCTTAACTTCAGATTCAGAAATATATGTTGACCTATATTTAAAAACAAAAAAGAAAAATCAGAAAAATAAACTGCTTAATGTAAATGCTTTAATTGTATATTAAAAAATGATATCCAAAAATTGTATGTTGTGTGCATATATATAAACAAAATACACTACTTTAAAAATGCCTATATAAAATTAAAACATAATTTCTTTGCTATAAACAGCTTACAGTTTCTTCAGCCATCTTGAATAATAATAAAATATTAATATTTAAATTTCATTTTTGATATTGAATGATTGTCATAAATTTCCATAATTTAATGGTTTAGTGCATTTCTATATTATTTATTTCTTTAATTTTGGTAGTTTTCTTAAGATAGCAGATATAATTAGAGAGCAATTAGATATTCCTTGTTGAAAAAATATCCCCCTCCCCATTTGAATTTTACAACTAATATAGTTTTAGTGTTACACATATCTGTAAAAATCATTTAATAAAATGTCTACTATAAAATACTTTTATTTGTTTTAAAACAAATTTCAAAATATAATATTGCAAATGTTGAAAAAAGACTAGTGTACATAATTTATTATACAATTTACTAATATAGCTTTGAGCTGCACATATCTGAGGAAATAAATGCATTTCTTTTTCTCAATATTGTTAATGAAATTTCACAAAAAATTTAAACTTGTTTTCTATATTTTAATATATACGTATAAAATATGTCTTTTAAAAATCCATATTATAGCCCAGAAATGTGGATAATAATGACCAGTTAAAAAGTTAAATGAATGAAAAATACTATTCATATTTACATACGCAAACATTCTTCCTTAAATTAGACAAGTTAAAATGATACAACCTTCAATTACAGAGTTAGAACATTTTTAATTTGATCATTTTATTGTAGGAAAAAATATTTAATATAACATAAGCTTTCTCACTCTAACTTTATACATAAATCTGAAAAGCATAAATAATCTTTCTCTAGTGAACACTATAATTGAACTTTCCATAATGAAAGCATAAAAAATCTTATGCACATAAAACACATGAACATTCTTCCTTAATATGAACAAATTATAGGGATGTAATGTAGAACCACAGTTTTAATATGGAAAGGTTTTAAATGTCTTGTGCAAGGGAATACTATATTTATCATAGCATTTGTGTTGCTGATCTTGTGATTTCAGATTTAGTATTTAGATTTCGTATAGTTTTATTGCTTTTTCATTTGGAAATTATTTCTTTTTTGACATCATTATTAATAAGCTTTCTAATTCTGATTTTCAACATCTTAACTAAAATTATTATATTTACATAGTGGAACAATTTTATAAAATATTTATATTATTATCACTGCTAAAGTTAGAAACAAACAGGTAATTAAACTAAATTGATAATTAAGTCTTGTAAAAGGTGATAAAGATTTTACTACTTTAGCATTTTTTGTATTTATTGTACAAATTTTAATTTAGAAAGAAAAAAATAGAATTTGTATAATTTGTTCACTGAAGAAGTATTTTGCAGTAGCAGATCTCTGTGTAATTCAAATCTGAAGTATTTTATAACTATTCATAAAATTAGGCACAGAAATGCACAAAATTATTTACAAAATATACTGTTGCAGTGTATTCATGAAGATGTTTAAGGACCATTTGAAGATATCTAATTATAAAGTTTATATAGATGGTCTAATAAAAAATATATACAAATTAATTATGAAAATTATATAAATAAACAGTATTATAAGAAACTTTTAAATGAAAAATCTAAAAATGCAGTATATAGTATTAGATTCTACATTAGTTATTGCTCAAAATTTTAGAAAATATAATTATTTGTAATCAATTCCATGGATACTTTTTACTATAAAACTACTTTCATTACAAATATAGAGTAGTTTTTTTGTATCCATGGATTCACCCTTATGGTCTCAGTAAAAAAATAGTAATAAACAAAAGGAAGCATTCTATATCTGTCAGCTATTTTTTCATTTTATACATTCTATCACATGTTGGTGTTTTTTCTTCTCAGTTTATTATTATATTTTTTTTTTTGTAATTACATTATATTATTTTTGCTTTAATTGTCTTAGTTGATATTTTAATATATAACTTTTAAATTAAATTGGATCATTGATATGTATATAAATTTATATAAGTTTGATACCCTATGTTTTTTATGTATATCAAAGCATTGACCAGGTAGCAAACCCAGGCCAGCTGTTTGGAAGGCAGCTATGCTAACCTTTAGGTCACCAATGCGTGACTACTCTAAGTTTTGCTACAAAAATGCCATTATTATAATCATCATGTATTATATTCCAGATAAAAATAAAATAAATATATTTGTAGTTTAATAACAAAAAAAGTATTTAAGAATAATAATCTTTTTTTTTTCTATTATAGTTAAATTAAAAAGTTTAATACATATCTAATATTTAAAAATGGATTGAGAGAAATGTTAACAGATTGTCAACTTAATTTTTTTATTACAGAACTTGATATTAATTATACACCATGAGTCTAACAACATATAGAATTTTGCTTTATTATTTAATATATAATGTGTCCATAAAAATATTAATTAAGTTATAAAGTATTTTAATTCAATAATTTGATTGGTCATATTTGTTAAAATTCATATTTAACATCAAAATCTCAGAGTAAATCTTTCAGTATGACTTTATCATATGCATCTTAAAGATGTAAAAGTTCATTAAGTCTTGTAATGTAGCTATAAAACTGATCATGTACATTGTGCACATATACATATTCTGGATTAACATGTGTTTCTTCCAGTCATCATGAATAAAGTTGTTCATATCCCTGTATCATTTTATAGCTCTGCAAAGTAAATAATACAAAAAATTTATCATTGGCATATAAAATAATTCACTATTTGAAGAAATTTAGAAAAAAAAAAAAAATCAATCTTTAAAACAATTTTTCAAATTATGGCTGCAAAGCAGGGTCATTTTTTACCATAATATTTACTGAAGTCTATTGAAGTTCATTCACTATTTGATGACTAAGCTTCAAAAGTCCTTGCATAATGTATATTATTTTGAAATACAGATTATTCTATTATGTTAAAGAAAAAAAATATCTACAGTAAACATATCTGATGAAATACATGCAACTTTATAAAATGGTGATATTTTGTATTGGGTTTGTAATAACAAAGTTTGTGTTTAATGAGGAAAAAACTATAATATTTTGTTTATTAGGTATTTGTCAGAGTAGCACATGTAGAGTATCATCATAATAAAAAATAAATATTTTGATATAAATGACTAAAATAATGAATAAAAACTATAAAATTTGGCATTACTTTTTTTTAATATTAATATATTGTGCACTACGAGACATGGACCCAATTTAGGCATTTTAATACATTTAAAGTTATATTTATAATATACAATCATCATCTAAACTAGTAATACATCTTATTGTACTGAAACATCAACTATTTAGCTATTATGTTTTCAGTACAAGGAAGCTCCCATAAATAATACTATGAATTCATCATTTACCCATGAGAATATTACAATTAATATATTAATTCTTAGAGTTTTGCAGATGTATATGTAATAAAATTTAATGATAAGTTAAAAGGTTTTATATTACGACTTTCTATATTAATATTTAAAGATTTTACTTTGTAGTAGCATAAATTTATTCCCTAATGCACTTTTCAATGTTTTCACATCATTTTGTAATGCTATGAATATAAAATAAAATTAAAAAGACTATTATGCAAGAAATGTAAACTTCTATGATGTATTTTCAAAGAATAATACAAAATCAAGCTGCAAAACTTTACGAACTTATCCTTAGATTTCGTTATACATAGAGACACACACACATGTATAATCAATATTGACTAATTAATATCAAGATAAAATATTATATATACAAATTATTTTAAGTTAAAATTGATTGATAGAAAAGAATATTATTCAATGATAAGGCATCTCATAAACTTTGTATAGCCTAAAAATTTTCCTCAGAGTATTTTATGAGCAAATAAAAAAATAAATGATATATTTATAAATTAATAAATAAAAATTTTAAATAAATGATTTATTTATTTTAACATGTCAAAGATAAAAATTGATTGTTTTCTCAATCTGGCACTTGGTAAGAAAATCATTCACAAAAGCCAAACTTTGCTAATCGTCTATTTGTTTTATCTATAAATAAATTAAAAAAAAAAACATTTACAAATAAATAAGTGAACAATTTAATTATTGTAACAGTTACATACTTAAAATAGTTATAGATTACCAAAACGTTTAAAATAATTGAGATATGCTGAAATAATTTGTTTAAAATAAATATATAATGGATATGAAAATAAAAATATTTCACTCTCTACCTAATACATTGTTTATTTTCCATTTCCGTAATTAAAATTTAATATTCTGATATCAAAATAATTTCACTATTGTTATTTTATATATATCTATATAATATATATTGCCTTTTAATATATTCAAGATTAATAATTAACAAAAATCTTTAATATTTAATCTACTATGAGAATACTCATTACTTAAAAGTCAATATTAATTGCATTAATTTTAGAACATCAAATTATACCAAAATATAAGAAGTTATCAATTATAAGATAAAAATGGACTTCAATCAATTTTGGACAAAAATTTATATTTCTCTAACTAATTTATAAATGTTATTATTATTCTTTTTTTTAACAATTGAACATATTGTTTTTAAATAAAAGCATTAATTTAAATCAAAAAATAAAAAACAAAATGTTTCACAAATTCAAATAATGATATGAAAAATCTTAATAATCAAGATCATTATACATCATTAGATGATTTTGTCTTATTCAATACTTCCAATATAATAAAATAATATCAATTAAAGATATATTGCTTTAATATCTGCAGATAAGAACTGGTAATTAATGCACATATTTAAATTCAAATATTTATATTAATAGTAAACTCTGAATTTTTTTATATTATAAATTATAACAATTTCAGGAACAAGTAATTTTTTTCTTCTTCTGATTAACATAATATAAATAGTATATTTTTAAATATTGGCAAAAATATACATACACAATATATAAATATTAATATTTTAATATACTGTATATATATAAATGAAGATCTGAGTTAAAATGCATAAAGTTCAAATTTTATGCAGAAAAAATAAGAAGTTATAAATAATATAATACAAACAGAACCAAGTGCCATTTTTCATAAAAGCTCTATGGCAATTTTTTACTAAAATTAAGGAATTCTATTTTTATTTTCAAATAACTGACAATAAATATTTGACAATATTTTTTAGGATATTATCAATAAAAATGATTTTTATTTTTATTATTATAACATATATGAGTTTGTATTTTTTTTAATACTTTAAAATAGGGCAATATTTTTGAATCATATTCAATTTTAAAATTTTGAAATGTAGTTTTTTCATTAACGAGAAGATTATTTCATGTGAATACAGTTATGCTATTTTACAATTTTAAAACTAGCCTGATTATTTCTTATCATAAGCTCTAACTTCACATATTAATATATTTTCAAATGATAAATGATACCTGCATTTGATTCACTTTTGAAACATAATTTTGCATTTAAATGGTATATAATGCATTTTTTTAAAAAATATGATGATAATGATATCATATTGTCCTTAAATAATTGTAAACCTAATTTGATTATAATCTTGTAAATATCTGTTAAATTTTAAAATCATTTGTGCATTTATTTCCATATAGTAAAATAATTTTGTCATGATTTTTTTTGTTTATGATACTTAAGTGTTTTGTAATATAGTGAAACTTTTTATCAAATTCTTTGATAATTACCAAATTGTGATCATGCAAAATTATATTCACATACTTAAGAAAATATAAAGAATAGGAATGTTTTATATTGTAATGATGATGATCAAACCCCATGACAAGCTTTGGTCAACTAACACTGTATTCAAGGATTAGTTGTTCATAAAATTTATAAGTGCAAATGGAAATTAAAAACAAAAGGTTGTTTGTGGGTAATATATATACATATTTATATAGTATTCATATATGTATCACAATACCTGCATATTGTAACTATTTTTTCAAGTGTGTATATATTTTCAGAGATAAATTTTTGTTAACAAAGTTCTTTGATATGTTTTAATTTTTTTGTTATCTAAGTTAAAAAAAAAAAACTGATTAAAACATATATTTTTTTTAAAAAATACATTGATAGATTAGTAAAATCAAGAAGATTTTATTAATTTTCTTTGGTATAATTTTCGTAAAAAAAATTGAACAATGTTTAATTTTTAACTCAGGGGCAGATAATTTTTAAATGTACCAAGATATTTTTTATCAGAGTTTAATTTGTACAATGTTCCATTTCTTTTTGTAAGTAATTAAAAGATTCATCTGTGAGCTGATTAGAAAAAAATAATTTAAATTAAAAATAAAATAGCTTAGAAGATTTTGTTCTTTTGAATAGTTGCTATAAAAAGTCAGTGAATGCTACAATTTAGGAGAGTCATCAGGGGCAGAGAAGACATTATATTATAGCAGAGAAAAAATATTAGAGAATTGTTTGAGTTTTTGAAAGACTGGATATGAATTGAAATCTGTCAATTACAATGGTCAGGTTCAAGCCCTGTTAATTGCATCTTTCAGTTTAACCACCAAACTCATCTGTGCTGGGTTCAAACCCTATTAAAATGAATATTTTAATAAACATATAAACTTTCTATCATGGCTGGGTGTGCAGCATTATATATGCACATATGAAGAAATGCTGTACATATATAGGCTAATAGTTATAACAGTGAATATAATGTTAAATCATTTATTTATAAAATATAAAATTTAATGTTGTAATTTTTAAATAGTAGAGATGTCAATTTATTGGATTTAATAAAGGTAAATTCGTATGGGGATGTATAATTCACCTTATATAATATATATAGAGTGGCGTGATTATGTTTTTGTAAAAGAGCAAAAAGTTTTTAGTTAGAAATAAAAGGTTAGTGATAAACAGATTTTCATTTAAGTCCACCACACCTGGGATTAAGTCAAATAGAAAGTTGATAATTACTATACTAAATTTATTTATAGCAAAAATAGTCATTTAAAAATCACTGTAGCAAAACTATTTTGACACCTAGAGGAGGATTTGCGGCATCTTAGAAGCCTAAACAAAAGTATGTTTGATCAAATTGAGAAATCTTACATTTTAGTGTAATATTTTAGATAGAGTTAATGGGTTTCCAGGCAGAGCAGGTTCTTTTCTAGTAAAAGTATAAATATTGTCAATTTTAAGCTTATAGGGAGAGGTCATTAATTTTGAAAGGGGTCACCATGCTGAATCCATGTCAGATCAATCTTTAAAAGATCTGATGGGAGAAAGGTGATGGCTGCTTCTAAACCCAAATGAAAGAATGGTGCGATCACTGCTAGCCGATGCTTCAACCACCAGAGCTGCCACAAGAAACCATCCAGCTATGCCTGCTCAAGAAGACCATACTACATGGAAGCCAACACCTGCTTCTACAGACCAGAAACTAATTAATCGGTAATGCCAATCCATATTCTCAGAGCTATGTATTAACAAACTATTTCTAAATTAAAATTTTCCAATTCAAAGCTAGCAATCTATAACAAAAATGTAACTTTTTTTAAACTCCTATAAATGCTTATTGTAAATTCTCATTTGAGTAAATAGTATTTCATTTGTATAACTTGTCTATTGAAGTGGTAAATCTGTAGTACATATTTAACTTCACTGTCTGATGACATTACATACCGTTAAAGTAGGGTTTGAACCTGTTTATATGTTAATTTGGTCATCTAGGAATGTTAAGCACACATATATACATGTATCATTCCCACCCTGTTTATTCAAAATGGTTATGTGTAACTAGTTAAATTATTATTTTAGCTTAGGTCAGGATTTGGCAAATAGCAGCCTGAGGGCCACATGCAGCCCACTAAGAGTTTTTATGCGGCCCTCCAAGACAATCAGAAAAATCTGCTTTGAACCGAGATTTCCTTTCCATCCATGACTGAAGATTCATCTCATATTTTCCACTAGGATGGCCACATCAATACACATGCGCAGTGTAGATATGATGTGCAGTGCTTTTCCAGTTGATCTGGTTAATTTCAATTTTGTCTTTGCATTAGCAAATATATACATTTCCAACTTTAGTGAAACCATGAACTCTCCGAAAAAATATAAAATCGGTGATGAATGTCATGTGTTTAATGAAGAATGGACAAACAAATATTTCTTTGGTAATACAGGGAATAAAGCAGTATGTTTATTGTGTCATGAAAAAAAGGTGCGGCTCTCCACTAACCTTCATTCCACAAAGTGGCCCCCAATGTGGCCCTCCGCCAACCTCTGTGGCCCCTGAGCCAAAACAATTGCCCACCCCTGGCTTAGGTGTATTTTATTTTCAAACTTGTAAATTCCCTTCACTTAGATAATTGTGTATGTGTGTATATGTATTACAGATATAAAAATAAATAAAATTAATGTAAAGCTAAAGCAATGCCAGAAAATTCTAAAAAGTATTATTACAATTTAAAAATGTCATTCTCATTTCAAGTCAAACCAAAAATCATATTTTAAAGTTATTTGCAATTTTAAAAATACGTTTAAATAATGCTTTCTGGAACGTATTGTTTACATCTTCCAATATTGCTAAATTTCAAGTATAGGAGGGGCAGAAGTTCTAGGAATGCATGGAAGGAGTTCAAATCACTCTTCTCTCTGGTATTTGTGTAGAAAGTGGAAATAAAATGGACTGTGAGTAAAAGGAATTTGCCTCCCTGATCTTAAATCATCTCTGTCCTGCCTTCTGCTATGCCATCGCTACTTGAGAACTGTTAGGTCTTACTGTAAAGAATATTGGAAGATGCCTACCATTATTTTATTAATATTGTACCTTGCTAAACTTCGTATACGTTATTATAAGTGGCCACCATAACTTCTAAAGGTAATCCGTTCTGCCAAAGAATGAACTTTTAATTCTCCTCACTTCATTTCTTTCCTAAATCTTAATTGTAATCAGAATGTAATCTTCATTTATTTTATAACTGATTATAAACTTAACTATCGTTAAATTTGTAATTTTCTCTCTTAAGTTTTTAAGCTCATTCTTTGAAACGCTAAGCACAGAATTATGTACTTTAAATCTATCATTAGCTTTTAAAGTTTCACACTCTAATTATTTTATTTCATGCGGCAAAACTTATTTTAAATATATATCTTATTAAATTAGTTTTAGTGTGATAATGTTTTAATCTAGCGAACTTATATTATTTCAATCATCATTCCGATATTTTTGGAATATTTAAATAGTTAAACGTAAAATTTCTTATTGAATGCTGTTCGCTCGGTTAAATATTTTGAAATTATGGTTAATGGCGGATTGTTTAAAAATCATATCACTATCGATATTTAAATGCAATTTATGTTCTTTTAATAAATTTGATTATTAATATATTTTAATAACTATTTATTACTTATACACCATTAAGAGTTAAATTAATTAATATATTGTTGTTTAGGAATGCTTGGGCTTATTAAATAGGAAAAATAATATTTTTCCCTCTTTTATATTCGACATCCTAAATTTATTAAAGTTATACGTACGATGCTGAGTGGGTTATCATTTTATCATGGCGTTACCCATGATATTATTGCTTTATTTAAGCTTAAATTATTTCATTAGTCATTTAAGACTTAAGCCATATTCGCGTTGCTTACTTACGATAGCATTTTAAAGTACTTATATTTTGCTTTATCATATTTATCATCTGAACTCCGGATTTTCTTCACGTAACTCGTCTAGGAATGAGGTTTGGTAGAACCGATCTCAGGATAAACATTAGAGTATTAAGGCTATGAATGTGACACATCGGAGGGTGTACCATGGAATCCTTACCACTCATATTTTTCGAATACTGCCTTGTGATAAATACAAGAGGAATCATATATGTGATAAAGTTTTTCAGTCCAAAGATGGACATCTTCTCCATTTTAAACGCTGTCATTATAGTTAGCACTGTGAGTTCTTTTATGGGTAGTTCTCGTATTATTTATAAGACGTGGTGCAATGATGTTTGTAAACCACTCATTTTATAATTAATCGAATATTTTAGGATTGTCACAGTAAAGCTAATTTAGGCTAACCCATTCCTCATTTGTACAGGCCCAAATATGCTCATAAACGATAAATTATTAACTGTCATATCAAGAGTAAACTTCTCTTTAGAGATGAATTTGTAAACGTCCTTATCATTACCTAAAGTAATGATCACCGCATTGATAACATTAATTTATTATTATACTATAACTCATTAGCATACTAAATCAGTTGCTTATATGCAAAATAGTAACCGCATTAAATCTGTGCTATGTTTTCTAATATAAATTAAATTGTTTATATTTATTAAATTATTATGTTTTAATAATTACTCATGTGTTGTGTCTTACTGACTCTCACTCATTGAATTCCATTAAATATTTATAATAATGTCAGTAATATTTAGAAGTTACAACTGATTACTTCAAATAGATATTTATCTCTGGGTTATTCTGTTCTTGCTCATTCTGGATGGATACTATTTTATAATTCATGTTTCTTTTGCAATGCTAGCTGTGTGCAATTCATTTAAAATTTATAAATTGTCTCTTCACATAAGATATTTGATTGAGCCAAGTTTAAACATTATTTATTTATGCTAATTACCCTGTAGATCTCATGTTTCTCTGCTGTGTCTCTGAGACCAGAATGAATAAAATTTCATGTTATCTTCAGAAATGTTGTTTATAATGTTATAGTTTTAGAGAAGAGCAAATAGGGCAGAATTCATGATTGCTCCTGACCTGTGTATCTCGAGCATGGGTGGATTTAGGGTACTTTTGCTTAAATTCTAAACCTTGTTAAATGAACATACAATTCTGACCGGTACACTATATATTGATTCAATTAAATGTAACCTACAATCATGTCTTTATCTATCACTGTGCTGTGCCTATAATATTTCTTTACTGTTATTCTTATTTATATGCCAATGCATCAAAGCAGCGAGCATTTAAATGTAATAAATATGCAGAGATATAATTGCAAATATCTTCCCCATTTTTTTAATAACATTATCGATGCTCACTGGTTCGAATTCCTATAATTTTATTTAATTTTAAATGTAGTGTAGCCTGCTATTGAATTTTATCTTATTGAGATTAACGTAATGTGCTGGTCTTAGTAATATGAAAGTATAACGGATATTATTTGGCCATTTAATCAATATACTTTCCCCTCCCCTGTAATAAATTATATATATATAGATTGAAACCTATAAACCAGAGTTTATTATATTTTCTTTATCCCTCTAATGTCGCTTGATTTTATATAGCATTGTTAGAATTGGCTAATGACAGTAATACTGATCAGGCCATTGCCCTATTTTTGTAATAATTAATATCATACTTTTGCTTGGCAGATAGATAACTTAAATTCATGTTCTATGTTTAACATTTTGCTGCATCTTCTTAAGATGGGACTTTGGGAAAGGCCATCCCATCTTACCTTCTTTTGGGTGCACCCTAGTAAGACCAGACATAATAATCCCAGCAGTCATGTTAGCCATCCCAACCTTTTAGCAGCAGGATGCTCGGTTCCAGGGTATACCGGTGTTTGTCATGAAAACCCTTGACTCTAATCTATCCACAGGGTGCTCTATTATTGTAATTTGCCAGTGCTGTAGCATGTTGGTGATCTTGTTATAGCCAATTCTGAGTCCCATCATTTAATTAATGATTCAGTATTAAACTGAAATTTATATCTGGTTCTGGGTTCAATCTTTATTCTGAGCTGAATTAAACACTCATATTTTACTAAAGTAATAATGTCGAAATAGATATTTCACTTAAAATATTTGTTTCAATGTTTAAATAAAAATATTTAAAAGAAAAGGATAGTAAATATTTTACCTAAGACAGTTACAGAAAATTTATAATAGTAGCTACCACTTTCCAATAGGTATTGGCAGAATCTTATTTAGGCACAGCTTGGTGATTATTTAAAAATGTATTTTCATATTAAAATTAAAAATTTGATGAGAAGAAAATGTCAACTCCTCACATTATAAAGCCTGCATGCTTTTCCACATTAAATAATGTTTTGTTTAATAAATATATGTTAAATTTATTCTGGTTTCATATTATTTCTCGTTCCTATTTCAATCCAATTCAGTCTTAGTTAATTATATACATGATATAACTATGTGCATTAATTACCATGTATGAAAGCTATTTTTAATTTCATGCTGGTAGCGATTAAACTTAGTTAATATATATATTTAAGTCCCGAGTTTCATGCTTCTCCCTGCCCTGTGCCGGCCGTGAAAAATAGATATACTATGTGTAACTTCAAGTGTGGTCATTCGTAGGGTCTTGAGTTGTGGAGTACAGGCAAATGAGTTGAAATTTGATCGGATTCAGGACGTCACAATCCTGGTCTGGTCAGCTTTGGTCTCTTTGTTTGGATTCTAGATTCTGTTATGCGGATGTCCAAAACTTGACTGTTACACAATTAAAAACTATCATAAAGTAGAAGATACTACTTGGTTATCAGACTTTCATTATGATCTAGTAAAGGTGAAAAAACTAATGACGTTGGAAATAAGCAGAATGGAATAAAAGTTCACAAGGTACACCAGATTTAATCCTTACATAAAAACCATGTGATCGGTATTTCATTATGCTGAAACCTGCCTAGCAAAAAAAAAATAGCAGAAATCAAAATCACCTCTATCTTCTATCTTTGCTTCATATTTGAACAAAACATTGTAAGTCAGGGCATGTTAGGGAAGTTTTGTTTTAATTAAGAAGAACAGAGGGTCATTGCAAAGGCCAACATTATGTACTGACTGGTGTGGATAAGAATTGCAGATGAATCTTCTAAAAACCAAGAGAACAAAAAGGAAATGTATACAAACTCCTCTATTTTGGTATAAATAAGGAAAAAGATGTTTTCTCTGTTGTTATTTTTAGAAGTATGTTGATGTTAATAATTCTTATCTTATTAAATTAAGCTATATGTATCGGAATGTATGTGTGCATATAGAATTACATATATATTTTTGTTTACTTCTTTATGTAATACATGATGAATAATGATAATGTCATTTAAAGAAAAAAAGGAAATAATATTTTTATTTTATTTATTAATATATAAAAAGTATGATTGAAAATATAATCAATCTAGCCAACATTCTTCATTTATGTAATATTATCGATCAGTATAAGAATTACATATATTTTTTGTTTGTTGGTTACTATATATGTATGTATTTATATGTCCATAATTTTCTATATTAGATTATACAATAAGAAACAAATAGAAGGAATGAAGTGTTTTATTACATTGTTAAGTAATGTATTATAAATTAGATTTTTTTTGTATGAGTTGTTGTTGTTATTATTGTTCTGTTTTTTATATTATTTATAACTAAAATTACTAAAATAAGTTTTTGTTGTATTTAGTCAATAACTGGTGTTCAATGTCATTACTCATCTCACTCCACAGTTAAAATGAATAAGATATGTATTTATTGTAAAATAGGTTATTCATCTTAAGAATTAGAGTAATAGAACTGATATATGGGATAATTAGTAAGGGAATGTTGGGTGTGTCTCTTGATAAAGGTCTTCTAGGGCATCTTCTATAAAAGTGGCACTTAAAGACCATGGGGTTTTATAAAATGTTTTACCTAGGCTAAGTTAACACTGGTGAAGCTAGGTATTCAAATAGGGTGATTAGGAAATATAATTGATGGCTATAAGTTTAAACCCCTTTTTACAATGTAATTTGTGATCATATGCAAGTGACTTCTATTGCTCTGGTGTGGGGCCTAAGAATTAGGGTAGGTTCCTAATAAAAAATAGTCATTTCATTACTGAAACTAATTATTTTCTTCTGCCCGATCTTCTAATTGAGTGACAGGGTTTTCCTGTTATAATATATTAATAATATATATAAATTTTTACCCACATTAACTTTTCTTTCAGAATACAAGTTGAATATAAAAATAATAGTGTTCAATGACTAAATAAGAACAGTAAATAAATTTTAACAGTAACGGTTTTTTTGCATTACTTGTCATTTTCAGAACTCAATTTATTGTAGTATGTAAATATATCAAAAATATTAAATTTTTATTATGAACACACATATAGTTTTTGCTGGCTTATAAAAATTAAAAATTGATTTTCTTTTATAAAGTTAGGTTTATATAAATGTTGAAAATGAAGTATTATTAATGTAATTTTCAGTATTCTTTTATATATATACGCAGGTAACAATTACCACAGAAATATGAAACAAATTACAAATAAATAATATTTTTTAATAGTGTTTGATTTAAAAGTAGTTTTTCATTTTTTTTTTGCCTCATTTATTTTTAAATTAACTTAAGTAAAAATTTTCTCCTAATGTTTTTGTTAGAACAATATTTAATCCTAGTTATGATTTCTTAAAAAAAAAAATTGAGGAAAAATAATATTGACTGCATTATTTTTCAAGGTCAACAACAGATTTTGATAAGTTTTTATCTTTTTTAATTTTAGATTTTTGAATAATTTTCTTAGATTTTTATTCACTTATTTAAGATAATAAATAGTTTATAGTCAAACATAATATACTCATTTCATAATATTCTAACAAAACAAATATTGCGAAAGTATGTGAATATTAATTTATAATTTGTGTTAAGAATAGAAATGTTTCAAATATGCATATTTATTACTAATTATTATCATCATCATTAGCAATCACTCATAAATGATTGCAATGATTAATAAAGATAAAGAACAAATAAAAACTAATTAAAGATGATCATTTTAAATTATTGTACACTTTTTTTTTTCAAAATGTATCCCTCATGCAAATTATTTTTCGAAGTTACAAACACACACATAGCTTTGATCTTTTAACTACAGATAATTTTCTTGGATATTTTATTTTTATATAAAGTTCAATTCTTTAATCTGGATTTTATTCTTAGAAAATTCAGATTTTCTAAGCTCTAGTAATTTGACCCTAATAACTTGAAACAACTTAAAAGAGCTACAGCATAATCAGGCTTCAGTGGCTAAGAGAAGAGAAAGGTTTGATAATCAGAAAATTAAGCTAGCTTACACAGAAAACGGCATTCTTTAACTAGAACAGCTTTTAGAAAATAATTGCAATCAAGGTTAACTTTAGGTTTTCCTGAAAAATTGATTATCATTTGTGACAAAAACTGAAAACTAAGTAATTAAAATGTTTACATGAAAAAAGTAATTTTAAAAATAAAGTAGTAAATAAATAAAGGAGAGTCTATTTAGTTTATTTTTGTATTTTAAATTTTTTAACTTAAAATTTTAGATAAAATAAATTAGACAAAAGAATTTGAAGAATGTAAGTATATATATAATTATTTCCATTTTATGATTTAATTTATATATTTGGATTATCTTGTAATATAATTTTGCTCTGTGTGTTTTGGTGCAATGATAGAATAGCAGATTCTGGAGTCCAATAGGCATAAATTTTGGACCAGTCTGTCATTTGATTACGTATTTATTACAGAACAGCCATTACTTAATCTGCTTGTCATTTCTGTTATCAGAATATTCAAACTTGATTCGGATGAATCGAATTTTTTTTCAAGTTAAAGCAGACTTGGGATCTTTCTTATAATTATTCCACATATAACTAACCCATTTGGCTGGCCATCAGCTCATAGGTCCCAGGTTAATCTAAATATGTCAGATGGGTATCATTATACTGACTGTAAACATAGTCTTTAACTCTATTTCTAAACTTTATTATTATTTTTAATTAATATAATTAATGTCTATATTTTAGCAACAGCTTAATATCACTTGTCATATTGGCTGACAAAAAGAAATACATTCTTTACATGCATCAAACTGAGTTAAGCATTTATCATACATATTTAAAACTCCATTTATAACATGCATTCCAAATTCACTCTCATAACGAAAGCTCATGTTGTTTTAAAAAAAATGAAATGAGTAGGCTGTATCTAGATAGGAAAATATTTTAGGCATGACTATGGTGATAATATTCATTAAGTTTCATGCAAGGTAAGATAACATGTTAACTCTTACTATGTTTAGATACTAAATTATCATTTTATTTTATCTGTTAATGTGTTGTTTATTTTATTTCTTTAAAAAAAAAAAAAGAAGATAAATACATTTAAAAAAAAGCTAAAAAAAATAAGTGAATAGTATGCTAAAATAATAGCAAACATGCAGCAAAACATATATATGCAAGTGAAAACTTGAAATACTTCACATAAAGCCACAAAAATTGTCATATTTTAAATAATAAATATCTTATTTATTACATTATGCACATATTCTGATTTTTTTAAAAAAATAATGATAAACGAAAACATTCTTTGAAAAACTGTTTACACATTGTAATCAAACATGAGCACTGATGATGAAAGCAGATCTCCACAGTAATTCAAAAAGCAAAGAAAATTCTAAACTATATACAGTAATATATATAAAAAATATTTTTTTATAAATGAAAAAATAAATTATTTATTTCAATATGCACAATGTTGATAAAAAAAGAAATGAATGTTGTATTGGAGTAGTAATACTGAGAAAATGAAATGTTTGAATCAAGATAATACTAAAAAACAACAACAAAAATTATTATTATTATGTAAATAATATTTTTTCATGATCTATCACCTACTTAGTTTTCTGTACTGTTCAAAGACAAATTCATTATTGTGATGATAAGAGTTCATCCATTTCATTACTAATCATTCTTTCATTTTTCACTCTCAACTTTTATAAATAAATAATAAAATTATTAGTAAAGAAATATATTATTTATTATAAAGAAAATTTGTGAAAAGTCATCAAGATCGGCCATTAGAAGGGACATATTTTAATATATTCAAATGAAATAAAAGATTACAATCTCAAAATATTAAAAAGTGATCTAATTGATTCTTTCTTATTGTACTATACTACAAAATCATCAAATAGGCAAAAAAAATGTAATGTTTATTTTATATAATTTATTAACACAAATATTTTCATGGGTAAAGCATATTAAATTTTTTTTTTTAATATTTTTTGTACGGTCCTTGACATTACAGTGATTATGACAGGTATTCAAAATGATTCAAACACTTTGATAATATTTCAGTTATTTTATTCATGCCAGTATAATTGGAATTTACCACTTTCTAGAAAAAAAAAAGCGTAGAATTGTTGGAATATTAACAAGCAATTTTGAATACTATTTTTCCAAACATAGTAGACATCTTCACAAAAATATTCCATATTGTGTAAAGTATGAAAAAAGCTTAAGTTTATGCAGTAGGGTAATTGAAAAACTACATCTGTATATATTTTTTGTTTTATATTTTTTATCTTTTTGATATGTAATGGCATTTTTTGTTAGTGTATATTATATATTGCATTTTATACTGTATTTTAAATATTAGAAATTAAATAGACAAACGGGTATTCATTCAAAAGGCAACATTCAAGCAACAAAAGTCATGGATTAAGCTTTAATTGAAGGACTTTTAGCTCTCAAATCTGTCATTCTGCCACTGTGCTAAACCACACAATTCTATAATGTGTATATTTTTTTTTTGCATCATAAAAAAAAGAACTCGTATTGGTGAATATATCCAATTATTAGCAATTTCTAATACATATAGCTGTTTTAAAGTGTCAATTACCCATTGTTTTACTTATTTCTAAAAATAAAAGGGAAATATATATTACTGAATAAACTGATCATTGATAAATTTGAAACAAACATCATGTAACAAATGTACACATCTTTGTAGACAATATATTCAAAAACTTTAAAATAATATCAAGTATTGGTTTACATGTGATCATATATAAGTTTACTTTCTTCTGAAAAACTAATGTATTTTTAAGAATTGGGCAACAATTATTAATGAGATGAAACATTTTCAGAAATAATTTGCCACACAAAAAAGTAATAATATATTAATTACAAGACCAAATTATTCATAAGTTGCAATCAAAACATTAAAACTTCCTGTACATTATGATTTTAATGGGAAAAATAAATCATTCATCAACATTCAAGGTGACACATTTCTTGCTTTTATTTTTAATTAATTCAAATTAAAAATTGAGTCATCAAATATGTATTTATGTCTTCATAGGAACCTATAAACTGTTTGAAGCTACTATACATTCTTGTTAACATGATTTTCAGTTCAAATATTTCATATTTTTCCATTATGAATAAGACTATGTATCATACAATCATAAACAATATGACTTCCAGAGTAGGTTCTTCATCTAAATTAAGATTATTCTACCCAATTTACGGTATGAAAGTAAGACATTAATGATTCATTATCATAAGTTATTTAAAATATGATGATAATATCAAAAAAAAAAAACTAATTGGAATGATATAGAGAGTTTCTTAATTGATGATATTAAATTTACTAATATAAGGATAAATCTTTGATTGGGCATGTGAAACAAATAAATAGTAACAAATTTCTTAAAAATATATTTTATGGTGAACTTAAACACATTTTTCCAAAGAGAGGCAATCTTCATTTTCATTATATAAATTATTTCTAAATTTTTAAAAGATGTAGCATTAATTGCTTTCATTGGCAGAATACATCTGAAGAAAGAATATAATAGAGAAACACAATTGTAAAAGCCAGGAAATCTTTCTGAAAGGTGAGTAAATAGCTAAGGAAGTTTAAAAAATCTCTTTATAGCACTTTCTTTATTGCATTCATAATATATTAAATGTAATTATCAAATTATGTTACTAAGATTAAAATATAATAATAGATATACAAAGAATGTATAGAGAAAAGCTTTCATAAAATACATTTTTAAACAGTATGTGCTTAGCTGGCTTTGGATTATTACAAGTCATAAATATAGCATGAGTTGGGAGGTGAGTGTACATCATCATCATCAAACATTATCAATCACCTGCAGGATGAAGGTCTCTGCAAGTTCAATCCATCTTTTCCAATCTTTAGCTTCTCTTCTCCATATCACTCCTGCACACTTTCTTATTTCATCCATCCATCTCACATGCAGTCTCTTTCTGGGTCTTTTACAATCTCTTGGAATTCAGTTTAAGATTTCAATTGTTCATTTATTATCATCTCTTCTAGCAATATGTACATATATGCTGTTATTTCTAATTTATATGAAATTTAAATATGAAAATTAATTCAGTAGAATAAGACATCTCTTAGAGAGGAGTATGCACGATTCCTTCAATATTGATAGGAGTTTTTGTCATTTGAGATATGTCATGCCTCTTTAATTTTTCATTTAATGTCAATGCATTCAGTCTTTGATAAAAATAGGTAACATGGATTGATGTGTTTATGATTTACAAATTTGGTTTATGTAGTTTCATAAAACTTACATTTAATCGTTGTTGTTTTTGTTTTTTTCTGGGGTTAAATTGGCCTTATTCAATTATGAGCATGAATTGTGACTATAAAATTAATACATTTTAAACTAATATATGCACGGTTAAATAAAGTTTGTCACTAATAATTTTTTGACTAGATGGGCAGGATTGGTGTAAGCATTCACCCATTGAAATAGTGAAATTTATTTACATTTTATTTAATAAAAATATTTATTATTTTCAAAAAACCATTGTATAAAAAGGACGCTCATAAAAATAATTCATTTTTCTTATCAGAATATGAAAACAACATTACATTGAAATAAAATATTTTTAATGCCTAATCCTTTAATTCCTCTAATCAGTTTGATAATGTGCCTTTTTTCTTTTTTGTAATTTTACTTCGCTCATTCATTTTCAAATATTTTAAAGCTTAATACTAGCTCTATTATATAAACGGCTCATTTTAAAAATGATTTTAATAAAAATGTTCTTCACATTTAATGATCTATTTTCTATTACTAAAGACATTATGATGCCAGTTATCAAAGTAATCAAAGCATCAGTAAAAACTCCAACTAGAGACAATACACTGAAGCTTAGTTATATCCCAGAATTCTTTTCTATTCAAATTGAATGATTAGATAAGAATCTTGGGCAACAATATTAATTTCAAGATTGATAAAGATTGAAAAATGTAAATCACACTTTCAGTTTCAAAATATCTGCTGAAAGAAAATTTTAATTAAAAATAGAATTATCGTTTATATTCTTACTAGGTCTATATTGTATTATTTTATCCTTTTTTGACATCTTTTGGCAAAAAGATAATTGAAAAGTTTTAAAAGCTTATCATCAATTTCTTATCAATTGATCAATAAAATAACCACGAGAACAAGTTTGAAATTTAAGTGGGGTTTAAATAACTAGAAAGGGACTATAATAGCCACATCTAAATAGGAATTATGTGGTGATTTAAAGCATTTAAATATAAATAAAATAAAGACAAAAATTTCAGGTATTAATTCAATAATATTGTACTATATATATATATATTCTCGACGCTGGTGTTACTTGTTCTTAAGAAGTATGTATTTATTAAATTTCTTTTGGTGATTTTTTTTTATTCACATTAATAACATTTATTTATTTTTAACTATAATACATATATACTCACGCACAAACACAGTTAATATTTGTATATATATATATATATTGATAATTAATTTTAAATATAAACATATATTTATAATATTATCAATACTGATAATTATTACTTGAATAAAACATATTTACTGTAAACATATAAAGATTCACAATAAGATAACGGTGCTTCAACTCTCCCCTATCCTAAAGGTCAGTGAAGGAGAAAATTTTAGCCACGAAGTTTTGCAATAGTCAAGTAAAAAAAATTTTAAATTTTTCCACTGCTTTAAAATCTAAGATATCTATTTACTGAACAATATTTGGATACTTAAGATAAATATAGACTGGCACTATAAAAAAAAATCTTAAGCATGCTCATAACTCCCCTCCCCCCATACACATTTTACTCAGCTCAGATTTAAATCCCATTATTACGGACATGGTGGCAGATGAGCTACCTATTATGACACAAGACCTTTCAACCTTCACTGCATGTATATGGACACAAATGTAATTATAATAATAATATCATTAACAACAATTACATAATAACACTTAAATAAATGTAACAATTTACTCTAGATAAATACTTTTCATATAATAAAGATATATATGAGAGATAGTGAACTGGGCCAACTGATAAGTGCTGGTTCAGCATGAAATGCATCTTGGGGGTCATTTGTCTTTTATTATATCTTTATTTAAGTGAATTTAAAAAGAATGAGGAAGTATGGAGGTGTTTATTATATCTATAATATTTTGCATATGGGAAAGAGAAAGGTTAATAACTCCGTGCGTGTGTGTAAAATAAATAAAAAATCAGATATCTTAATCTTTAACTGAGGTTTAAAGTTTATATCTGTGCTAGAGATAATTTGTAGTTTCGAAAATGATTAGTAATAATCATTATTCTATTTATCTGCAGTAGATGGTGTCAAAATTGTGAGTGGAGTGAGTTTGACAGTTGTAAATAAAAATGTAACACTTAAATGTTCTAATAGTTATTTAAAATCTTGATGATACAAAAATAACAATTGCATTATTAGGGGTAACTTTCAATTTCAGTTTCGTTAAATACAATTATCATCAGTAGTTTTTATTTTAGATTTTTTATATATAAAAATGATTTTCGATGCTATTCATATATATATTTTTAATTACAATTAATATTATAATTGACTTAACTACAGAATTGTTTTTTTTTTTTAAAAAAAAACTTAACTTAGTGATCAAAAAAATTATAACATTGAAATGACTAAAAAAATACAAGATATATATGATTGAATTAAAAAAAAATTATTCCAAATGAATATAATTTTATTATACATATATTGTATAAAAATATTGTTCACAGATTTTACATTTCATTCATTTTAGAATGGCCTATCGTAATGCAATTACTCTGAACATAGGGAAATGATAGCAACTTGAAGCACATATTATTATTAGTTGCATACAAATTATACTATTAATAATAATGATCATATTGAAAGAAAAGGTATTTCATCAACTTAAGTTTGTGAACTTTATTTTTATTTTGTATATTAAATTATTTAGTTATAACTTGTTAATTATTATAATTTTATAAAATTTAAAAAATAAATTGTTAATAATAAACAAATTATTTATATGATAAATTAAATCATAAGAAAGATTTTTTTCTATGAAAATCACACTATGAATAATAATAATGCACAACCATTTTCATAATTCAATTTCTTTTCTTTTTTACAAACTGTTAACAAAAAAACTAATTTACCCTGAAGGTCAATAAATAATTTTGTATTTATGAGTGAAATAAAAGCAATTCAAAATAAATTTAATAATTTTATGGTAATGTTTATAATATGGTCTTCATTTTTATTTTTTTATTTTAGAAATGCTATTATTTTTCAGGAACAAACATTTATAGAATACAAATCTTTTAACAGTAATATCATCAACATTTAATCATTATTTAACTTCTACTAATTATCTGATGAATAGTAATTTGTCCAAAGTATTAATATTTATCATAAAATTAAAAATAGAGCATCAAAACAAAATAATATTTTTTTAAAGTTAAAGTACTGAAATTATTGTAATTATTTTTTTATCCTTTTCCTGCTTTAATTAATTAAACATTATATCTTTAAAATGTTAATTTTATGCTTGTTTTCAATGTTTTTTTCTGTTATCAAAATTTCTCTCTCTCACAATTGGCTAAATGCTTATTATGTCCTAAAAATTGTAGTTTAAGCATAAGCAATTCTAGCAACAATTTATTTTTTATTACTAAATAATTGTTGATTCATATATGAAGTCAATTTCAGGGTCTTTTTTTCTTGCAACTAATTCATATCAATATAGAAAGCTGTAAAAAAGACTGCTAATTAATTGAAATTTAGGAAAGACTAATAAAAAAAAAGACAATGAAAATAATGAATATTGTAACTGTAACTATTACACTTCTTTAACTCATTGTAAATAGCTATGCTGTGTCAACACACGTTTAGTATTAAAATTGACTATTTAATATTGAATTGATGGAGATTTGAATTTTTTCATTGTTAAACATTTTAACACTTATTTCTTGAGATAAATCTTCAAATATGAAATTTTAATATGTAAAAAGGGTTACAAACCATATTGACAAATTAATATATTTTAAAACAAACAGTTGTATTTTAATAGGATGCATAATTAAATTACAATCGTAAATGGTATGTTACAATAGAATCCAAAACACACACACATTTGGATTATTTGTCAATCAAATTTCGGTTTCTTGATTAATAAATAGGTACATATTACTATTATTATAATTTTATTATTATTATTATCATTATTATTATTTTATAAAACACCAACTTGCTTTATTCTTAAATTTATTACTGAAAAAGTAAAGTTTACTTTTATATATATATGCAAGCTTAAATATTTACAATTTAGTGATTATAAGGGATTCGAATTCAGTCTTTTAAACTCCTTACAACTATTCATTCCATCTTATACAACCAATACACATGACCACATACATGTGAAAAAAATATTCTCCAATATAAATATTTTCTGCTGAACCAGAAGGGAGGAGAAGATTGAAGTCTGTCCATTAAACTTTGAAGATTTGCTATCTTAATATAAACTGAGCACTGATTATATATATATATTGTGGCCTTTTCTTTAGGTCAAAATAAATTTATTATACCAATTTACTGAAAAATTTTAAATTTAAGATGTGTTTCTCTTGGTATGATGACTATGTTATGCTGACAATCTTTTTAAAAGCTTAATTAAAGTAAAATAGAAATATTTAATGCCTAAAATTGTGTTAAATGTATTTAAAACAGTTAAATAAAGCTAAATGTATAACTGTATATGGTTGGGAAAGCTGGCCATAATAAAATAGTGTAGCAATAAATCTTTAAAATATGTATTAAAAGTTGAATTTTAAAAGCAATAACCTATAATTAAATGAATATTATATTTTACAATATAAATTACATTTAATAATTGTACTTAATATTATATGTCTTAAAAGTAGTCTTTGTGGTAAAAAAAATATATATTTAATTTTATGGTATCCAAATTATTATTCTAAATTATATTATTATATTATTTCTTTAATATAATAATTGTTGCAATTAAATATTTAATTTTCCCAGACAGAATTTGATACAGTCTATCCAAGTTGTAAGTCATGTGACATGTAAATATTAGTACATGTGTGCTTGAAAGTTTTTTTGTTAACAAACTTTCAAAATTGCTTTAAAATTACACTGTAGAATTGAAAATATTTATTTATCTATCACAAGATTAAATATTAAAATTAGCTATTAAAAATATTTAATTAGGGTTTTAAAAACAAATGAAACTAATAAAAATTAAATATTGTTTTACAGAAAAATAGATACATTAAAACTGAAGGTGGAATAAATTGATAAAATGTTGTTTTAAAAGTAATTTTAAAATATTTAGTTATTTTTAATGAAGTATAAAAAATTGATTTAGAATTAATATTTTTAAGTAATATTTTTTAAAAAGAATGAAACATTATTTTTTTTAATTTTAATTCTGTAATCTCAAAGTTATGTGTAAATTAAGCCATCAAGTGAAAGTTTAAACCACCAATCAAATGATGTATTTATTTGGGTATAAATACAGATGCTCAATTATTTTCAGTGTGCTTCTGTTAAAAAAATTTAATTCTGTTTTAAAAAATCTGCTTCTGTCAATTTAATTTGCTTTAAATTAGTCAACTCAGTGCTATAATAGCTCTCTAATAATTTATTTGAAATGTGAAGTGTACCAATTGAATTGTTTTAGCAAAGAGAGTATTACAAACAAATTATAAATTTATTATCTAAATTATGCATTGTTAGGCAACTAAATTTTCTTACTGGACTTTTTGTCAAAATTTAATTAAATGTCTCATAAACATGGAAGTACCAAGAAGAAATACCTATCAGTCTAAAGGGATTTTGGAAGTAAAAGTTGCAATTAAAAATATAATCGTAATAATTTTAACAGGGAGAATTATTTTGTCAGCTAAATTTATATACGGGACATTATGTGAAGAGCTGAACAAAAAAATTGATAGGAAATTTAAAATAGTAATGCATTTTTCTTTTGGAAGATAGTCGTATTGGAAATGGAAAAATAATATGGTAAAATTTTAAATCTTTCAATAAGATGAAAGTAAATATTATTTTAAGGTAAAAAAATGCAGAAAATGTTTTTCTTTTTAAAGAGAACATTATTAACAAATTATTTTAAACTGTCATAAAAAAAGATGGTAAAATGAAGACAGTCACTAAAAAACCATACGTAATAAGTTTATATTATCCTAAAAGACTGTACATAAGTAATGATATTATAAGAAAACCAATAATTGGAACTAATAATTGAAAAAATATCCTTGGATAAGTAATAATGAATATCCTGACAGTAAAAACCTTATATATGATAGACTTATGAGTAATAAGTAAATATTAATTCCTGGAAATATTTTTAAAATGTGCAAGAATAATAACCAGATGCCTGAATTCATATCACTGTGTCAAAGACACTGTAAGCCAGCACAAGATCCTAAGGAAGGAAAACTTCAAAGTGTTATTTTTTAAATATTATAAGTGTAAATTATTTCAATAATCACTGTTATGAATAATACAGATAATGAACTATTATTTTTACAAACTTTTTAGAATGGATCAGTGATTATTTTTATCAATAATCTCAGATTTCTAGAAGTCAACTTTCATTTTTGTTTCTCATTATTTTTTAATTTCCATTCATCATTTCTATTTGGAATCTACGGAGCATGCATCATTTTCGAGGAAGAGAGTTTTTCATCATCAAGCATTCAAAAAAAGCATAGCAACAAGTGTTGGGGGTTTCAATCACTCATAAAGAGTTGGTAAAGAAATCCCAAGGAAATAAACATTTTTTTAGAGAACATTCATCATTGAAGTTTATACCTAAATATATTTTTGACTTATTTTTAAAACTAACCTTAGTATTAATTTTATTTATAATTAGAATAGAATAGGCACATAAAAGATTAATTACTTACTAATAATATTGTATTTTTTTTTTATAAAATATATTTAATAATTTTAAGGAGTTTAATATTTTAAGTTCGATAGTATGGAATAAATGTTATATTATGCAATGTTTTATTTTTTGATTGTGAACCAGAAGACATCATATAAGTGATTGACAAGTAGAAATATCACTTAGATAATAGTTGTGAATATTAATAATTTTATGATGTATTTTTCTTTCTTTTCTTTAGATTATTGACGTGTTATGTAATGTTATAGTATGAATGTATGAGTATGTGTGAATACATTATACATACATAAAACTTATAGAAGTAAGAATTTATTTATTATAAAAATATGCATACTTTTATTCCATATTACTGGTATAATACAACTTAATAATGAATAATTATATGATTCTTTTGTAAAGAACTTTAGTATTTATTAAATGTTTAAAGTATTGATAATAGTCATTTGTATTTTTGTTCAAGAATATTTGATAAGAAAGTGAAATGAACTTTTCTTGTAGAACAGTTTAGATTGTTATATTTATAGGTGAATTTTATTTGTTATTTTGAATATGTTGTCAGAATTATTGTCGATATAGATTGATAAACCGATAAGAAAATTTGTAAAGGGTAGTGACTTAGAAGTAATTTAAACATGAAACCAAAGAGGTGCTTTTAATGTAGGTTTTTGTTATGGGAATAGGAATAATCTTTATGATCTTTAATAATTATGCAGGTACTTTAAATAACAGAGCCCTGTAGCTTGTATATTTTCTGTGGGCAGTGTTTACCTTTTATATTGAATATTGATATTCCAGAAGGCTGAAGAAATACCTTGGACATTGTTATTTGTAGTGGAGGTTATTAGACAGATAAGTCATGCCTCTCTTTTATTTATACACTGTTACCATGATGACTATCTAATATATGTACTATTGAGTTAAGACTCTTGTTTGTCCCTATACCAATGCATCTATTCGCTATCTTGATTTTCTAAGTGTTATATCATACAGAATTGTATTTTAATGGAAATGATAGATAATTTTAGAGTTTAAGGATCATTATTAAAAATGAATAAGATAGGTTTGCTTACTTTGAAGGATAATAAGAATAAATACAAATGGAATTAAGAATAAATAGAATTAAAAATAGAGAATTATAAAATATTTTCCATATATTTTAATTTTTAATAAAATAAATTTCATGAAAGTATGTAAATGATAAATGAGGTTGTTCATGAATTTTGAATAACTTTAAGTATTTTAAAACTTATAGCTATTGCATATTTTTCAATGGATAGTGTATTAAAACAAAACAGTATAGGATAAAGCAAAGCTATATTTCATAGTTATTATTTAATGTTAAAAAAATATATTAACACTTACAGCTATTTCATATTGGATCAATATAACAATTAGATTATCAATTGTGTCCACTCATTTTGTTAATGAACCAAAATAAATATATTTTGTTTAAAAATAACAACATTGCTATGATAAACTATTGTTAGTGACTAAGAATAAATTGAGAGATGCATATTAGTATTATTAATTTTTGTATTTTCTGTTTTATACTTCATAACTGATGTGTATTTAAAGGAAGCACATCATAGTGACATTTAATGGTAAATAATATTAAAAAGTTATGTAGATTAATTATTATCATTATTATTAGAATTCTGATGTATATGTAAAATAGATAAATTATTTTAAAAGTCGGAGCAAAGACTTAATGTTTATATTTTAATTTATTAGTTTATTTTTGAGAAAACTGGAAATTGTAATGATACAAGATTTATTTAGAATTATAAATATTGTAAATAAATTATTTGTTATTTTATTGTAATAAAAGTTTGTTAAACATAGTGCTATATAAATAAATGCCTCATTTACATATGTTTAGTTTCATTTAAGAGTGACATTTCGTAAATTCTAGATAATTTCATTGACATCATTCATTCAGACATAGCAAACAGTAATTTAAAGTGATTGATTTATCCTCATGCTTTCATATCCAGTACTTAAGATTTTCCCATATATAAGCATTTGGGTTGAATGAATAAGTGGATTCATTTATTCGTTCGCAAAGACTTTATCTTGTGTTGGAAATGAAAGTATTCATTTATTATTATTAACATTCATAAAAAGCGCATATACATTAGCTTGAAAGGCTAATTTTTAGTTCATTACAATTTATAAACATATCACTATATAGATAAATGCCTCATTTACATATGTTTAGTTTCATTTAAGAGTGACATTTCGTAAATTCTAGATAATTTCGTTGACATCATTCATTCAGACATAGTAAACAGTAATTTAAAGTGATTGATTTATCCTCACGCTTTCATATCCAGTACTTAAGATTTGCCCATATATTGAAACAGACAGATCGGAGAACCGATCTTCGTTTCAGGTGTTTTTATGTACGGTAATTCAAACTACTGTTCGCCCGCAGTGAGATTTTGTCTATTTTAAGTTATAATATAAATTAGTTATATATTCTATAGTTTATAAATAAATATGTAAAGTTTCCGTATATAAATGTCACAAACCATGAAATAATATTCGTGTGTGCGTGGTTTGTGAATTTATATCATTTAATTTAAAGTTTCAGTGCGGGCGTATTTGTTTTAAATTTTAGTTTTAAAATTGTATAAAGTCGTTTAAAAATACTGATCAAAAATCACATTCCTTTGATCAGTGTTTTTAATTAAAATCTAATTGCACAAATGTTCAGAGCAATTAAGTTGTATTCAAAATTAGTAAGGAATTTTTTTATATGTAATTACTATGTCAATTTAAAAATAGCGTATTAAATTAAAAGATTGCTAAAAACAGATAATTGATTATTGGTCAAGCTGCATCGCTAGAGGCTAGAGAAAGTAGGCGGAGCCTAAAACAAAAACAAGTCGGAAAGGTCAGCAGTGGCTATTTTAGAAAAAAACTTACATTCTAACTTTGGTCGTGTGTGAGAGAAGTAGTCTCGAGACAACACAGCAGTTGAGTATAATTCAAACATTATTATTAAGAAGTTTACCAGTGAATCGCAATGTTGATGGGCTAAGTGCCAGGAGCTGGTCTCTGCCCGCCAATATGGATCCTCGTGCCGCTGTTTGATCATGTTTCATATACTTCAGAATTTCCAACTTCCAATCTCAAAATTTACTATGCCTTACAAATAACTTTCAAAAATGCGCGCCTACGTTCGTCACAAGCCAAGCTGGATGAAGAAAGAAGAGAACTTTGTTACACGAACTTTAATTTTCTTCCGTGCTTAATGTTATCAATCAAGTGAATCATATGTAAGTTTTTATATCATTTATAATGCTATTGTTTAACCTGTCAGTAAATTTTCTTTTCTTTTTTTTTAATCCTCTGCTCTAGTCTTTAGAAATCATTTATAAAATTGTAATTAATAGTAATAATATTTCAACTGAATGCATTTATATTTTCTTATGTTGCTTATTTCATAAACAAACATTGCCAATAGTAATATTTCCAACTCTGTGTAAACTAGTGTGTAATAATGATCAATTTAATTTAAAAGTAATTTCATTTTCTGAATTAAATATTCTTTCACATTCCGAGTTGATAAATGTTAAGTCACTTTATTAGTCTATGTTAATTTGTCCTATAATTGCAATCTAAGGTTCGATCGTAAAATATATGTATAATGGTTTCAAAGTGTTCATTAATGTTATGTATAATATGAGAAATAATTCACTGAATAATTTGATACTATCGCTACCGCCTGTCAACCCGAAGGGTTAGAGTTTCAGAGTAAATTTAACTAATTATTGTTTTCACCGTCAGTTTAAGTCCGCTACGTTTTATTGGGGTAAGGATCTCAGCCTGTGGCGTAGAAACAGACAAATAGTTTCCAGGTTTTATATAATTTCTTTTAAAAAATCCGCTTCAAGTATTCGTCCTTCACGTCTGTGGCAATGCCTTCCCTTCGCTGAAGTTAGCGTCTCGCCATTCTACCATTGGGGAATGAAAGCAGTTTTTCTTTCCCGGTAATCTCTTGGATCACCGGGGTTCGAAATGATCCCGGCTGGTTGTCGTGTCCCGGAGCTACTTGGGGGCATTAAGCCTTGTCAAAGTACAAGCCGCCCGGTATTCCGTTAATGCACCGCAAGTGATTACTGTAGGGCTTTTGAATCCAGGCAACCACCAGTTCATCTATCTTCCATGTCGTATTTATATAAAACCACCAGCACATCTATCCTTTATGTCGTCTTTATATAAAACCATTCTCCAACTGTTCGTCTACGTAACGGCTCGAGCCTATTCTAATAAAATAAGTTAATAAAAATCTTTAGATAAATATTTTTCCAGTGCTCAAATACTCTGATTCTCTTAACCACCCGTCAATCATTTAACTACCCAGCTATTGGCATGAGTTTGTTTATTAAATAAAACGTTCACTAAAGACTAGTAGCCAAATACAAGAGGATTTATGAAGTCTTACCGTACTGTATAACACTATATTTATATGCTGTATATTTCTATTATATAACATTATATTCATGTGCTTTCTATTTGTCTTATTTAACACTATATTTATATGCTTTATATTTTGCTTATTAAACACTTTATTTAATCTTAATCTTTGTGTCCTCCACCTTATTACTCTCTAAGTCTATTTAGCCACTTTCTGTCTGTATTGGCAACTTAAATATATACGTTACATGAATGACCGTTCCAATATCTAGAGTCTAATAAACCTATATATCATTAACTGTAAGAATTTAGTCCATGTTCTAAGCTGAGCTAGAAAAGGGATAACCCCGTGCTGTTATAAAGTCATCATCGGTTAGTCATACCGGGGTTTGGGTTTGAATTCAGTTGGCGTTTTGGAAATTATTCTTAAACGTGGACTGGGTTTGAACTCGGGTACTGTGTATGAGTAAGCGTGGTGGATTTATACCGGTACAGTTATTATATTTTTGGACGCCCTCCGTGGTGCTCGATGAAGAAATCTCCCACACCCTGCAGAGTGAACGAGAGTAAACAGTTAAATGATAAAAATATTCAATTTTTTTTTGTCGTTTGTCATAATATTGATATGTATTTGGCGTATTAAAATGCGCAAGTTAAATTATAGTAGTAAAACAAGTAATATAAATTTTTTTTCCCTCACACAAAGGTTCAGTATATAATCCTCCCAAATATTGTTAAGAAACAGAGTGAAGATTTTTTTTTGAAAAGAGAGCGGAAGCAATTCGTGCGTGTAATTAATTAAAATAAATGAGTTATTCCATAATGTTTTTGCGAGTTCATTCTTGTCGTTTAAATCATATGAAAAAAATAAAGAAGTAGAATTAAGTCCAGTTCTAAAAAAATAAAAACGTGTACGCGTATATATATTTGTGTACGTATATATATATATATTTTCGTTTGTTGTGAAAAATATTTTTTTTGAAAAAAGAAGAAAGAAGTAGGATTATTCTTGTGTTTTAAAAATAAAAACGTGTGTGCATATATATGTTGTAATATAAACAAAAAAACCTTACCGGAGTCAGTATTAAATTTTTTTTTGCCTATATAAATCTTAAATCAAAAATTATTAGGTCATATAAAAGTATATATTTGGGGATCAGTAGATTAAATTATCTATTGGTCACATGTTGCTGGCTGGCGCCTATCAAATAAATTTGTCAGCAAACATGTTTGTCCATACAGCAGTGGCGAGTGTTGTTTTAAAAGAGAGTAGGGTGGCATATATAAAAAGAGAGAATTACTGACAGAAATACAAAAAAATACTATGTTATGTACCCATTATGAATATGTATGTATTATAGGACTGAGGAGAACAGTGCGAACTGGGTGAAATAAAGTTTTTTTTCCCTGTATATTTTTAGTAATGATTTTAGACATGTCATATTATATTCCTAAATAAAGAAAAAAAGCGTAGATAACAAAAACCAGACTGAACGTAGGCGAAGGAAGAAAAGAGAGAAAGGAAGTAAGCCACACAAACAGTATCAGCAGCGGAGGAGGATTTGGCACAAGGAGCAGGGATCAGTAACCTTTTATGATATATACAAATCAAAGCGTTGTACGAATCAAAGTCTTATGCTAAAAACATTTCTAAGGAAAAACGAAGCAGAAATGGCAGAAATAGAAGGAAACAAACAGAGGGAGCACGATCGCGATGCGAAGTTTAACGCGATCCTCAGAGAGATGAGAGAGGACAGGAAGATTATGATGATGATGTTGGAGAGGCTGGTAAGGATCGACGAAGCACGAGGCATCCGAGCCAACTCAAATCTAGAAAGTGCAAAGCGTCAGCAAGAAATAAATCCCTCTGAAGACCCAAAAATAGAAAATGAAGATGACCAGGCCACCCCAAAAGAAGTTGGGGACAGCAAGGAAAGCAATAGTGCGAGGAGTGGAGCAGAGGACACAGAACCTCAACCAACTAAAATAAGGTTGGAACCTCATGAGATTAGATTAGTGAATACAAATGCCAACTCTACTCAACAAAAATGTAAAGAATTAGATGTGACAGAGATTACTCAGAGTCAAAGTTTTACTCTAGCAGATTTAGCTAAGAATGAAGAAAGTACTGAGGAAATGGTGGTTTCAAATTTACTGCAAGCCAGCCCATCTCAAAGTGATTATATCAGTTTACCACCCTCTAATGGAGTGGCTGTATCGATGATGAAAAATATCAATAGAACAATACATACTGTTATGGATGAATCTTCTGAAATCATAATTAATGAGAAGTTATATTTTCATAATAATTATAAAGATGTTCTGTGGAAAAGTGGATTAATGAAGACATCAAAGTTAAAGTTTAGAAATGATGCTGAATGGCCTCCTGATATGAAAATGAAGAAAGTGGACAGATCTTTAGTTGTGTACAATGCTGCCCATTTTAATAAAACCTATAATTATTTGTTTATGAAATATGATCAGAACAAAATTGATGAGGAGCTGAACTCATTAAACAGAAATAATAAACTTTGTTTTAAAGCATGGACATATGTTGAAAAAAATAGTTTCATAAAAAATGGAGAAAAACTTCTCAACTCCCAAAGTGAAAATGTTATAATGGATGCCATTAGATCACAGAAAGTTAGAGAAATTCTTTTAAAGCAAGATACTTTTAATAATGAACAATATAATAATATACCAAAGCACAATATTGTGACCGCTTTTGCTATTTTAGTAAGAAATCTAAAAAGACATACCTATAACCCTTATATACCTCCCGACCCAGGGAGAAGGTAGAGATATACAAAATGATAACCCGGAAAATGACCACTATGACATGCACATGATGATGAGAAAAGGAATTACGGCAATATACCCACCTTTGTAAATATTAAGTTCAAACCCTCACCCAGACTGTTCTCCAAGGTCAATCAATTATGTAAAAAAATGAATGGAAAAACTGTTAACCAGAAATTATGTATAATCATTTTTTTTTTGTTGTTTTTTTTTATAAAGTGACAAGAAATGATTCACTGCGGCAACAATGTGATAATAACTGTACCGGTATAAATCCACCACGCTTACTCATACACAGTACCCGAGTTCAAACCCAGTCCACGTTTAAGAATAAATTCCAAAACGCCAACTGAATTCAAACCCAAACCCCGGTATGACTAACCGATGATGACTTTATAACAGCACGGGGTTATCCCTTTTCTAGCTCAGCTTAGAACATGGACTAAATTCTTACAGTTAATGATATATAGGTTTATTAGACTCTAGATACTGGAACGGTCATTCATGTAACGTATATATTTAAGTTGCCAATACAGACAGTAAGTGGCTAAATAGACTTAGAGAGTAATAAGGTGGAGGACACAAAGATTAAGATTAAATAAAGTGTTTAATAAGCAAAATATAAAGCATATAAATATAGTGTTAAATAAGACAAATAGAAAGCACATGAATATAATGTTATATAATAGAAATAGACAGCATATAAATATAGTGTTATACAGTACGGTAAGACTTCATAAATCCTCTTGTATTTGGCTACTAGTCTTTAGTGAACGTTTTATTTAATAAACAAACTTATGCCAATAGCTGGATAGTTAAATGATTGACGGGTGGTTAAGAGAATCAGAGTATTTGAGCACTGGAAAAATATTTATCTAAAGATTTTTATTAACTTATTTTATTAGAATAGGCTCGAGCCGTTACGTAGACGAACAGTTGGAGAATGGTTTTATATAAAGACGACATAAAGGATAGATGTGCTGGTGGTTTTATATAAATACGACATGGAAGATAGATGAACTGGTGGTTGCCTGGATTCAAGAGCCCTACAGTAATCACTTGCGGTGCATTAACGGAATACCGGGCGGCTTGTACTTTGACAAGGCTTAATGCCCCCAAGTAGCTCCGGGACACGACAACCAGCCGGGATCATTTCGAACCCCGGTGATCCAAGAGATTACCGGGAAAGAAAAACTGCTTTCATTCCCCAATGGTAGAATGGCGAGACGCTAACTTCAGCGAAGGGAAGGCATTGCCACAGACGTGAAGGACGAATACTTGAAGCGGATTTTTAAAAGAAATTATATAAAACCTGGAAACTATTTGTCTGTTTCTACGCCACAGGCTGAGATCCTTACCCCAATAAAACGTAGCGGACTTAAACTGACGGTGAAAACAATAATTAGTTAAATTTACTCTGAAACTCTAACCCTTCGGGTTGACAGGCGGTAGCGATAGTATCAAATTATTCAGTGAATTATTTCTCATATTATACATAACATTAATGAACACTTTGAAACCATTATATATATATATTTTAAGATCGAACCTTAGATTGTAATTTTATAACAACTTAACATAGAATAATAAAGTGATTTAACATTTACTAACTCGGAATGTGAAAGAATATTTAATTCAGAACATGAAATTACTTTTAAAATTAAATTGATCATTATTACACACTAGTTTACACAGAGTTGGAAATATTACTATTGGCAATGTTTGTTTATGAAATAAGCAACATAAGAAAATATAAATGCATTCAGTTGAAATATTATTACTATTAATTACAATTTTATAAATGATTTCTAAAGACTAGAGCAGAGGATTAAAAAAAAAGAAAAGAAAATTTACTGACAGGTTAAACAATAGCATTATAAATGATATAAAAACTTACATATGATTTACTTGATTGATAACATTAAGCACGGAAGAAAATTAAAGTTCGTGTAACAAAGTTACTCTTCTTTCTTCATCCAGCTTGGCTTGTGACGAACGTAGGCGCGCATTTTTGAAAGTTATTTGTAAGGCATAGTAAATTTTGAGATTGGAAGTTGGAAATTCTGAAGTATATGAAACATGATCAAACAGCGGCACGAGGATCCATATTGGCGGGCAGAGACCAGCTCCTGGCACTTAGCCCATCAACATTGCGATTCACTGGTAAACTTCTTAATAATAATGTTTGAATTATACTCAACTGCTGTGTTGTCTCGAGACTACTTCTCTCACACACGACCAAAGTTAGAATGTAAGTTTTTCTCTAAAATAGCCACTGCTGACCTTTCCGACTTGTTTTTGTTTTAGGCTCCGCCTACTTCTCGGAAGAAGCTTGACCAACAATCAATTATCTGTTTTTAGCAATCTTTTAATTTAATACGCTATTTTTAAATTGACATAGTAATTACATATAAAAAATTCCTTACTAATTTTGAATACAACTTAATTGCTCTGAACATTTGTGCAATTAGATTTTAATTAAAAACACTGATCAAAGGAATGTGATTTTTGATCAGTATTTTTAAACGACTTTATACAATTTTAAAACTAAAATTTAAAACAAATACGCCCGCACTGAAACTTTAAATTAAATGATATAAATTCACAAACCACGCACACACGAATATTATTTCATGGTTTGTGACATTTATATACGGAAACTTTACATATTTATTTATAAACTATAGAATATATAACTAATTTATATTATAACTTAAAATAGACAAAATCTCACTGCGGGCGAACAGTGGTTCGAATTACCGTACATAAAAACACCTGAAACGAAGATCGGTTCTCCGATCTGTCTGTTTCAATATAAGCATTTGGGTTGAATGAATAAGTGGATTCATTTATTCGTTCGCAAAGACTTTATCTTGTGTTGAAAATGAAAGTATTCATTTATTATTATTAACATTCGTAAAAAGCGTATGTACATTAGCTTGAAAGGCTAATCTTTAGTTTAATTTTTTTTTTTTAATTTGTGTGTTGAGCCAATTTTTTTCCACATTGCAAACACTTGATCACAGAGTTTGAACCAAAACCTAATATTTGCACAGTGAGAAATAAATTATTATTTAAGAATTATAATATTTTCTTAAGATTATTTATTTAAAAAAATACATTTACATTATCATTATGGTCATAAGTTAATTGTTATAATATTACACAGAGTTATAATGCCATTTGTTGCCACACATATTTTTCAGATTGTAAGATATTACCACATATTTTATTTATGATATCATATGAAAGATAAAAGATTATGTTATATTATTGCTTTATTGTTGTTATTGTTGATAAGAATTATAATGGGGGAAGAGAGATAAGATTAAATCATACAATGAAGATTATTATTATTATTGTTATTAGTTAGGTGTAGTTGAGGATGATATTAAATCCCTTATCATGCTTGACTACAGTAATTTTGATTAACTCAAATTAGTTTAAGAACATGAGATTATTTTAGCTAGATTATTTTAAATAAAAAGATTAAGATTTATTTATTAGTGTTAACTTAATTGATTAATTATTGTTGAAGTCGTAAGAATGCTATAGATTTATTATTTGAGATAGTAATAGGGGGGATAGTGTTCTTATGCCATTGAGATAGTATCCTGTGGGATATTGGCTCAATGTAATTCTTTATTACCACTTGTACCTCACTTTCTTGTCTCATGATTTTAATAAATATTTATTTATTTAATTTATAAACTGAACCATATTATTATTTTATTAACTAGAGCTAGTTAAAACAATTAACATTAACGTAAAATATCTTTATTATCGATTATATGCATTTTAGCCAAGTGTAATTATTATCTGAACTAGACCCATTTTATGATATATTTCCTGGAAGTGAGGGTACAATATATATATATATATGGGAGATGATGATCTGAACCAACGGATGAGTGCTGATTTAGCACAAAATATTATATTGGAGATCATTTATCTTTTTCACATATATGTGGTCATGTGTATTGGTTGTATAAGATAGAGTGAATAGCTGAAGGGAGATTGAAAGTCTGAATTCAAATACCTTCTAATTACATTAAGATCAGTATAGACAATATATTTGTATTTAAAGTTAGTGATTAGTGGTTTTTCAGATTGAATTGATCAACATCATCATCATTGTCAATCATTATCAATCCACTGCAGGATGAAGCTCCAAGTTCAATCCATCTCTGATTTCTAGCCTTTCTTCTCCACATCACTCCTGCACACTTTCTTACTTCATCTATCCATCTCAAATGTGGTCTCCTTCTGGATCTTTTACAATCTCTTGGAATCCAGTTTATGATTTTAATTGTCCATCTATTATCATCTCTACTAGTAATATGTCTAACCCAACTTCTCTTCAGTCTTTTAATTTTTTCAATGAAGTTACTAACACTTATTTGTTCTCTTACTCATATATTGCATTTTTGATCTTTTCTTGTTACTTTTAACATACATTTCTTCATACTTTTTTAAGTAATCTGAAGTCTCTGTACTGCTCTTCTATTAAGTGTCCAAATCTCATATCCATACTTCCTTTTAGTATTAAGTTATTTCTACCAAAAGCACTCCAACCAAGTTTAATCCCATGATTAATTTTATTCATTATGTTTCCATCGATAGTAATAATCGGACTAAAGTATTTGTAGTTATTAACTTCTAACTCATCATAATCATAGATTTATATATATATAATTCGCTCTTAAAATTTATGACTTAATTAAAAATAAAATGAGAAATTTATAAATTAATTAAAATTCATAAAATGCATATATAGAAACAATTATTTTTTATTTTTATTTTATCACACCCTCTTGAATACTCAAATTTAATCTTGCAGTCATGTTACTGAACTTATTGCAGTACATTATCCTGCTACATTCATAAATTTAAAAGTTTATTGAAAAAGCACACATTATTAATTGTGGTACTAATTCTTAAAAAAAAAAAAAAACTACTTCCTTTACAAGTTAGTTGTGAAAGAAAAAAAAAAACCATTGTATTTTGAAGTTGGTCAGTTATTTACTAAAAATGCATCGTTGATCATGAAATAGTAGAATATAAAAAATAAATTTGTGTTGGAATACTTATATTCTGCCACTAATAAAATTATACCCACACAACTTGATAAGTATTTAATGAAGAATAAAAAAAAACATTCAAACTGTATTTTAATCCTCAGTAACAAAGACATTAGAAAATGATCCTCTGAAAAAAATATTAAACCATTTCCTGCAAATAAGAGAGTTATACAGATTTAAAAATCAATAAATTTAAAAAAGAAGAACTTTATTGTTATTTTTTTAATACATGGTTAAAGTTATCCCAGGTTTTCTAATGACATATGTATGTAAATAAAATAAAGTGTCCATTATATAATAAATATAATACATTACCACCATTATATATTGTCATCTAATTTTTAAAACAGGATGCAAGATTTAAAATTTTTCCTTTAAAATAAATAGCAAAATTAAAGCATTACTTAAATTTTGAATATAAAAATGGATGTTAAATGAATATACTGTAGACTAGTTTTGATATATTCCACTGTCTTACAGATTTTCTATAAGACTCCAGTTGGTTTAGTGATCATATTACTTTTAACTAGTCATTTGTCTAAGATCCATGTCATAAAAGTAGACTTTTGTTTTCAATAATTTGAATTTATTCTCGCATCTAGAATTTCATTCCCTACCCATAAGCAGATTCAAACTATTGTAATAAATATGAAAATAGAGTATGGAGTCATTATGATTCTAAATTATTCAATAATTTACTTATTGAATTAAAAACCTTGAAACATTTCAGCATTATAGGAAAATAAAAAGTTAAATTAAAAAATATAAAGAGGATAAAAAGGAAAAAATAACTTTAGTATAGAGAAAAATATATGAGTTCATAATATTATATAGTCAATATTTTTATTATCTGATTAAGATATTATTGAAATATAATTTATTATTTTGTTTAAAATTAAAAGAAAATGTAAATATATAAACTGATATGAAAATTTTCTTCTATATAAAACCACAACTAAGGCTTAATAAGAGAGAATGATCTTTTACATTTGTGTAAATATATTTTGATTTGAGTTTACATGAATGAATATAACTCGTATGGATACTTTAATAGTAACAAAAAAACATAATAATGTAAGACTTGAATAAAAAATCATGAAATTGTTTACAGCTCTTTCCTGCAAGCAAATCTATGGAATCAATGGATCTACTTTAAAAGATATCTAGATATTTAATACAATTCAAAACAAAGCAAAACTCTCCATATAGTAGTGCCATCTTGTGCTAACAAGAGAAATCAATGGATGCCAGAAGGCTTGTGCATAAAATCCCTATCTAGTGCCTACTCATCCAATATCCCCAGACTAGTTTCTGGCTTGTGGCCTTCATCAGTGAGGAGCCTTGGATCTGAGAGCACTGCACCTAGATCTTAGGATCTAATGCAACCCTCCAGCACCCACCTTTTAACTCTATTTAACTACAAAAGTATGAGAATGAAATTGAAAACACAATTAATATTTTCAATCCAATCTCAATAGCTCATATAGTCATATGGGTCTGAACTCAATTCAGCACCCATACATTTTGGTGTCTTTGGCTCTTTTACAACCATAGCCACCACTATCCTATTAGGCAGACTTGGTGTTAAACCACTAAACATCACATGATCACTATCCCATACTATTAAAATTCACAAGATCACACTACTATATGGAGAGTTTTGCTTTGTTTTGAATTGTTTAATAACAATTATGTGCTAGTATGAGATGGTGATCATGTGATGTTTAGTGATATTTAATACACATACACAAATAATTATTATTAATTAAATACCATGTTAATATATAATTTTAATATATTTTCATTTCTACAAAAATTTGTAAATACTTAGTTTTTTATATAGCAATAATTAATGACAAATCAAATAACCTCTTGCAGGACTCATTTTTGTCAATCATAGCTTACACCAGCTGTTTGAAGGACCAATTCAGATTACATCAAACACAGTAACTCAGTTTCTAATTAAGCAGATTTGAATAGCTGAATTTGATAATGAAGTTTGAACATGAATTTTAATAGTAATTTAACTAAAGCCTATATATATATATATATATATATATTAAAACGAAGATTTGCACCGGTTAAATATATAAAATACATATTTTGTGGGTTCATCCGTGTTAAAAACTTTTAATATTAATATACTGACGTTTTGACTTGGTCACACAAGCCATCCACAGAGTTAACTCTGTGGATGGCTTGTGTGACCAACACTGTGGATGGCTTGTATGACCAAGTCAAAACGTCAGTATATTAATATTAAAAGTTTTTAACACGGATGAACCCGCAAAATATGTATTTTATATATAAGTTCTGGAATAAATTCTATAATATTTAATATACAAATACACAAAAATAAATAATAATTATAGCCAGTTTATGACATGTAAACTAGCTATAGCTACTTTTTTTATTGTTATAATGAATATTGTAAACCTTATCCCAGAGTTTTTTGTTTATGTATATATGCACATTATTTTCTCAGAGATGGACTGATATATTTATTGTAATAGAATCCTGTAATAATACTTAACTCTTAATTATTAGCAATACTACTTTGTTATTATTTCTTAATTTAACATTTATTCTATACAGACACATACGTATATAAATTAATATAATAAAAAATAAAAATAAAAAGATATAATGATGAAGGTTTTACTGAGAATCATTAATAATTTAAACTGAATATCTGGTGAATTTATATAATTTGGGTATTAGATGATAAATTGTTTAAAATAAATTTAAAAAAATGTGCAAAAAACTTAATTATAATAAAGTTTATTTATTCATATAATAAAAGCATAACTAATAAACAACATTAACATAACAAAACAAACATTGGGGACTCCTGGTATTAGAAACTTAATTTTCAATTATAACACTCTCTTCTAAAACTTTGTTATATAAAACATACTGCAAAACATTAATATAGTAATACACAATAAACAATTTAGTTAAAAAATTACTAGTAATTGTTAAAAATAAATTTGATAGATAATTTTAATTGAAGTTCATTTTCTTATTTTTGATTACACATATAATTTTAGAATTAAAAATACTATATTTTTTTTCAAATATGTAAACAAATAATGATAAAAATATGTAACTGATAGCATACAAAAAAGTGGACAACTCCAGAAAATTCTATGACAAAAAGTAACATATAAATTAATTGACTCCTACTTTTAATACTTATTTAATACAATTACAATTTTCATTATGCAATATATATTCTAACCTTATGAATAAAGTTATTTGAAAAGAGTAATGACACCCAAAATTTGACACCGAATCAGCATTAGATGTGTCTTTAGTATTGTGATATATTCACAATAAATTATAATGAGTTATTATAAGTAATAATTTAAGCTACGTTATTATTTATAATTAATATAAAATATTAAAAATTTTTCTTCTCCTACTTTGGTTTTAATTATTCAGTTATTTTATGTCTTACTTATTGTTAACAATAAAATTTCATTCAACTATTTCATTTCTTATTCACACACATGGATTATCACTGATTAACTCTAATAGCAATAACATTTAAAAAAAGAGAGAGAGAATAAATTTAAAATTAATAGCAAATAAATGATGTTTGCTTCAACAATGATAGAGAATAGACAAAATATGGAGACATGCATATAGTTATTTTAGGTATGGAAAGTTATCAAAGAACAACATGTTACTTTTATTGATATAACTTCTTGTTCTTTTATTTTATTCCAGTAATGATAAATGCAGTTTTCCTAACAGATCTTTTATATGATTCATTTTTAGTATAGAATAGTCCATTTCTTGTTTTGTTCTTTTCATGTAATAACATAATTAATATAAAACTTTTTCAATTACAGGTAAATCTGTTATTTTGTGCAGTTGGTGCCCTAGTGGTTAGCATAGCTGCCTTCTAAACAGCTGGCCCGGGTTCGCTTCCCGGTCAATGCATTTGATACATGAAAAAAAAAATTCTGATTTACATATTTTCTTTTAATAATATTATAATATCATGTTGCTATTTAAATATATATATATATATATATATATATATATATATATATATATATATATATATATATATATATATATATTATATATATATATATATATATATCATACAATATCAAGGCTGAGATATTGGCAGAATAAATTATGGTTTATTTGTTTAATATAGTTAATTAATTTTTTTAATATAGTTAAAAATATGATGGATTCTTGCAAAGCTATTTTCTGACCATTAGCTTATTTGCAAATCCTATAGATATTCTGATTCTTATTAATTAAACATTTATTTTAGGGTATGTTATTTTTCCTTAAACAAATGATATAAATAATTGATGCATTTATCAACATTCTAGTACAAAACAAAGTTATTTTTTTAAAATAGTCATACAACCAATACAACATTTTTCATTTTTTCTGAAATTACTAAAAAAAATTGTTTTAATTAGATGAAAAGCTAATGATCAAAATTGATTAAACCAATAAACTATTGGTTTATTGTTAACACTAATATTTAAAGAGTGTAAAATAACTTTAATAAACAAAAACATTAAAAAATAATTAATTGTGCACGGACATTCATTATTTCAATACATACATATGTAAATTTTATAGAACCTTTGTTTAAAATATATATTGTAATGGCTAGCTTATGAACTGGGAGTGGATCATAAACCTCCATCAGGTAACACTTCTGGATTATTGTAATGAATTCTGGATATGACCCTCTATTGGCAAAATAAAGATGTTGTATGACTATTATAAATTTCAAGGCGCATTTGATACAGGTTAAAGCCTATCTTAATTTACATATACTTTCTGTGCACTTAATAAATAATTACAACTTTACAATAGTTTATATATTTCCAGTATAAAGATCATAATATTAACTCATTGTAAATTGCAAGAGTTCACGAATGCTAATTTGTGTAGGAAATAGTGGACTTAAACAGTGGAGAGAACAACAGCTTAACACTTTCAAATCAAGATACTTCAGAGTGGCCTATATAAGTGGAAAGTTAGGTTAAAGATAAGATGGCCACTCTTATCTTTATAAAAGTCGCTATCTTGTGTCATGGTTTGAGAAGTCCCTCTATCGGCAAAATAAAGATATTGCTTGACTATTATAAATTTCAAGGTGCATTTGATACAGTTTAATTTACATATACTTCCTGTGTGCTCAATAAATAATTACAACTTTAAGGCTATTATGTATTCTATCTATAAAGTATTATAAAATTTACCTGGAAAATTGTTTAATTCTGATCCTTTGTAATACTTTCTATAACTATGAGTATATTTCTTTTAATACCAATTATATCAGGAAGAAGCATGAGGCTTCATACATAACAAATTATATTTAATCTTTCCTCAAATTAAAAGCACCAAAGTAAACAAAATATACTAAATAACTTGTATAATATCAATAAGCCAATAAACTAATACATATGCGCTTTGCAGATGTCACTATATAAATGAAAACTCCCACTTTTTTCAAACACAAGATAAAGTTTTTAAGAAAATATAAAATGAATCCATCTATATTTTCAACCCAATTGTATATGTATGGGCAAATCTGAAGGGTTTGAAATGAAGAGCGTGAAGTTATTAATTGATCACTTTAAATTACTTTTTTACTACATAAATGAATGATGCCAATGAAATTTCTAGATGATACGTCATTCATTTACGTAGTAAAAAAGTAATTTAAAGTGATTAATTAATAACTTCATGCTCTTCATTTCAAACACTTCAGATTTTCCCATACATATACAGTTGGGTCGAAAATATAGATGGATTCATTCTATATTTTCTTAAAGACTTTATCTTGTGTTTGAAAAAAGTGGGAGTATTCATTTATATAGTGACATCTGCAAAGCGCATGTGTATTAGCTTATTAATATTACAGATTATGAAAACATAGCGCTATATAAAAAATAAATGTCTTGTTTAAATAACTTGATATTTATTATAAACAAATTAAATAATATACTTCAGTAACACTACAATCAAGGGATAGTTTAATCATTCATTGTTGGTAGTGTCAAACAATAAACTATTATTTGTTCATAAAAGTAAAATTTTATGACAGGGCATTTTAGATATCTTGCTATGATGAGCTCACACCTATCATTTGGATGAATCATGAAAATATTGCTTATTAATTCCTTAATCTTTATAATATTGGTATTTAAGTATATCATATAGATGTGAATGCACATGATATCACCTAGTTCATTAATCATTTCATGTACATTTAAATAAAGGCTAATCTTTGGACAGAGATTAGAATCAGTCACCTAGTATGCATGGAATTGTGAACTATACATGCAGAGTATCTTATAATATTACACATGTTATATGTAAAAATATTAATTTTACTATTAACAATAATATATATTATAACTTACTATTGTCTATTATCCACTCAGTTCCCCATAAAGAGGTAAAGATGAGACATACATGAGAAAACATATTTACATAAATCACAATTATGATTAAGCTGATATGACTTGCATTCTTGTCTCAGTTGATCACCCCAATGATTTATAACTCTTAATAAATTTGTTTGCATTTCAGGAGCATGCATAAATAATTACATCCATAAAATATATCAATATACTCCATAAAAATGGCAAAACAACCACCATATATCAGACTTCATCTATAATATATGAAATATATTAATAATACAAATAGTGGATATGTATGTAATTACTTTTAATATGAAAGCATCTGCATATATATACAATCAAAATGAAATAATATTAAATATGCATACATCTCACCTCAACATCTCTAAATAAACAGTGGATAATCCACATATTTGACTTAATTATATCATATTATTTTATAAAAAATCCCATAAAGTTATTGAAAAACATTTAATCATTTAACACATATAAGGATGAACTTTAAAGAATTATTTAAATTCAGATCATGCTTGTTGTTCAACACTCTTAAATGTCTATCCTTGCTTTTGCAATACATTAATGTCTTATTTTGAATTTGTGTAAAGTTATTATAATGTTGAAAGTAGTATAGTTTATATTTTCTAAGTCAAATTCTAATAAATTTTATTACTTTAACTAGTAAATAATTTATTCTTTTCAATAATATTAATTATAATAAACATACAAAAAGATTTCATTACTTAAGCATAAAATTAAAATATTTGAAGCCTCAAGTACTTAAAATGTAAATTATTAACTTATTACTACAAAGATATATAACTTATAAAATACATGATAAATGCATAAAATAACAATAATCAATATATATAATAGATTTCTCTACTAAAAATTAATTCATAACTATAAAGTTTTTAGCACCAGATTATTTACAAATGAGATATTGATATTGCATCCAACTTTAGTATAATTATAAATTTATAACCAAAAATATGAAGAATCCATTACATCTTTATTTTCAGAGCTTCGATAAATGTTTTCTAGGTGTTGATCATGGATCTTTTATTCTTTCATTTTTTCAGAGTTTCCCGTATGATATTTGATGATAACAATTCTTGTTAAACACAAAACTTTGTTGTAAATTGTTGTTGAGGATGAGGCATTCCATAGTATATTGCTAAGGCATTTTAAAATATACTCCATATGAAGTTGGTTCCTGTCCAAGAAGTAATTTGCTGAATTAACCTATCATTGGTTTTAGAATTTGTAAGGAAGCTAATTCCATTCTATATATTTCATAAGAAATATGTTCTTTTAACTGTGACAATTTTAGAATGCCAAATCTATCGAATTCTTTGGAGACAAACGTTTATATTATACCAGTCGTAATATAAGAACCATGTGCATTCAGGAATTAATATATTTTTTGTTATATGTTTTATAAGTTTTTTTGGAACATTAATTATACATTATTATTATTTTAATTAAATAACCTTAACATTGTTTTATATAATATTTCAAGTAATTCCTATCATATAGATATAAATTGTATTATATTTATGAAAAATAGCAAATATCATACATACGTGCACATATACGCATACATTACATAACACATCTATGTTATGAGTTATTTGTTTTGTAAAATATAAGCTTTATTATTGTATTTAAATAACTTTAACTTTCTTTTGTTTTGTTAACTTGGATTTGAAGAATGAATGCCCTATGCTGTATTTTACCCTCTTTTCTCTATTTGTGAATTAAATGATGGATATAATAACCTGAAATGATTATATCATTTCAATATTATATCATTTACATCATAAAAAGAATTTCTGACTGAGATCTTGTCAAAGTCAAAACTTAAAAATTATATCCACTTATATTCAACTTAGCATTAAATCATTTCTTTATATAATAAATAAATAATATATCTCTATAATTTTAACTCTAAAAATGTATATTTTGTAAAAAAAATCATTTTACTTAAAATATAAAGAATATAAAAGCAAATATTATGTTGGCAGATAAGACAGTTTATCATATATATTAATTTGTTATTTTAGAAATCAATCCAACCAAGTAAAGGCATTTAAAAAATGCAGTGTTTAACAGCTTAAAAATATTTTATAAACAAATTTATGTGTAGAGATGGTAATCTGGACCAACTGATGATTGCTGGTTTAGCATGGAATACGTATATTGGTGATTATTTATCTTTTCAGGATATATGTGTTCAAGTGTATCAGTGTTATGAGATAGTGTGAAGAGTGGTCGGTCATGTGAAAGTCTGTGCTCATATACCCTATATATTACATATATAGACACAGGTATATAATAAGCCTGTGTGTTTCAGTTATTACATAGTAGAGATGTCTGCCCATCCCTTGTATATGTATTAAATGGATAATGTCCTGTACATGAGAGGTCAGATTGACCTTAGGTCAACATGGGTGTGACAAGAATCTCAGCCTCAGGGTGGCCTTCGAGCATTCCATCATCAGATTTTCAATTGGATGGACAGTTGAAGAGTTGGAGTGTGGAGTATATTGAAGCCTGTCCATTAAAGTATGAGGTTTGGCTATCTTAATATATATCTGAGCACTTATAGCATATATGTGTAGAGATGGTAATCTGGACCAACTGATGATTGCTGGTTTAACATGAAATACGTATATTGGTGATTATTTATCTTTTCAACATATATGTGTTCAAGTGTATCAGTGTTATGAGATAGTGTGGAGAGTGGTGGGTCATCTGAAAGTCTATGCTCATACACCCTATATATTACATATATAGACACAGGTATATAATAAGTCTGTGTGTTTCAGTTATAAACAAATTATGTTAGTTAATGTTAAAATGAGAGTTTTATATTTAACATTAGAGTTAAAAATAAAGTAACAGCAGAAGTAGTTTTAGCCTTTCACCTTAAATGTATCATTGGACCAAAGCTATGGAAGACTAGAAAAAAAAACAAAAGTCTTCTTAATGTCTAGAAGATAGCTATTTCTTCACCATGCTTTCACTTAAAAAATAACCTGCTGGCATTAAAGAAAAGGCCATTGAAACTTCATTAGTCAAAGCTATATATTATCATTACTTGTGATAATAAAATATTCAATTCATGCTAACAAATAACTAAATCAAATAAAATTGAATGTCTACACCATTGGAAAAAACAAATATCTATTAGAATTTCATGAGAAATCATTTTCTAATTTATTTAAGTAAAGCTACCATCACAACATTTTTAGCTATAATTAATTTATTTATATTTTATAATATTTAGATAAAATAATATTTACTTTCTAGTGATGATCAAAATGTTAATATTTTCTTTATATATATATTGCATGCTTACTTTATTTGTGCAATTAAGATATGCACATATAGAAGAAATTAGTAAGAAGTTTAAGAATATAGAATTATTTTTGTCAATTTTACTTTCTAATAGTTTATTTTAGTTCAGGAGTGTATATATATATAAGTAAATGATAAAAAGAATTCCACACTTGTATTTAAAATAAAATCAATTATAAAGAAATCATTTTCTCTTTGTATTTCTTTTTTAAAAAAAAAGAATAAAAAAAATATATGTGCGTGGGTGGGTGTTATAAACTCAAATCCCATAAAAGTTGATCTGCTTATATAACTTAGGCAAAATTATAAATTTAATAAAAAATAAAAATTGCTGAAATTCTTTTTGTATAATGTAATAAATTGAAAACAATACTAATAATGTATATTCAGAAAAATATTGAAAATATTAAATGCAACGTTAATATATTTTTGATTATCTTTTAATACTTAAAGTTTTATCCAAATAATCAATAGTAATATTGCCTGTAATTAATTACTTTTTATGCATATCTCTTAAGTGACGAATATTATTTTGTTAGATTTATTAAATATTATCATATATAAGTACTGAATTCTACTTTAGCTTAGCTCTAGATTTATATATGAAAAAAGGCAGGACATTTGGTGACACAGGACACCATTTTTAGTGTTCAAAGAAGAGTGGATATTTTTCTGAGAGTAGGAGAGTAACTGCTAGCACATTTAAAGTATTATTTAATTTAAAACATTGTAGAAATTTTGTGTAAAGCATGCAAACACTATATGTATATTTATTATTGACTCTTGGCAACCTGCTTATATTGTTAACACATCCTCTTTTTTTACTATTAGTATGATTATTTGAATAATTATTTATTAGACTTTTGAGGACTATCATTATCACTAATACCACCACCTGTTTACTAACTAGCTATATATATCTCTCAAGTATTGATATAGATGTCGCTGTATGTACTTTAAATCGTGGTATTCTGGAGACATATTGAAAAGGGCAAAAAACATAATTTGCCAAAAAAGGCTTTTCTATGATAATTTTATAATTTGTAATCTTTGTTGCTTGTATATATGTATTTTTAAACATATTATTGACTATTATATACAAAACAAACTTGGATAACTGTAAATTTCAATGACAGAGTGTAAAAAATTTGTTTTGACACTTTTATTCCACATTAATAAATGACTAATTGTTCTGCACTTTGCAATACATTTTAGGATTTTCCATCACATACAGAGAATGCCAATATACTGATTGATGCCTTATTAATAATGCTAAATAAACCATTACATTAAAGACAATATAAAAATATTAGTTGCTCTATAATTTGGAAGATTGGCAATGCTTTGTTCTGGGCAGGGATCAGGAACCAGCAGCTTTGGAGCCACATACAGCTCTTTATTGGAAAAAGTGACACTCTCTTATTTTGAATATAAAAAATATATATAAGTTTTATAAATTTAATATATTTTTTTGTTTCACCCACCAAAATATTATAAGCAAGTGTAAAAGTTGTTTGAATCTTGTATATGCATAGTTAATATTAAATTTATAAATAATGAATGAAATTGATCTCAAGTTGCAGCTCCCTAAACTTTATTTTTTCTATATTTTTTGTCAAAATGGCTCTTTATCTCAAAAATGTTCCCGAATCCTGCTCTAGACAGGTCGATGAGGGAAAATCCTAAATTATATTGCATATTGCAGAATGATTGGTTATTTCTTTTAACTTGGTTTCGTAATTAAACAATCAATGTTTCAAGCATTGTGATTGGAACTTACATCAATCTAAATTTGTCTATATAAATACATACATACATACATTTTTAAATACATTAATTTATCAAATTATATATATATGGTCACTTTATCGTTTTGGCTAAAGTGGGATTTTATATATATGTTTACAAAGCTAATAAATGGCACATGAATGTTGTTCGCTATTTATAAATATTTATGAAAAGATCAAGAATCATATATGAATTTTTAATTATTTAAATTAATAAGATATTATTCATTGAAATGGAAAGTTTATTAATAATATATACATTTTCTTACTTGCTAAAATTTAGTGACTTCTACTTTAAATTACTGAAAAATTACAGTGAGTCAGTGTTGAAGCTATTTTCATGAACAGAACTTAAAACATTCTGAGAATTTTTTCTCAAGATGTAAAAAGAAAAAAAAAGTAGACTAATGGTACAAGTAAACTCAGACATAATTTCAATCAGTGAAAGGATCATGCAATTAAATCAGTAACTCCACATCAATTAGAATTATCAACATCAGACAGAACAAAGATTGATGTAAAAGCATTCATAAATAAAAGCTTAAAGGTTCTTTGGTCTTTACTCATCAGTTGTAACAAATCAAAACTTTTAATTTTAAACTTCAATCAGATATTATCTACAAGTTTAAAGCATTTAAAAAAAATATTACAAAAAACAACAAAACAGATGTTTAGATTTTTCAAAGTGAAAATTAATCAGTAATCGTAATATATTGAAGTATTTTTATTATTAATTAGTAAAATAAAAAGACACGTCAAGCGTTGGTGGCCGAGTGGTTAGCACAGCTGCCTTACAAGCAGTTGTCCCGGGGTTCGTTTCCCGGTCGACGCTTTGACACCTAAAAAAATAAAAAGACGTATTTTTTATAAATTCATTTTTCATACTTCTGGTATTAAAAAAAATCTATGAATGGATTAGAAATTGTTTAAAATACAAAATATATATATATATACTAGTTTGTGCGTTAAAATGTTCATATATATACATCATAAAATCTATCTTTAGTATTTAAAATAAAGAATGTTTTGAATATAAACTTCCACAAGACAAAATAATTTAGAATTTAAAAAATAACCCATCACTTATTTCATAGTGTGAGATGTTGGCAAAATGTCAAAACAACATTAAAAAAATTAGAAAAGAAAATTATTCAGAAATATATACAACGGGAAAGAAAACACTAAAGAGAGCAAATACCATCCTAACAAAATATAATATTGCAATAGAGGCTATACACTAATTGCTACATGGACAGTTCTAAGGAGGCTTATGACAAGTAATTTGGAGGGAAAAAACTGAATGAGAAGATTTATCTTTGAAAACCTAATCTTCATTACTCTCATCACAAGCCTTCATATCCACGAGATACATTATAATATACTCATACAAGATCTTAGCTTACAAAATTCCACAATAATAATAAAAACCAAATCACCCAGTCTATGCATTTAGCAAGAATTTTCTTTTGTTGATGAAATTCACCAAACAGATGCAAAATAATTTAAAATTATCAAATCCATTAAATTTCAATGTTGTACAATAAAATTGATTCTTTGAAGCATATTTTAAAAACATGATTCATTTTTAAAAAACAAACAAAATACATATAAGTATATAAGAAAATATATCTTTATAATGCTATCAGTGTAAATTGTAAATAACTATATGATCTATTATTTTATTTTTTGTGTACAAATAAACAAATAACATTTATATTGATTATTCAACAACAAATATAGAGCTTTGGTCAAGAAAGTTTTGCTACCATTTTGATTGTAAAAATATAGGGAGGGGGAGAGGCATTATGCATAGTGATAACAAAACTTTTCTTGAATTACAATTTCATTTATATTTATTATATATATGACATATTATTTACAAAAAAAAAAAAAAAACACTATTACTTTTTTCAGCCTATCAATGTAATTACATAAATGCAAAATAATATTATATTTTCATGTACTGTATAGTATATTTTCAAGTTTTATTCTTATCTCAATGCATCTTTCACCATAGCCCAAGCATTTACCAATCATCCATAAATCCAGAGTTAGACCAACCTCTCTCATTCTGGATGCATGCAGTTTTGAAACATCCAGTTCACTTCTTTTCAAATAAGACATACGTAGCTCTTATTGTAATTTTAACCTTCATTTATATATTTTGTTTTAGATATACTTTAACTTCATATATACATATTTCAAACTTCTAGCTCATCACAATTTGCTGAAAACCTCCAATATAATTATATAAATGCAAAATAATAGCTATAGTTTCATGTATTGTATAATATATATATATATATATATATATATATATATATATTATACAATACAAGATATATATATATATATAATTGTAATTCAAAAAACAAAATCCTAGATAAGGAATGGTGAATCTTTTTTGATTAATGGGTCAAATTTAAGTTAAAATTTTTGTAGAAAAGAGTTGTGTCAGGTATTTTAAGTACGTGAAAAATGAATAATTGTTTTTTTTTTTTTAATTTCTGCATATTATATTGATACATACAATATCAGTTGCATTTGTTTTTGCTGATTTTTTGTATAATTTAACACAAGCAGCAATCATTTCTTTTCCAAATCTATTTCTGTTAGATTATTTTATATAATTCATTAAAAAAAAATATTTGTCCATAAAAATATTTTGAGCTGAACTTTGTTAATATGGTAAAATTCTTTATAGAAATAAATGAAGCAGGCAAAAAATACTATTCTAGAAGGATAACATTTTTTAATCTGCAAGTTGTTGATAAGTAATTTCTTTTATTTTCATTGATAACCATTCAAACATTTTTCTCTATATAAAGCTATTTCTAAATTCTATTAATTCCATTTTTAAATTGTTTATATTTAACCAATTAAAAAATGTAACTCCAAATTTTTAAATTCTATTTTATGAGGGAATATAATAAATTGAAAACAAGAATCCTTGAATACTTTTTTTATTTCTTTCATAATTGTTGATTGCTGTTGCATTAATATCATCACAGTTTTCAAAACTGGATGCTGTTTGAGTAAACATGGAAATTCTTTCATTGTTTTATTATTTAAATCATTCATAAATATATCCATTTAAAAAAAGACATTATTTTCATTAATGAATAATGCAATTTGTCCATGTCTTTAAAATTTTTTTATTCACTTCATTAAAATGTTGTGTAATATCACTTAAAAACATTAAATTGTTTAATTATTTTAAATCTGTCAGTTTTGGATAACTTTTGTTCTTTTCATGTAGAAATAACCTTATTAAAACTAGTTGACTTATGAAGTGATTCAAAATTTTTCTGCAACTTAACCCTTGAATATTGTTATACACAAGAAGTCATAAATATTGAGAATCAATTTCATTTGAGTAATTAAAAACTTGATTTTTATTTAGAACTCATGTGGATATGAAATTACCAATTTTTGTTAGAGTTGACAAACCACTGAAGAAGATTTTAATCATTGCTTTGCATTCAAAACATCCTGATAAATAAGGCAGAGAAATTCTTATGACTGGCTGCCCAATATTTTTTTTTAGAGGTTTAATGAATCAACATTTTTTCCACTCATGTTTGGGGTGCCACTAATGGTTACTGAAGCAATCTTCTTTAAATCAAAATTTATTTTAGAAAATTCATTCATAATATCAATGCCAGTAGTTGTTAACAACTTTTAAATTAATTAGTTTCACTAATTCCACCACATGTCTCCAGATTCTTACTTTGCATTAACTGCAAGTTGTGCTTGTCCATTTATGTCAGTTCCCTTATCCAAAGAAATTTAATACATTTCAGTACTTTGCAAGTTAAAAATCACTTGGGAAAAAGGTGTTTTCATTGAAAGCTAAAATTTGAACTTTGATTGTATTGTAACTTAGTGGTAAAATTTTTAAATGTTTTATGATTTGATATTTTTCTTTAAATTCTACAAGCAAAAAATTGCTCCACTCTAAAAAAACCTTCTTCTAAGAACTTCCTTGAGATGTTTTTCATGTTTCATAATATATCCAATAAAGACTAGCAGATGTAATAGTATTTCTGAGTACAAGAAAAGATTTAAGAGCATCAGTTTGAATTTTATATTTGCTTAACTTTTGTGAAAAGTATTCTTTCTTTTTTCTTTTGTTAAGAGATAAGATTTTTATGCAGTTTCAAAATCCTGTTTTTCACATATAAAATAAATGTTTTTTTATATATTTTTTAGTAACATCAAATTTAAAAAAAAAACAATCTTCATGGTATAATATTGCAATGCCAATTCAACTTTTATTTTGTTACAGACATCATAACTATAATGATATAAAATTGCTAATTTTCTTATAAAAAATTAAATATCTAGTATTCTCATTAGTTAATAATAAAATATAAATATACTAAATAAATTTATGAATATAATCACACTTATTTGAGATAGATTAATAAAGAGTGGAAATAATAAAAATGACAACTTTGACATATGACCTTTGACACTCACCACCAATCCCCAATTCAAATACATGACCATGGCAAAAAATGCAACATCAATCATTAGAGGGAAGTAATGTAAAATCCCATGATTAAATAAACAAAATCAAAATTTTCATACACTTTATAAATATCTGCAAGGATCACTCTGAATTATCTAGCAGGTCACAGAATGACTTTTGGCTCATGGATTTATCAACAGTCTCCAGATGTTGCTATATATATATATTAATGCTTATATATTTACATGAAAGTGAGTTACAAAACACCAAAAAAAAAAAAGATTTTTGAATTATAATAATATATTTGTTTATAATAGTATAGCTATTAAAACATTAGGTTTAGTAATAAAATTGCATGTATTAATTGCTCTTTGAGATTTATTAACATATACAATTAAAATATTTAAAATAATAGAACAATCGCAAAATAGATTTTAAAAAATTAATATAAACAAAAAAAAATTATATTTACAGAAGACAATGTTTTAAATTTTGTATGATTTCACTGTATATTATGTGTGTTTTATGATTATTTTAGAGTATTTTTAATATTATATCTAAATAGTTATCTTGGAATGCAATGTGTTTTATTTTTGAGAATTATTTAAACTAAGATGCAGTTTATATTAACTGAAAATAAAATTGAAACACTGAAAATCTTTTTGATTATAATTATTTATAAAAATAACAATGAAAAAAAAGAATCTATAAAATAGTAGGAATTGAAAATATGCTTAAAAATATATAAAATATTTAATGAAAATAGATTAAATTGCAATAACATAAATAATAACAAATGGCACATAAGAATTACAAAAATATTAAATATATAAAAAAAATTATTAGAAATTTAATAATTAAGATAAAAATTAAAAATATACATGTATTTCAAATTTGAAAACATCTGTAACAACAAAGTAATTTCTTTTTTATAACCTAATGCTGAATGCATTTTCTGTGAAGTTTACAGAGTATGGTGAATTTCACTCAAAGTGCACTTAGCATAGGTTATAAAGAAGAAAAAACACTTTATTATGTAGATAAACAAATATTTGTAATATAAATTACAAATATAAATGAAGGGAAAAATAAATAAACAAGGATACAAATGTCATCTTATTTATACTTACAAAGATCAAAAACAAATAGAAAAAACTACTTTTTATTCTTTAATTGATAAAATCTATAATTCTACCACTGTTTAAACTGTATAGGACTTCTATATTTTACAGCTATTTTATGGTCAGTCATTTCTCCCATAATATTTCTAAGATGTGCAGTTAACTAATATGCCAGGAAGCAATAATATTTAAGATCATATTAAAAATTGCTTCTGTTCATAAGCAGTTTTTCCTTTCCTTTACTTCCAGTTAAATATATAAATAACATACAACAGATTCTTTATAATTAGTATCTATTATTGATTTTCATAATAATTTACTGTAGAGATAGCATGAATATAAGCCAAAAATTAACTAACTGAGAAATTATGTGAATATGTGAAGCAGAAAAACATGTCAAAAATAAATTACTTGTATGAATAACAAATGTCTTATCATTTCTTGTCATTTATGCAATTTATCTATACAGTATGAATTTATTGAGATTTTTAATTATGTTGCAGATAATATTTACATGGTCTTCAAATTATGCAGCATTGCATAATGTTCCATCCAGTACCATATTTTTTTCAATGGCAAGCAACCCAGAATATGATGTGTCTAAAAAAGAATTAAGATCTCCATTGTTGATATATATTTACCATATTACTGTAAAACAAACACTGAGACACTACTTAAAATAACATTAAAAAATTTCATCCATGTTAAGCCAATAATATTAACTAAAAGAAACCATTTTGTAATTTATGGTACCCAAACAAAAATAACTGGTACCTATTTGTTGTCTTACTATGCATATTTATGTTTTAATTGATTTCATGCTAAAACTACAAAGTTTTGCTATTCAATAAGTATGGGAATATTGTATGTTTAATGAATTTACCACAAAAGCTTCCATAAACCTTTGCCCATCTCTATCAATTTCTTACCCATTATGTCTCTTGTGTTTAAAATGTTATTTTAGTGATATATCAAATTGTTAATGCAATGCGTTAAGCTTATGACAACAACATAAACAAGAGAATAAATATGATCAGTACGTCTAGCTAGATTGTTTTGATGCATCAAATTCACCAATAATATTTTCCTGCAACCATTATTGATTTACATATCAATAGCTTTAAAATACCAATGAGGATAGTGTAAAATGGGATATATAAATATGACCAGATTTATATAGGCCTAAGAATAAGCTTCTCTAACATTGTAACAGTTAATAAGGTTAAAAAAAATTCTTTTACATATTATTAGATCTTGGAGATAAAATAATATGAAATTTTATATTATTCTGCATCACATAATATGAACACAGTTTACTAAATAATTTATTTAATTTTTATTTCTTCTACATTTTTTGAAGCTTGTATGTGTTCAAAGCCAGTTTATTGTCTTAATCTGAAATTTTTATTACATTTTGTTTTTCAAAAGTAACAATTTCATTGTGTTTATACATATCTGTAGAAAATGCTGGTTTTATCTGACTTATAGTCATCATTATAGAGTGCAGATAGTATAATTTTGGAAAACATGAGATGGAATAACTAAATATAATATTTTGCTTTGCTTTTTTCTATTTGTTATATTTTTTCTAAAGTTTTATTAGAAATACTTATATTTAATAAAATGTAATGCAAATTAAATTTTATGATTAAGCTGCATTAGTAGAAATGCTTCTCATATGGAACAATAACTTGAAAATATTTATTATTTAAAACCTTTTGAGGGAAATTCTGTGCTCCAAAATTACATATAAGATTTTGGATAATAAACATTTCTGCTGACTCCTGAGGATCTCTAAAGACAAGTCAGGGAGCTAAATAAATAAACAATATATACCAAGATTTATTTAATAAAAATAATAATGTGCTTAAAACAATATAAAAAGGTAATAGTCCATTAATATTTATATGCTGTTTATTTTTCTTGGGTGAAAATAGGCTTGTTTTATAGCAGGAGTAATCCATTTATTAATTATTTGTGCTTTCAAATCAAATGTCTCTTGAAACACAAATAAGCATATGTAATTTCAAGTATAGAATAAATCTATGAAAGTTTGGAATCATCATCATCATCATCATCAACCATTATCAATCCACTGCAGGATGAAGGTCTCTCCAAGTTTAATCCATCTTCTCCGATCTTTAGCTTCTCTTCTCCACAACACCCCTGCACATTTTCTTATTTCATCCATCCATCTCACATGTGGTCTCTTTCTGGGTCTTTTACAATCTCTTGGAATCCAGTTTAAGATTTCAATTGTCCATCTATTATCATCTCTTCTAGCAATATGTCCAGCCCAACTCCATTTCAATCTTTTACTTTTTTCAATAAGATCAGTAACACCTGTTTGTTGTCTTACCCATACATTGCATTTTCGATCTCTTCTTGTTACTCCCAACATACATCTCTCCATACTCCTTTGAGTGGTCTGAAGTCTCTGTATTGCTCTTCTATTAAGTGTCCAAGTCTCAGATCCATAAGTAAGAACTGGTAAAACACATTTGTTAAAAACCACCCTTTTCAAACACATATGCATATTTCCTTTTAGTATTAAGTTATTTCTACCAAAAGCACTCCAACCAAGTTTAATTCTATGATTAATTTCCTTCATTATGTTTCCATCTGTATTAATAATCTGACCAAGGTATTTGTAACTGTTAATTTCTTCTAATTCTTTATAATCAATCTTTATTTTCATATTTTGAGCAAATCGATTAAACATTACTTTAGTCTTTTTAACATTTATTTTTAGTCCTACTTTTCTACTTTCATCTGCTAACTCCTGCAACATTTCCTGCAGCTCTGAAACATTATTTGCAAAAAGCAACTACATCATCTGCGAAATCTAAATGACTTAAATACTTTCCATTTACTTTCACTCCTTGAGTTTCCCATTTTAATCCACAAAATACTTCTTGCAGCACTGCTGTAAAGAGTTTTGGAGATATGGAGTCACCTTGTCTTACACCTTTCTCAATGTTGATTTTTCCAGTATCACTATGTAATCTAATTGTTGCTGTTGCATTTTTATGAATATTCTTTAAAATATGACAATATCCTGGATCTATACCTTGATGATCTCAATGCTTTAATCACTGAAGAAATGTGTATAGAATCGAATGCCTTTTCATAATCTACAAATCCAAAACATAATGACAACTCATATTCATTTGTCCTTTCTATGACTTCTCTCAATACCTGGATATGATCTATTGTACTAAAACCACTTTTAAATCCAGCTTGTTCTCTTGGTTGGTGGAAATCCAAAGTTCTCTGTAGACGAGTTGTAATTATCTTGAAAAAGTTTGAAATATCAGTACTTAAATCGGTCCCACACAATCTATAGATTATATATTAACCACCTCCATTTCTATCTAGTCTCTTGTGGTTTGATTAAACTTCAGTTAATTACTCTTCACTCCTAATAACTTTTTAGTATACAAACAAGTAACTGCTTCTTGCTTGCAACTATTCCATTTTAGACTTAATCATTGCTAGTCAATCTACTAATCTACCATTGATCATTCTTTATTGCTGATCTATTATTTCAAATCAACACTAACTTTAAATCAGAATAAACATTTTAGCTACATCCTTTCTCTTTTTCATTTACCGGGAGGGAAATATATGTACGATCTAATTTGCTTGCATCTAGCTTTATTCGAATACAAATTCTAATCTAATTTAATCTATAATTTTGGGACGATCTCTCCAGGGAATTTCTAGAATAAATTTCTCCAATAAAGGGAATGTTATTAAAGTGAATAAATCCAGTGAGTATTTACAAAAATAAATAATCTTTTATTTACATATACAGCTTTATAGCTATATTAAACAACCTCCATACTTCCCCATTCTTTTAAAATTCATATAAATAAAGATACAATAAATGACAAATGACCCCCAAGATGCATTTTGTGCTGAACCAACACTCATCAGTTGGCCCAGATCACCATCTCTCACATATATCTCTATTACATGAAAACTATTTATCTATAGTAAATTGTTACATTTTTATTTACAACTGTCAAACTCACTCCATTCACAACTATGACACCATCCATCCTTATCTAAGGTGGATGGTGTCAAAGTTATGAGTGGAGTATGTTTGATAGTTGTAAATAAAAATGTAACAATATGCAGTTTTATATGCATGGATATTTCAGTTTCTGATAACACAAGAACTTACATATTAGACAGGAGTGCTATAAGATGATATTAGCAACATCTAATCTTAATGACCAAGACTTGTTGAGAAGTTTTCCAAAAGGCAAGATGCCATTTATGTTACAGAAGTCATATTGAGTTGGTGAAGTTAATAATAATGATATTGATAATAATTATTTTGCAAATGAGTTTTATTTTGTGTATTTAAAAAAAATTATTATTTTATCTTTAATAAAATACTAACATTTATTACCAAATCAATATATTATCTTTTTTATAAGTGGAGACATCAACACTACTGTTAAAAAATTCACTACAGAACAGAAATCATCAATACTAAGAAGATAATACTCATCAGATTAATCTACAGCAGATAGTGATGGTTTATCAGTTTACTTCCTTGTTTTACCATCCTGATAATAACTGAATACATATTTTGCTATCAATTAAATGTCTAGATATGTGGAATACAAAAACCAGCTATCTGAAAAAAAAACTTCAATTACTTAGATTTAATTCCAGGTTGAAAACAAGTAAGTTAAATAGATTAAAAAATCAGATATATTAATCTTTAACTGAGCTTTAAACTTTATATCTGTGCTAGAGATAATCTCTAGTTTAGTAGATTAGTAATAATCATTATTGTATTTATCTGTGGTGGATGGTGTCAAAATTGTGAGTGGAGTGAGTTTGACAGTTGTAAATAAAAATGTAACAATAAGTTAAATAGAACTATGTAAGCCTTTCATTTTACTTATATACAAATATAAAAAAATGATAATTGTAATTTTTATATCTAAACTATTAGTTAAGAAATTTTTTTATCTCATTACAGGTTTTATTATACACTTGGAAAAAAAATTATGGTAAAATTAGCAAGATCTTAAAAAATAACTATGAGCAGATGTCTGAGAAATCATTATTAATTTGGTTTACAGGATACTATAAAATGCAGCAAAAAATAATTAAATCACAGACTTCAGGTTTTATTAATTATTTACTTAAGAATTTATTTTTTTATTATTTACAAACTATAATTATTTTCAATATTTCGTCAAGCATTGGTGGCCTAGTGGTTAGCATAGCTGCATTCCAAGCAGCTGGCCTGGGTTTGCTTCCCAGTCAAATGTTTCAATATTAGGTGCTTAGTTTTGATTTCATAAACTACACTACTTCTTACACAATTTTTGATAGAATGTGACTCTTAAAAATATATAATCAGATTATTAAAACAATATATGCATTCTTAAATTTCTGATTTTACAATAAATTAATTAAAGAATGTTTTCATGTAAACATGTAATGCAAACGACAATATATATATATATTAAAAAATTATGACATTTTTAATTTAAAAAAAACTTTTAATCAAATAGCATATACAAAGTTCACTTTCAGCATAAGAAAGTACTCTTCATGATATTATATGAAGTTTTATATACAATTAAAATGTTATGAAAGCAAAACCATAGTAAATTTATTTAGAAAACAATCTACACTTTAATGTGTAATATAAATCAATAATAACAGTATATTTAATAAACAATCAAGTACTATTAGGACAATTTTTTAGCAACAACATATTTAGTTTTATAAATATTATTGAGCAAAATAATGAAGAGGCTTTGATTCAAACCTTATAAAGAAATTTTCCAACATATTTAGTCTAGAGAAGAATGAAAAAGTTTGGGAGAAGTGACTCATTTTCTTTAGAATTTTACACTTGTCCTCAAGCCATAATGTTTATTAAACTTGTGGGTACTTAATACTGGATGAACATAATATATCCTGCTATATTGTTACTTATTCAGTATGGTGAAAATAGCAACATTTAGAGTATCCCTGCTATTTAAAATAAAAATATTTTTCCTGATATGTGAAATTCTTAATCTTCACTGACAATTCAATTATTTCCATGGTGATTATTTTGATCACATTTAATAAAAATATATATATTTTCAATCATTTGTTAAACATTATATTAAACCCGTAATGGTGTTTTCTTTTTTACAGATGTGAAAATAGTAAAATTTATAGCATAGCTGCAATTTGAAATAAATAAATGTTTGTCGCAAATTTTGTAATATAGATTATTACTTTGTCTGTTTTGAGGAATTCCATGCTATTATTGATAATTTTAATATATTTTTCAATCATTTGATAAATGTTATATTATTTTTGTATTGCAGTTTTGCAATTTTTTTTTTTTTATACATGGACATTTTATATCATTTAAAAAAAAAACAAAAAACTGATATTGTTTTCATTCTAAAAAAATGAAACTGATTGATTTCCATCTTGTTACCTTTTATGTGTGGATGGTAGTTCTATTAACTGATAGTATGGACAAAAGAATGGCACCATCTGTCATGAAAATTGGACCAGCAACATTTTGGCTCATAAATGAATTTCAGTTGATATTGTAACCAATTAAAGATCACTGATTCATTTCCTATTCTAACTATCATTGTTTAGGCCAACAACATTGGAAACAGAGAAGAGACTTATTTGAAATGTTGCATTCCATATTAACCTGTGTATTTTTACTAATGGTCAAGTATATTTAGGAAACTATCAATTTTATTTAAATTTTTTTAAAAAAAACCCTCTTCAACTAGGCAATGGAAGCAGTCTATTATATAACTACAAATAAGCAGTATTTCTTTCATACTTTATATATATATTTTTACAACACTAAATTATTTTTTATTCTGCAGGTATTCGTTTTCATACTACTATTTTTTTAAAAATCTGACATTTGTTTACCCTCTTTTCCCACAGTTATGGATCAGTAATATATTTTTTATATATGTCTATCACATTTCTTAGATAGATATATAAAAATAAATTCTCTGTCTATAGTTTACACACTGCCAAATTTCTCCATATAATCCAAGAATATTAACATATTCTCTTACCGTGAGGAGGGGAAAGGAGTCTATATGCAAACTCATTATATATATATAAAATTTGCTCTTCGCGTAAGGATAAGTGAACGGGTACATACTTCTTTTATTAACACTTAGCACATATAAAGATAATAAAGTAGCTAAAAATTTACAAATATATTTATTTACTTGCTATAATTACTTGAAACCCCCCCCCCCGACAAGAATGAAAATCATAGTCTATGATTGTCTAAGTTTATAACCATGTAAGGATTTTTCTTACAAATAAAATCTTCTGGGGAACTTGATCTTTTTCTTATTTAAACAGCGAAAAATGTTAAATAAATTGTAAAAAAAGGCAGTTAATCTTTTGAGTGAATAATTTATCTAGTGACAGTTTTTTTTTTTTTACCCTATTTTCTAAAGTAAGATAAGTGGTTGTTAATAACAACCAAAATGTTTTTTTAAAATGACATTTAATTTTTTTTTTTTAAAAAATTAAATTATTATTATGTATATATAATGTCACTAATGTAACTCGCTTCCTTACATTTGATATGCAAGAATAAAATACACTAATGGAATGGCAAGGAATAATAAACTACTACTTATGCTGAAGTACTGTGGTCTTTAGTCTGTGGTAGAATGGCGAACTCTAGAGAGAGTTCAAGGTCCATAGACTGTGGGTCAGTTTCCATCATTTTTGTTACTCAAACTTTTTAAAACTCCCTCATTTAATTATTATTATTTTATAACTGATGGCTTCATGTGTTGTTAGTTTATAAAAATACCCTATTGCCTAGTTGTCTCAACCTGCCTTTTGGTTGAGAAAATACACACAACATACATATATCAATAAACATCTTTAAAAAGTATTCTGTAGCAACTTACACATATCCAAGTATATTTCAGAAAATATATATATTGAAAATGCAATTATTAAAAATAAATTTGATATTTCCATTTTTTTTTCGATTATAAGAATTTGAATATATATATAACGATCACTTTTTTTTTAATTCAAAGAAAAGATAATATGTGCGAGCAATCAACACTTCAATAGCAGTGTTGTGAAAAGATGAAATTCTTGAACAAATTAGTGGCTTCTGCTACTTGGAAAGAAGCTTCTACAATCAGTCAAGCTAAGTGCAAAGCCAACTAGATGAAAAGGCTATTAAGTGAAAATAGACTCAAACAAGATTTACAATTAAAGTGCTACAGCTGGTCTATTTTAATGCAGTGCTGTCTTGATTATTCAACTTAAAGAGGGCCAACAAATATTGGGATAAAGAAAAATTTTCAGATAACACTATACTTTAATAAATATTTTTAAGTAAAAGTTTAGTTATTACAGTTCAACAATACATTTTTGCTTAATTATGACAAATAGATTTTATATACCGATTTATACTATATTCAATTCAATTAAAATACATTAAGTTAATATAATTAGATACCAACCTTAACAGTTATTAGATATCTATTTAATCATCAAAATTAAAGAACAAATATTTAGTTGTTTTAAGTTCATTTCATTATTTCCTCTACTTTTTTTATGGAGACTGAGATACCTTTTTGATAAGAATTCCATACGCAGTTTTTATTTACAAATTAAGACATTAAAGGAGGTTTTTCTTTCTTTCCAAGTGCCAAAAAATAAATTATGAATAACTTGAGCAGTTAGTTGAACAGGTTACACTTTAGATTAAAGTAGGAGTGGGCGATTGAAGAAAAATGATGTGCTCACAGTAATCAAGTCTATTTATTAATTATACTACCAATAATCAATCATAATTAAATTATAATTAACTGTTTATAAAGTTACTAATAAATTGTGTTAATCTATAAACTTATAAATTATTGTAAAAGATATAAAAATAATTCCCATCATTGATGTAAAGAATGATTAGCTCAGTGATAAAAGACAGATTCTGGTGCTTAAGATCTATAGATGATGGCTATAACTTTATCTTCTCCTGAACAATCAATCGATTATTATTATCAGACTATAGTGGGACAATCATATCCATTGTATTTATTCCAAGCCTTTGTTTACAATATATGTTGTTTATATTTTAACATATATATATCACAAATATTCTTTGTATAATGTATAAACACATAACTATAAACTTAATTTAAAGATTACAACACATATACAAAGATTAACAACATTAAGGAATAGAATAACGCAGTTATAAAAAAGATAGTGAAATAATACACCGAGAGCACGTAATATATTTACTTAAGTAAGAGCTGGTGTGTATGTGTTTAAAATAATAATAAAAATAAAATTTACAGTGTTCTTTTTTTTTTCCAATATTTTTTTTTATAAATTCTACTGAATTTATTTTTCTCTTTCTGTTATTCCAAAAATAAATGATTATTTTTTATAAATGTAAATTAGCAGAATTCAGAAAATGAATTTTTCTTTTACAATTAAATTAATAATATTTATTTTAATATTAAAGAAAGAGTTTCCTAAATTCTTTTACATTTAATATAATTGTAATAAACAGTAGCTTTAAGCTATAAAATCATTTAAAATGAAGCTTTAAATTTGTGGACAGGATATGCAAAAATTTTTATATGAATTATATTGCCATGATAGAATGAGTGCACATGAATTCATAAGAGTATGGGGCTTATGCAGGATTGACTGCTAAACAAGAAAATAGATACTGTCTATTAGTATCAAATATATATATTTATAATCATTACACATTTAATTAAAAAAATTATATACAAAATAATGTTTTTATTTGTTTGTGTACTATTTTTTGGCTATTATACATATGAAATAATAAAAGATGAGATAGCATATGTGATGGTTTCATTATAAGTGAAATGTGGTGTCTAAAAATAATGACATACAAAGGGTTAATATACTTAGCTATTGACAATCTATAACTTTTACTTACTAATTTTTTTTGCCAGACTATCTGAAATTTAATGTACTTACTATATTCATTATATTTTCATTCTCTCTCTTTATATATATAATATTTAAATACAAGTATGTAATTAAAAGGGATAAACAATATACTTGTATTTAAATATTACATATTCAGTTTGTATTCCATCTGGCCCTCTTCTGTGTATTTAAATGGACATATTAAGATATAGATGAGGAGTCAGAATGACTTAAAGTCTACATGGATATGACAATAATATTGGCATCAGCAAGTACTTTGAGGATCTTATCATCACATTTTCAATGATATGTATGGCTGAAGAGTTGGAGGGTGGATTGTTCATTAATGTTTGAAGATTTGCCATTTTAATATAAATAGAGCACTGATTATATATATGTGTGTGTGTGTGATGATGATTTGGACCAACTGATGAATGTTAGTTCAGCAAACAATACTGTGTATTGAAGATCATTTATATTTTTCACATGTATGTGGTCATGCATATTGCTTATATAAGATGGAGTGGATAGCTATAGGGAGATTGAGAGTCTGAGTTCAAATCTTTGCTAATATATATATATATAACAATTAAAATAATATAATGATAATTAAATATTACATACAGTCTATTAATTGGCAGAAGTATTTTCGGTATATAATAGTTAATTACCATTATAGTTATTATTTTTATTGTTATTACAATAATTTTTAATTAATGAACATTTTATTTGTATTTTATATATCTATGCTAATTTTATTTAATCCTCTATATAAATTTTTATGGTCTTTAAAGTGGCAATATCTGATGAAAAAATCAACTCATATCTTGCTGGACATATATTTCTGCAAATAATATCCTATGATATTAGTCAAGAATCTGGCAAACATAGTAACACATTTTTTGTATTTAGTTAATTTGCATTGCTCAATTTGAATTTAAAATTTGAATGCCAAATTTTTCATCAAACATTGTCATTTATAAGATCTTGAAAAGTTCTGTAGAGAACATTAATATAATATTATATATTTGTGAGAATTTTAATTAATCATTTACGTACTGAAATGATAATTTGAAGGAAGATTATTTTTAAAAAAAATGAGCTGGATTAAGCTCTGTATTAATCTAATATAAAAAAAAAACAATTAAATTATTTCAGATTCAAATTTTAATTTTAAATGCGTATTATAAGATAACTTAAATAAAAAATCATATTGCTATGTTTGATGGGGTCTCAATTACTTTGATGATATAGTCCAGTAAATAATTGGTCAGTTTTTCAACAAACAATGTGGCTTTAAAGATCAAGGAAATTTCTATGGACAACTTAATAAAATTAATGATAATACTATTAAATATTTGTGTTGTGTTTAATTAATTATTTACATATACATATTGTAATAAACTAAGAGCTTTGAATGAACCTCACTATATACCAAATAATATAACATGTCTCCCAGTGTTAGTACACAAATCATTTTTGTCAATAAAAGCAAGTCTACTTTATTTATCATCTAAAGATATTATATAGAATCAAATTCAGACAACTAATAGCTACAACACTCAAATTATGTTTATTGCAAATAGAGAATGCTAAAATGAATTAAATTTTATTTTATTCAAAACAGAGTCATTATTATCCTATTTGTAACTTCAAGAGAAACTAAATTGCTCCATGTAACAACAACAAAAAAATAATAATTTTGTCATTAACAATGAGAGACTTATTATTTGATATACAGTGAATGAGAAAAATCTAAGGTCTTAATTTTTGACATTGTCTTTCATGTTGCAAATTTATAACATTTATATATACTTTTGGTTGTAGAGTATTTTAAATATGAAACATGTATAAGTTGAGATCGTATCGGTGTAGTTATCCTAGTAAATAATAATTTGAAAATGTCTTATGTTGTTTAAACAATAAATTAAAAAATATTAAATTAACTTTTAATCAGTAATGTGAGTATTGAATTTTAGAATAAAAACAAGCTATTATCCAAACAAATCCTTCTGCAAAAATTATATTTTCTTTCCATATTTTTGGTAATTGGATTAAATTATACTCTTTATTGAAATATTTTACCCATTTCTATTTTTAAACTAAGACTTTTTAAAAAATGTTTTCCCCTGTTAAGAAAAAAATATGTATATACATGTGATATAAAGATAAGGTAAGATTTAAATGTTCCAGGACTTGAATAAAACTGAAAACCAATAACTGATGTTAAGAAAAATGATATCATTCTGCATATTTGAAATTCTGTTTTCATATTATTATTATCTTCTAATAGCAATGGATGGAGTATGTTTTTTTTAAATGAAGATAACTATTTCATCAATATCTTCTATGATTTAATATGACCTTCAAGTTAAAACGTTTGTACAAATTCACTATAATAGCATAGTTAAATTGGGGGAAAAATATTACTTTTAATATTTATTTATATATTTGATTATACAACATTTAGTAAAAACGAGTTACATCTCATACCCCTATAGTAACATTAATGAGCAGATCTACAGTTTGAAGATAATTGAAATAAGGAATGACTTGTAATAACACTTTTTATTTAACAAATATTAATTTTTAAAAAATGTGAATTAATTAACGATTGATATATGCATTTGCGAAGTGATTATATATATATATTATCTTTATATATATTATCTGTTTCCTGAATCTAATATCCAAATCAAAAATAATTTAAATCATAAATGATAAATAAATATGTTTGATTATTACAATTATTGTTGTATAATAATAACGTATAACCATGTATTTGAAATAATATTGTTTACAGTATTATATATTTTTATATTTTAATAGAAGTGTAATATTCTTTTTAAGGTTGCGCAATTTATTATCAAAATAGAGGAGTGTATAATTATTAATTTATTTTTGTCATAATTTATTTAGTGTTTTAATTATCATATTTATATTGTATATTATGCATAGTATTGTTATAAATTGTCATGGTGTACATGACCTCTAAATTTTATTTATGTCTCTACTTTACTTTGAAGTTAATGCAAAATCTGTTAGTGATGGATATTGCACTGGGATTTGTTACATCTATTCATTATGTTTCTCTTATCTTAAGATTATAATATAAAACTCTAAACATTCATGTTAAGTTACGTGCACATTTTTTACAAGCTGTAAGGTCATTGTAACAGATTAAAAATGACATCCATACTGTGGAAATAAAACATCTAATTTGCATTGCACTCATCATCATTATCAACTTATAAGTTTTTGCAGGTTAGAGCACACACTTTTATGTCACAGCAAATCTTTGCATATTATCATACTTTTACTTATATACATTGTAACGGATGAAAAGTTGCCTTATAGGTTTATGCAACATTTTATAACTGAAACAAAAAAATGATGATGAAATACTCTTAAAGTCAGGACACCATTTGTAACAGATTAAAATGAAGTTATACTCATCTTTCAATGCCTTACTACATTTGGGAACCATTTGTAACAGATCTGATATGACAAGGAGATAATAGAGAGATCCTGTTTAATTTTGTCCTGCAAATTGCAGCACCATTTATAACAGAATAAATATGTACATATACTAATCTCTATTATAGTCTGAATAAAATATAGACCAAGTCATTGGTCACCCTACATAATATAATAAAAATGAGCCCTGAAATTGAACATCATTTGTAACTGAATAAAATATAAATAAAAGAAAAGTAATTCTAATTTGATAAAACCCATGAATAATAGTATTTATTTATAATAGAATGAATATAATAAACTAAGCTAAATGAATACCAATCAATAAATAATTATTCAATACTTAATATAATCCTTTATCTAATCACATATCCAATTTTTAACTATACAAAAACAAAACAGTGATGATAATCTTTATTATAGCATCATCAGTTCAATTAGCATTTAGAATAAATAGAAAACAAACAAAATTATCACTTCAAATACCTTAAATACAAACCTTACTTAACATAGATTAAAATAAAACAATTAATCCAAACATCACTATCTCAAAACATTGATATATGCTTAAGATATCTTTCACTTATAATCAAATGAAAATAATGATAAATTATTCAACAACTCAATTATAATTTATCTAATGAATCAAACATTGCTTATAATAATATAAACTTATACTAAAATTTAATTATCTTTATATTTAAATAAAATAATTCATGGATGATTGAGATAAGAACTTTAGTATGTCCTATAAGTTTACAATAATTCTAATATCTAAATAAATATAGAACTCAATAATTAATTTTAAATCCTAATTTAATAAAATGATAAATAATACTAACTCAATCATTCTATATTCATGTATTAATTTACTATGACTAATCATGCTATTTATAACAAAATAAAATATTTTAATAATGATGTAATATCAATAAACCTATAAGATAATCTTGAACCTATATTATCCAATCATACGAGTATATAAAATAAATAACAGATTTCTATTAAATATTTACTTCAGTACAATTAAGTAATATAAATTTATTTTAAATATCCAGCAACTAAATTATTAAAACTGTATATTATAACAATCCAAAATATATAAAAATAATTATTAGCATTTATTCTAATCAAATATGAATATTAAAATTTAATAGGATTTGTGATCCACATCAATTAAATTTAAATATAATTAAAGCAAATCATTCTAACTCATAACAGGAACAAAATGTACTACTATCAGATTTATAACTGAATAATATTAAGATCTTATTGACCAACCATGAACTCAATACAGTACTCATTCAATTAGTAATAATTTAGATAAAACACAAATATTTGACTATGATTATCATATAAAGTTTATATCCAGTCAGATAATAATCCTGGGATTTGATTTCTGGATTATAATTCTGGGATTTGATTTCTGGATTATGTGATATAGTTATTTTAAATAAATTTGATTTATCTTGTCTCATTCAAATGTTATTAATCGATGAATTCATATAGCACAATTGAACAACAATCAGACAAGTTTATTTAATTTAATTTAGATTAAATCTTATTACTAAATAAATATCAATTATGTAATATATATATATATATATTTGATGAAATTATAGAAAATTTGAACACAGACCTTCAAGCTTGCTCCAGCTATCCTTTCTATCTCAAACAACTGATACACATGATTACACACATGTGAAAAAGATAAATGATCTCCAATATATGTATTTTGAGTGGATGGATGTAGAGAGCTTAAAGTCTGTGTTCAAATCCCCTATAATTAGATTTAAACTCCAATTATATAAATTATACTTGTATTCCAATATTATATATATATCAATAGATCACAAACAGTTGATATGTACACATATAATCTGAGTGAAGGTACAATAAATCATCAATTAATATTCATTCCATATTTAAATATATGATTGCCTATTAATCTCCAATGATTTAATACCAAATACAAAACATATATGTCTATGTAACACAAAATATGTTGCAAGATGTTCACACTTTTCAAGATAGAATAGAGTTTAATATATATGTCTTCTTGTATATTTTATATAAAAAATATACATACAAAGATAAACCTAGTTATTTATTAATATGAATTTAACCTAACAAAATAAAGTGAATACTTATTATGATAAAGTTTTTTTTTTGATAATCTAATGTAAGTGATATACCTGAAGTTAATTTTAAAATCAATAGATAAAAAAGAATATTTTTAGATCTGAAAATAATAATTACTATACCACCAGGTATAAGTTTAAACTTTAGGAAAATGTAACTTTCTTATATTTTTGTATGTAAATAAATTTCTAATTAACTTAAAATTATATTTTATTAGCCAATAAATACTTTACATTTTTAAATGAAGAGAAACAAAAAAATAAATATCAATAATAATGATAAATATAAACAAATGTTCTGAATGGGAGTCTTTGAATACTGTATTTCCATAATGCCATCACAGTTCGGATGTATATTTCAAACTACAAATCAATAATATGTCTTTGTCACAAAGAAGATATAATATATTCATAATAATTTTTAAATTCAAAGTACATATTTTCAATTCAAATGTTTTATGTATATGTCCAAATTATTCTTTCAAATAATAATTATTTGGTTTATATAACATTACCTACATTATTACTAGTTTATATTTACACTTATATAAAGAGATGTCCTTTTATTAACAAATCTTATTTCAAAATATTGCGAACAAATAGATTCTAGCTTTATCTAGGACGATATGATGGGAAATTAAACTAAGTCATATCCTAGAAAAATTTGATCAATTGATGTAATAAAATTACACAGGGAGGTAAATATGATGTTTGTATTCCATCTTTAAAATGTAGGTAACATCCATTTTAAAAAATTAAAATATTCTGATGGTTTATGATGTAATGAAGCAATTTGGATAATTTTTTCCTTTTATAATAAAATGTCATTTTCCCATCAAATTTTCTCACCAATGTTGCCCAGTCTATGGGCAGACAATATTGCTTATTACTCTTTTGTTCAGTTAATTATATACTTTTAAAGTAAATAAAAATAAAATCATATAAAGAAATTTATATGTGCTTCCATTTAAAACAAAAACAAGAGAATGAGTTCAAATTATTTAGTTCAAGATTTTTTTATTGACATCAGTGTAACTATAGAAATCTTCTATATTCACTCCATAAATGATTTCTAGTAGCATTACTTAATAAAAATTTATTTTATAAAGCACAATGTTTTTATAAACTGTAATACCAATAAGCCAATAAGCTAATGCACATGCACATTTTCCCTACATATACGTTTGGGTCGAAAAGTTAGATGGATTCATTCTATCTTTTCCCAAAGACTTTATCTTATGTTTGAAAAAGTGGGAGTATTTATTTATATAGTGACATCTACAAAGCGCATGTGCATTAGCTTATTGCTATTATAATAAAAATTGTATTATACAACAAATAAAAATAAATATTTTAGAATTATTACACATGACAAAAATTTATAACAAAAGCCTTGTGTTTTGAATTGAGAGTTACTTTGTGCAGTCATTATTGCATCTGATTAGCTGTCATATAAGCAGTTTTAAGGTGCATCTGTCAAAGGTTTCAGCCTTTCATGTTATTATTATATCATCTGCTTGCACTTTATAAATTAATATAATTACATTTGTTACAATCATTTCATTAGATTTGAAAATTACTTCATTGTAAATTGAAAGATTTCACATTGATTATTTATATATAACATTTAGCGAATTAAATGTGAAGATGTTTTAAGATTCATGCTCTTAGTTCAAAATGATTGAGTCTGGCTTATTTATATGTAAATTTAAGTAGAGAAGAAGGTGGATCCATCTTTTTCTCGTAAAATCTCTGCCTTGTGTTTTGAATTGAGAATTACTTTGTGCAGTCATTATTACATATGAATGGCTGTTATATAAACATTTTTAAGGCAAATCTGTCAAAAGTTTCATTCTTTCACATTATTAATATATTACACTGTAAATATATTTTTATACATATTTGAAATATTAAATAACTATTTGTATTGTTTATAATTTATGATTGTGAATGCAGTAACAAAAATGAAAAGCATAACAAAAGAATAATTTAATTCAAACTACATGCTTTATTATTTACAGCTTCATTTTCCTTTTTAAAATGTATAAAGACAATTTACAATATTACAATACAATTAATAATAAATAATAATTTTATATTAATATTATTGTCATCATAGCAATAACAGTTCAATGTTTCATAAGTTAACATATTCACGTCTAAAAATCAAATAAGGAAGAAAGATAAATAAAAAAATTATGACTGACATCTTATCACATTCTGAAATAAATCTCAAATGTTAGTAGGCACTATATATATTCTAACCTTATCCATGTGTATATTCACTTCCGGACAATATAGTATTAAGTAAAATGGGTTAGCTCAGTTAACGATTACGTTTCGTTAATTGCAAATAATTGATAAATAAAATACCCTGCATTATATTAAAACATTCTACTAGCAAAATAATGAAAAGGTTCAGTTTATAAAATAAATAAATAAATATTTATTATATCATGAGACTTGGAAGTGAAATACAGATGACAAGAAAGATTACATTGAGCCAATATTCCACAGGATACTACCTCAATGGCATAAGAACACTATCCCCCTTTATTACTATCTCAAATAAATAATCTTATAGTATTCTTATGACTTTAATAAATCCTACTCATTAAGATTAAACTAATAATTAAATCTTAATGTTTTATTTATAATAATTTAGCTCAATAAAATCTCAGGTTCATAAAACTATTCAAAGTTAATTAAAATCACTGTAGTAAAACATGATAAGGGATTTTATGTCATACTCTACTACACTTAACTAATAATAATAAAAAATAATAATATTCTTCATTGGATGGACTAATTTTTATGTATCTTTTCTTCACTAAAATTTTATTACCATAATAAAGTAATAAAATACTATAATATAATCTTTTATCTTCATATAATAACATAATAAGTATGTGGTAGCATTTTATAATCTGACAAATACATGTGTGGCAACGGATAGCATATTTTTTGATGTATCATTATAATAATCAATTTATGACCATAAGATAATGTAAAATTGTGATTTCTTAAATAAATAAATTCCAAGAAAATATTCAAATTCTTAAAATAATACTTTATTTATTCTGTGCAAAGATATTATGTTTAATTCTATTATTCTAAGTGTATCATGCGTTTTAATGGAAAAAGACAACAGTCTGAACATATAAATTTTAAAAACAAATTTAATAAAGTTTTATTATAACAATAAAATAAAATAACAATTTATTTACAATATTTACACTTGACATCCTAAATTTGCACCGTTATACATTTCTTATTAATTATAGTTATTAAAAAACAATCGAGAATTTATTTAAGTCTTCACTCTGACTTAAAATAATAATAATAAAACAATACGATTTTATTTATCTCTTTGTGATCAATCTTTATGATAAAATCACATTTCTTTATACTTATTTTAATATATTGTATCTTTAAATATTATTTCACTACGCTTCCTTTTAAAACATCCATTGAAACATAGTACGGAAAACACAAATAATAATAATCGAGCATGGATCTTTTTACTAAACAATTTCGTTTTGCAATGTTGAAAAATACTATATAAAATATCTACTGTTTATTTATTACTAGACTATGTTGACATCGATGTTTACTATACTATGATTATTAAATACAACATATCCTATTTAACATTATTCTAATACTGAATAGCTGTAATCATCGATGTATTCCTTATTATTTAAATAAATAAATACAAAATCATACCTATGCTTATTGTTTATATCGTTTTGCTTTATAACATTATATCTTGAAATATGCAATACTCATAAAAAATGAAATAAAATATTTAAAAGTTATTTAACATTTTAAAGAGTAACTTTGCTTTATTTATTATATTCCTAAATTTTATTTTATTTCCAAAACAAATTTAGAACATATTTTATGATTCTTTATTATTTTTATTTTGGGTCCATTGGATTTTTGATACCAACTTGCACAAACTCTACCCCTTCTTACAAGTAAATGAACTTATCTTATTCAGACAATAGCATATCTTAAACTCTAAATTATTTATTATTTCTTTACAAAATATTCAATACTGTGCGATGTAGTTACTTTGGAAATCATGATAGTGAATAGATGTGTAAGCCTATGGAAGAAAATTAGAATCTTACTCATAGAACATATTTGATAAAAATACCATGGCACAGTGTATCTATAAAAAAAAATTAGAGGCATGACCTATTCTGTCTAATGCCCTCCACTACTACAATGATGTCAAAGCTATTCCTTCAGCTTTATTGAAACATCAATACTTAAAGAAAATCGACACTGTCCATAAATAAATATATCAGTTACAGGGCATTGTTAACTGTACTGTATACTTAATAAGATTATTAAAAAAATGCTATTCATATTTCCCTAAATACATCCTACATTGATATCATCTCTTTGGTTTCATGTTCTCCATATTACTCCCAAGTCACTATCTTATCAACATTTCCTAATAGATTTATCAAATCTTACACCGACAAATAACTAATTCACATATTCAAAATAATAAACAAAATTCAATTGTAATTTTAAATGATCTCACTAACCTACAAGAAAAGTCTGCTTTACTTTCTTATTAAACACATACAAACTAGTCATATAAATACTTTGAATATCCAATAATATTAAAGTTTTTAAAAGAATCATATAACTATTCATCATCATGTTGTGTTATATTACTATTATGAAATTAAAGTATGCATGTTCCCAGAAATAAATCCTAATCTCGTAATTTAAAAGTGTTGTACAAATGCATTTAAATATAATTCAATATTTATACTTCCATACATTATAATTCATTTGGCAATCTGCAAAAAAGAAAAACAAAAACAATACATCATAAAATATATCAATATTCACAATTATTACCTAAGTGATATTGATTTGTAATCACTTATGATGTCTTCATGTCCATTAATTAACATAAACATTGCACATATGAAAACATCCATACTTAAAAAAATGTTAATTTATTTAAAATATCAAACTATTTTACTGTAAGATTATTATATCATTAGTATTAAAATTAATATTCATGTTCCTACTCTTCTAATTAAAAATAATATTACACTTTAAAAAGTTAATAAATAAAAATCAAGACTATAATTACATATATCTTCAATTGACTCTTCAATTGACGAATGTTCTTTATAAAGTTCAAAATGTTTTTTTTTATTTTCTCAAGAGATTTTTTTTTTTAAATGTTCTCCTCAAGAGCAATTTTAAAACTCCCCCATTGCTAAGCTTCTCTTGCTTGATGACGAAGAAGACAAAACTGTTTCTGGTAGTAAGCAAAGTTTAAAAATGAATAATAATAAAAATTAAATTGTGATGTCTAAATTCAAAATTATTAACGAAAATAATCACTGATCTACTTTGAAAAAGTTTGTAGAATAATAATTCATTGTTCGTATTATTCAGAACAGTGATTATTAAGATGATAATTAAACTATAATGTTAAAAAAAAAATCTTTTGAAGCTTCTATTCCATAGGATTCTTATTGGCTTAGTGATGCATCTTGTCCTGGTTACTTAACTACAGGCAATCCGGATAAAACTTTTTGCGCAATTTTAAAATATTTCTACAAATTCCATATTTCTGTTTACTCACATATTCCATTTCTTTGTATGTTTATTCTTTAGGATAATTTTACTCTTTATTATCCATTTATAGCTGTTTCATTATTGTTTTAAAATTATCAGTTTTTAAATAATTTTTAGCAAAAATGCTTATAACCCTATATAACTTAAGTTTTATAACATATGCTTTTCCAAAATACTTTCCATTACTTTTTACTTATGATAGTTTTCCTTGAAAATATTTATAATTTTTTCCTTCAACATTCATTTCTATAGCATTGTTTTTCCATAAATTAATATAAAAAAAACTTGTCTTATTACTTGTTGGTCTTCAACATAACAATCTCACTATTAGAAAAAAAAAAGTGTATTTCATTTGTTAATCTGCAAGTAGCCTTTCTATTAAGCTTTCTGTACAATGTCCGAAATAATACTTAACTTACTGGAATAGTTCTCTTGGTCAATACTATTAATATTATATTCACAATTATTATACTTATTTTTAAAATATCCTTAATTAAATATGTTTTACTTATTGGCATTTCCATTTTTTTACTGCGAAGTTATATTAAGTTTTGATGAATAATCCTGGTAAAAGGGAACTTTAAATTAGCAATGCATGTTTTTAATAAAGTTACTAAAATATACTTATTCTACATTCTCTTTGCAAATACTTTAAAATAAATATCCTATTAGTTTTCAAATAAATGATATGAGAGCACTAAAAAATTGACTAAAATAAAAATTTGAAAATTACTATTACATTGATTACCAACAACACTGATCACTCCCGACATCAATCGTGCAAGAGTATTTATACCCTACAAAATACCTCATCCTATTGGTGGATTCTTACTTTTCATTTGATACCAAATTTGCATATTGCTACAGTCTTACACAATTAAATTTAAAAAAAAAATGATGCATTATAACTTTAAAATATTATTTAAAATATTACTTTTAAATCAATTATTATACTTTACTAAAATTAACTAAGTATTTAAAATGACTTTTCAAAACAATATTTAATAAATTTATCCCACCTTTAATATTTAATTTATCTATTTTATTTTAAAACAAAATATTTAATTTTTATTAGCTATACTCGTTTTATAATACTATTTAAAACATTTTATATGACCGACTTAATATTTGCTTTTGTGATAAGTAAATAAATATATCCAATTCTATAATGCAATTTTTAAAATATTTTGAACTTTGTTAACAAATACTAGCAAGCATGTGTGTATTACTGTATTATACAGGTCACATGATTTTACAACCTAGACAGATCGTATCCAATTTACTGTCTGAAAATTAAATGATAAATTGCAACACTTATTATATTGAATAAATAATACAATTATATAAAATTTGGAATAATAATTTTGGAAAATATAGAATTAAATATAACTTTTACTACCATAAAACTTACTTTTAAAATATATGATATTAATAGCATTTATTTAACTATAGGTTTAAACTATTAAAATTTAACTTTTTAAACATACTTTAAACTTTTATAGCTGTGTTATTTGTTATGCCAGCTTTTCCAATCGTATGTAATTAATATTTTTCACTTTGTTTAACTGTTTTAAGGTTATTCATTATAATTTTATGCATTACGTAATTTTATTCAGCTTCAAATTGTACTTTTAAACTATTATCAATGCAATCTAACTATTACCCAAAGAGAACATATTCTAAAATTTAAATTTTTTAGTAATTTTTTGTGATGAGCTGATTCTGACCTATAAAAAAGGGCACAATATATATATAATAGCTATATTCATGCCATTGATTTTCACAGATATATATATGTATGTGTTTCGTATGAACACTTAAAATATAATATAGGATTCAATACTAATCTGGAAAATTTGATATCTGTGTGAAAGTCAATGGCATAAATAGAGCTAGTGCATTGTATTCATATATATATATATAATATTAAAAATATTTTATATACATAAATGATTAGCATGTAATAAAATACTATCTATCAAGTGAAATACGAATTAGTATCAATCTTTCTAAAGTTATCAAACCCAGCCCCCCCCCCCCCACACATTAATGTTAACCATCGAACAGTTAAAATAATATTCTTATATATGTTAATAATAACTATGTAAAAGTTATAATTCTCTTGAGATAAATAAATATTTCCGTTTTTAAAAAATGAAAGCCCGCTGCTTTAGTTGCACTTGAATTAGAAAATTAAATGTACTGTCAAAATACCTTAAAAGCCAGGTTAGTTCAAGACATTTTACATTTCGTAAAGCCTACATAATCATATTAATGAAACTTATATGATTTCATTGTTCAATACAGACTTGGAATGTTAAGTAAATAAGATCAAACAACACAACACGAATCTGGGCAGTAGAAGAATAGACATTCTAATGGATTAAAGAATAATAAAGTAAAAATGATAGGAGAAAGAATATTGATCGAGTTCAAAATTACTTTCTTATCATAAATATTAAATATTTCTGAAATAAATAAAAAGTAAAAAAAATATATTATTCCTTTTGAACTTTTTTTTTTTTTTTAAAGAAAACCTATATATTTGAAATCAAATCCTAAATTTAAAATCAATTTTTACTTTGGAAAATAATATTGATGTGTAGATATAAGCATTATCATTTTAAAATATTTATATTCAATACATATAATAAAAAAGTATCTTATCCATTCTAAACTTGGTTCACTGCTCAGATTTCCAACTAATTTATTAGTGAAGATAAAGGCTAAAATTTACGACAGCCTATAAATGATTTCTGATGACTATAGACAACTTCATTGCTAAACATATATATATTTAATAAAAATTACAAAAATATTAATGCCAGCATTATAGATTATTGTGATAGGACCATGAGTTTTTAAATATAAAGCAGGGATTAAAAACGACATATTTCAAATATATAAAGATATCTTTATAATACCAACACAACACCAATAAATTCTCTCATTTAATTACAGCAAAAAAGAGAATTTCATTTATTGTAAATTTGAGTAATCAGTGTTTATTTAATTAATAAAGCAATTTAATTTGTAGTATCATCATCTGGAGGACACTGATTATTCAAGCTTATATTACTAAATGACACTAGAGTAACAAAAAGAAAAATTCATGTGCGACAAAAAATAAACACTAAGCAGGGTTAATAATAGTAAAAATACTATTCTAAACAAAACATTAAAAAATTATCAATATTTGTATACAAATAATTAATAGATTTAAATATATTCAGTAAACTAATCCCGACATGATAGTTACATTTTAAATATTATTTTAATCTAATCATTATCTTACTTTTACTCATTAAGGTTGTAATAAGATAAATTTCCAATGCTTCATGAATTCATAAGCTATATATATATATGGAAAAAGCATACTGTTAAGATATTAAAAAAATTAGTTTTTTTTAAACTAGGTAAAAGGGAAAATTGGAATATTGCAAATAAACTTGCATATCTTTGATATACTTCATAATTCACATTTCATTTTCTAAATACAAAACATTATTTGAAAATACCTAATAACTTAATCCAGAAATGACTGCCAAACTTTATACATTATACATCATTATGGTTTTAACCTATTATCATCCTAGTTTTTATTTATACATAGTGCTAAGACAATAAAAAATTAGTTTTTGTAACATATAATTCTTGATCATTGTCTTCTAACAAATAACAACATAAAATATCTAACACTGAAATATAAACAAACATATAGGATACTTTCACAAAGACCCACATACAATTATACTAAAAAAAATTAAACAATCATTTAAGATCAATAAAGTGTATTTAAACACCAGACTAAACTATTCAATCAAACAATTTCATAATCAGATATAAAAATTACATACATAAAACATATCTACATGTAATAAATCTTAGCCATTGAAAAAGATCACAGAAAATATATAATAAAATAGTAGCAATTTATATTACATTTTTTTTAAACTAAAGTAACCAAAATAAAAATGTAACTTCATTGTGAAAAAAAAAAGTTAAAAAAACTGTTATTTAAATAACTCATTTTGGATATTACCTACATGAGAACAAGATGGAAAACTATATATTTTAATGATTTAAAAAAGTTCATTAATTTTCTAAATATTACATTAAATTATGTTAAAAGATCAGTAAACTCCAACAAACACTAAAATAATGTGGTTAGAAATTTCAGGAAGTAGTGTAATATTTAAGTGTCAAAGTGATAGACTGATCTCAATCTCTGAAAAAACCTTTAGATTTTTGTTAAGTGTTGTTAGCTGAGAGGTCAGCGCAGCCACCTTGCAAGCAAGCAGTTGGTTGCAGACGGTTGCTGTGGGTTTGCCTCCCGGCCGATGCTATGACATATGTAAAAAAAAAAAAACCCTTTAGATTTTAATTGTATAACTGTTTTAAACCACATGTTGCACTAAGAACAATGATCAAATATTATTGCCTAGTTATACCACTCTATATCATTGTGACCTCCAAAAACTGAAGGCAGAAGCGTGGAGGTAAAACATTAATTGAATAATTTTATTTTGCTATATTATTTAAATATTGGAATAAACTTAAAAAGTAAAAAAAATAGTACTTAAAAAATTGTAGATCATTGAACCAAAAAGAAAGCAGTTAATTAAGGTTGAATAGTCAATCACAAAAGACTTTTGTTTAAAAAAAAGGCCACTTTTTTTATAATCATTCTTTAAATAACTTTATCATTAGTAGAAAAACTGAAATATTTTTTCTAGCTGATTTTTATTTTCAGATAAAAGTATATACAATGATAACAAAATTGGACTAAGACTCAGCTTAACAAATAAATAATTTATGTATAAAGAAATTTTGGATTAAATGATATCATAGAAAATATTTAACAAATGCATTGTGTAAATATTACATTTTTCTCAATACACCATAACATTAAAAAGACTGTAATTTAAAATATTTTCAAATTACTAGTTATTACATGCAGAAAAAATATTTACAAATTCTATTTTCCATTCCAACCATTCAAATTATTATTCAAAAGATATAACAAATCTATTAATAATATTAACTTTCCAAGTTTTAGAAATTGATAATCAGGTATTTATTTTAATCCAAATTAAATTATGACTTTGGCAAAACAATCTACATTTAATTATTTACATTGTCTTTATAATATAATACCAATAATTTATGCTCATTTTACATGCATTTAATCCTAGCTAAGCCTTTTTAGACACATGGTGATAAAAGTACTGCAAATGATAACGATAATGGCAAAATAAATGAGGCAGAAGATTTTACTAAGTTTTCTGGTAGAATATTTATTTTTAATTGTTTGTGTAATATTTAATTTAAGCAAAATTGAGACTTAATATAAACTTTATTTATTTTCTTAAAGTCATTTTTAGATAGATTACAGCGAGCACATTTTATTTTTTAAAAAATCTACATTTTTAAATACTTATTTGTAAAAAAAAAAAAAAATTTCTAGTTAGCAGAGAATATTTTTTTTGAAATTTTTTTTTATTTCTTACTAATAAATTCATATTAAAAAAAAAGACATATATATATAAAAGTCTCATTAACTTAAATTTAAAATAAAATTAAACAACTCATACATGGATTTATTTCTATATATACACATATATCTTACCTCTGCAAGTTAAGCCTATTGTATATATGTAAACATTAAATGTAATTGAAAATAAAGTTTTAGCTACAATGTAACCAGGTAGTAAACAATTAAAATTGATAAAGCAACCTGAAACCATTTAATAATAATAATCACTTCTGGTTTAATGTAGATCAAACAAAATTCTGTTATTATTACTAAATCATGTAGTTTGAAGTTACATTATCGCTTTTCATTAATTGTTATCTGGTCAAATTGTAGCTAAAACTTTAGATTATTACACAAAAAATTCCCATTATGCTTAATATTGTAGATATATGTCTGAAAAATCTTCATTTTATGTCTATGTATGTGTGTGAATAAAAATACATATATAGAGAGACTTTAATAAACTTAGTTTAATGTTAAACTTAATATAATGTTAACAAAATATTATAAAATTTATATTATTAAAATAATTATAAAAATCAAAATAAAGTATATCTTAATTAGCACATTTCTAATACAACATTATGACTGTATCTATTAAATATTATATACAAATAAAATATATATTTCAAAAGGAACTTTAATATATAAAGAACTCATTAAAATTTTGTGTAAATAATCAAGTGTTATCATTTGGTCTACACTTCTATATAACTACCTTCATACACTCACATATATTTATAGATAGTTCACTGTTTTAATCATATGCTCCAGTAAAAGGCCTTACAACCAATGTTGAATGAATGCGCATTGATAAAAAGGTCTTTGCAAATAGTACACTCAGCCTTATTATTTCATTCAATTTTTATAAATAATGAACTTTAACCAACAAAAATAAAAATCTTTATAAAATATAAGCAAATAACATTGTTCTTAATCACGTCAAAAATGCTAATTATTTGTTTCTAGAATATATCCACATAACATCAAAAAACAAACACACACAAATGTGTATTAATAAATTAAAATATCTTTCATGAAAGATCAATTTTATATTCATATAAAATAAATTTCCTCTGGGGATTTTTCAATTTCAGCTTGTTGATCTTTTTCCACACTTATTTTTGCAATATTTCATAAATATCCATTAAATAAAAAGTCTGGAATAAAGACGGTCTTCTCTGATAGATCACATGATGAAACAATTTTTAAATTCCCAACATATTTGTCATTCAAAAAAAGAAAGAGGAAAAAAAGTCTATTTCAATTTCTTGTTTGGTGTAAAAAGGTAAAATGAGAATACAACTTACTGATATTTATTTATTGTTCTATATAGAATGAGAAGTATTCGTGAAAAGCTATTAAATGCTAAAGAAATGATTTTAAATAAGTTCTAAAACACAAACAAATGGTGATCAAATAAATTCACTTACTGCATATACAGTACTATAAAGACTGATTTATAGTTTATCTAAATACTAAAATGCTGAAATATTTTTTTTTTAAGAGAAAGGCAAACAATTGCAAATTACTAAAAAATGTGATTAAGTACTATATCTAAACCTAGCCACTCCAGTGGAACCTACAGACCCACCACCACCTCTTGGCAAGCAGATGGACCACAATTATTTGGTTACATGTCACCAAGCTGACAAATCTATCTGAAACCTCCCTTGAAGGTAAAACAACTTACTGGCAGGTCTATAACCTCAGATTTCAAAACCAGATAGCCCTCCTGACCACATTGGGCTTAGACAATAAACCATTGCTAAAAAAATTAAAGAACTGGTTTGTTGAATCAAAATACATAGACTTTATCTTAAAGCTCACCTCATCCTTAACCACTAACTATTTCTTGGTATGAAAAAGAGGATTCACCAAAATCAATCCTTAATGCCAGCTATGTAATACTGCTGATGAAACCATCCAGCACTTACTTTATAATTGTCCGTTTCTTTCCCAAATCAGAACCTTCAACACAGAGAAAGTTCCATCTGACATCACAGAGGCCTTAAATATCCAGAATACCATTGAGACAGGAATTTTTTTCTCTTATCAGATTCTCTGTCTTCCTTACCTTTGCAATCTGGTTGACCAGATGTGAATGTGTTTTCGGTCATTCAGGCTCTTTAGTCACAGAGACCTTCATAGGTCTTGTCAAGAGCATACATGCCAGGGATGGACAGCTTGCACCAGAATGGTTATACAAAGAGACTTGGTCCAGAATTGATCTACCAAACATTTGATCTTATGAACTCTTGCAATCAGCTATGCAGTATACCATGTATGAAATCAGCATCATGAAACTATGTAAACTTTGTTAATAATTTTTTTTGTTTTTTAAAAAAAAGTACTATAACTATTTCCCAATTATTCACTGTGTCTCCAGGCAAAAAAATTACAGTACTTCATGTAAAAAAAAATGTAAACATTACAATTATTACCTAATACTTGTTAACTGGGTATTAATAAAATAGTTATACTAGGTAATTGAATATTATAATACAAAATACCAATAGCAAAAATTCTAACCAAATTCAATAGTCTTGGCTAAAATTTATTTTTAGTCTACTTCAGGTTTATGCCTTTCTGGTAGATATCAAGAATATATATTGCACATATTTCAATACTACTTCTATTGTTTATCACTGAGACAATCTACCATGAATAATAGCTTAATTGATCTGAAGCCATTTCTTCACAAACATGTTGAAGATTTTTAAACTCACATCATATCTGTAAAAATGAATATATTTAAAATAATATGATTTGCATGCTGCTTCCTAATATTTGATATTATTATGTACTAATAAAAATAAAAATTGCATTTAAATGCTGTTAAATATTTTATAAAGAAATATTACGCAAAATATAGCAGTGGAGATAATTCATCAGTTGAGTTATCATACAAAAAAAAATGTAACAAAAAATAATTTAAACATTGCAATATATAGAATAATCTTTCTTGCTAGTGAAATACTTATCTAACAAAAAGTTGTTCTTTACCTACATAAATCATATTGTATATAGTGTACATATTTTTATATAATTAATAAAGTTACATGATTTGTTATTTAAAACAATTCTTCCACATAACTGATTCAAGATTGATATCCATAAATTGAAATTACAGAAAAATCAATATATAAATGGAGATTTTAATATTTATTAGAAGAACTGGGATTAAAATTAGTATTAAATATATACTAGCTTTATAAGTTAAAAATCATAGGTTTGGCTTCAGAAGTCATCATCATCATCATCAACAACCATTATCAATCCACTGCAGGATGAAGGTCTCTCCAAGTTCAATCCATCTATTCTGATCTTTAGCTTCTCCTCTCCACATCACCCCTGCACACTTTCTTATTAAATCCATCCATCTTACATGTGGCCTCTTTCTGAGTCTTTTACAATCTCTTGGAATCCAGTTTAAAATTTCAATTGTCCATCTATTACAATCTCTTCTAGCAATATGTCCAGCCCAACTCCACTTCAGTCTTTTAATTTTTTCAAGAAGATCAGTAACACCTGTTTGTTCTCTTACCCATACATTGTTTTCAATCTCTTCTTGTTACTTCCAACATGCATCTCTCCATACTTCTTTGAGTGCTTTGAAGTCTCTGTATTGCTCTTCTATTAAGTGTCCAAGTCTCAGATCCATAAGTAAGAACTGGCAAAACATATTTATTAAAAACTTGTCTTTTCAAACACATAGGCATATTTCCTTTTAGTATCAAGTTATTTCTACCAAAAGCACTCCAACCAAGTTTAATTCTATGATTAATTTCATCAATTATGCTTCTATCTGTATTAATAATCTGACCAAGATATTTGTAACGCTTAACTTCTTTTAATTCATCATAATCAATCTTTATTTTTATATTTTGAAAAAATCTATTAAACATTACTTTAGACTTTTTAACATTTATCTTTAGCCCTACTTTCCTACTTTCATCTGATAACTCCTGCAACATTTCCTGTAACTCTAAAGCATTATTTTCAAAAACAACTATATCATCTGCAAAATCTAAATGACTTAAATAATCTCCATTTACTTTCACTCCTTTAGATTCCCATTTTAATCCACAAAATATTTCTTGCAGCACTGCTGTAAAAAGTTTTGGAGATATAGAGTCACCCTGTCTTACACCCTTCTCAATGTTGACCTTCCTACTATCATTATGTAAACTAATTGTTACTGTTGCATTTATATAAATGTTCTTTAAAATATGACAATATCCTGGATCTATACCTTTATGATCCAATGCTTTAATCACTGAAGAAATATTTATAGAATCAAATGCCTTTTCATAATCTACAAATCCTAAGCATAATGGCAACTCATATTCATTTGTCCTTTCTACAACTTCTCTCAATACTTGGATATGATCTACTGTACTAAAACCACTTTTAAATCCAGCCTATTCTCTTGGTTGGTGGAAGTCCAGTGTTCTCTGTAGACAAATTGTAATTATCTTAGTAAAAATTTTGTATAAAACTGATAAAAGACTGATAGGTCTGTAATTTCTAATATCTTCTTTATCATCTTTTTTAAATATTAATACTGCATTCTTCCAATCATCTGGTACATCTTTATCATTTAGACATTTGGAATATAACCTTGCTAAAAAAAATTTATATTTCTTCACCTGCTTCTTTTAATATATCAATTATAATTCCATCATTACCTGGAGCCTTCCCTTTCTTCATAAATTTAATTGCATGTCTCACCTCCTCATTTGAAATTCTGGGCAATTCAGAAAGATATAATAGGTATAGGAGGTATTTGTTCTTTATTACTATATAATTCTTGATAGAAGTCTTCTACACATTTCATGATGTCATCTCTCTTTTTAGTAATAATGCCATCTTTTTTTTCTGATTGCAGGTATAAATTTCCTACCAATACCAAAATATTGTTTTACACTTGTTAGAGTTTTATTCTCTTCTACAGCTTTTTTTTCTAGTTCACAATTATACTTTCTTATATCATTTTCAACTTTTTTCCGCACCATTTTACAAAATTCGAGATATTCAATCTTTTTTAATGCATCATTTTTGTATATCTTTATATTCCTTCTTTTCTTCATAAATTCTCTAGTCTCAGTAGAAATTTTATTGGTCAATTGCTGATTTTTTCTACCAGCTATCATTGTTGCAGTTTTTAAAAGTGTATCCATTATTTTCCTATTAATTTCATTCAAATCTAAATTCATTAGAATGTTTTTGAAGATTAGGAATATCAACTGTAAATATTGTTTTTCTTAATAATTTTTGTCACTCTAGTTTTACATTAACACATATCTTACATCTTACTAATTGATGATCACTTCCTGTGTTAAATTTATTAAGAACATTACAATCTTGAAATATGTATTTTCTGTTAGTCAAAATATAATCCAGTTCTGCTGTACCTTCATTTGGATGCTTCCATGTCCATTTCCTTTTAAGCTTTTTCTCAAAAAAAAAAAAAAAAAAAAAAAAGAATTCATAATATAAAGTTTTTCTTTTTCTGCAAACTCCACAAGTCTATGTCCTCTCTCATTTCTATTACCATAACCAAAATTACCTACAGCATTTTTGTCTTTCATTTGTTTACCAATTCTAGCATTAAAGTCTCCCATAACAATTTTAAAATGTTGTTTACTGTGATCAAAAGCCTTTTGTACATCCATATAAAAATATTCTACTACTTCATCACTATGAGAACTTGTTGGGGCATAAACTTGAATTATCTGCATTTGGTAGCTGCTATTAAGTTGTAAAACTAATCTTGCCACTCTGTCCAATACACCATCAATCTCCACAATGTTATTCTTCCATTTTTTATTTATAATGAATCCTACTCCACTTGTATTTCCAATATTTGTGCCTTTATAGTAGAGTACATGTCCACTTTTTAAATCAATTGTTTCTTCACCTTTTCTTTTAACTTCACAAAATCCAATAATGTCCCATTTAATATAAGATAGTTCTTCATCTAACTCTTGCAATCTTCCTTCACTTGAAAGTGATTTGCAGTTGTAAGTATTTAAATAAAAAGTCATCATCAAATGGCAGCCTGAGTCTGCAATCAGGGGATTCTTAGCACCCTCCGCCTTCGGCCACCATCCGCTGCCTTGGTTGGTAATTTTACAGCCTCCTGGAAATAAGGGCCAAGATTTATTTTTGTCTGTCATGATTGTATATATTGAAAAAATATTTTTAAACTCGGAGGTAAAAAGCCAAGCAGCCCATCCATGTTCGTATACTATATGAATAATCACATAGTAATAACAGCTGCAATGACAAGAATGTATGGAGTGGACATTAAGAATTTGCCCTGTTCTGTTCCTTTAAGGCCACAAAGAGGAATCAAAGAGTCTCCTTTCAGTTAATATCAAACTCCTTTCTGCAGAAGTATTGACCTGAAAATAAAATAAAACTTTTACATAGTGCATTTAATGTCTAATTGTTAAGCTAATAAATGTTAAATGATGATTTTCAAATTAAATTTCAAAATAAAAAAAAATATGGAAGTGTTGTTATGTTCTACTAAAGATAAACATGTTTTGCAAATATTATGACCCAATTTAGATTTTTATTTTAGAGAATTAATAAAAAAAGGAAATAGTTTGGATTCCAGGAAAATTTGTATGTACATATTAATAAAATTTACGTTTTGAATATATATAAAAAATTGAAACAACGTTAAAAAAAATCAAAGACAAAAAGTATGAAAAAAAGTCAATTAAGAATGCAAATTATTAAAAGAAATGCAAAAAAAAAAAAAAAAATTTTAAAAGTGGAAAAATATAAGTTTTTATGAAGTAAAAATCTCCCTCTCTATTTGCCTTATTTAATATATCATATTACTACAAACAAAAAAAAACTTTCATGTTTAATATTAAAATAAAACAAGTGCAGCAATATATAAATAGTTACATTTTCATTTACCACTGTCAAACTTTCTCCACTCACAACTTTGACGCCATCCATTTCAGATAAATACACTAATGATTATTACTAATCATATAAAAAAAATTTTGGAAAAAGAAAGAAAAAAAGAATTAGAAAGATGAGATGAAAACATTGTGTAAAACTGTCTTTTTACAGTAACTGAATTTTAGTTAATAATGGTAAATATTGGCATAGTATGAGATGTTTACAATATATTTACAGCTGTAGTAAAATTTTGCTATTAATGGTTTCTGAATTTTAAAAAAAGAAATTCTTTTCTAAATTTTTAGCATAAAGTTAATGCTAAATTTGAAATGAACATTTCAAAGAAAACAATCCACTTATTACTACGAAAGACTAGAAACTAATCCAGGATATATTAATCTGGCACTACTATTGGGTATTCTTTTTATTCATGTTTATGTGGATATCACACAAAGAGAGTAGGATATTAAACATAAGTTAGAAAGAGTCTTTGTATTAGTTTTTGATAGATATTCTTCTTTTTCAGAGACACCTACAATTATCTCATAGTTGGTAATACTAAAATATATAGTTACTGACCTAGTTTTATACTATAAATCTGGATAGGTTATCATACTCGGATACAAAATATTAAAATTTTTGTATATCCAAATCAATAGATTCAATAACATAATATAAATAAAAGATAATTTATGGATGGCTAAGTTGAAAATGTAATCTCCTTATTAAAGATAAATAAGCAAACAAGGATCTGTTTAACCCTACCTTCTAGAATCTACTGATAACTCATGCTTTCACATAAACTTATGAATAATATCACTATCAAATGAAAAAAAAAAGTTTTCTTCACCACAGAAATATGTGTAAATATAACATTGAAAGAATATTTAAAAGATCATCTTAATAAACCAGTTAATGCATATGTAATATTACAAATCCTTCTCTCTCATGGATTAAAAAAAATGTAGCATTTATGATTCAAAATTTATTTTAAAGCAAATGATAAACTTGAAAAATATAATTTCTGCATGGTAAAGATAAAATAATTAAATTAATATTTATTAATTATTAGTATATTATTAATATGAAAATATTTTTATGTGTATCTGTGTGTGCTTGATGTAGAAATGCTAATACAACACATTATATAGTTTATTTTTTAGACAATCAATACTTTTAATATTTTTAGGGAATTATTCACATTCCAAAATCATCTCCCAGTTTTCTATCTGAAATATATTTAACAAAATAGAAAATAAACTATATAGTTTTGTTATTATTTTTCTCCTTGTACTTTCTTTGCATTATTTCTTCATATATTCATGTATATTGCTTACAATAACTTCCCTCATATATACTTTAATGCACTCTGATGACTGCAGGACAGTCAAAACTGTCAGGAAAATAAAGGAATCATTAAAAAAAAAATTGCATTAAAGTGTATATAAGGGAGTTATTGTAAGCAATATATAATTTTAGTTAAAAAAATTTCATGATACATTAAAATCTTGACAACAAACTTTTAATCAATATATCTAATCTTTTTGTAAAATAGAGGATAAATAAATATTTGTTGACAGTGAAAATTCACTAATAAAATCATAAATGTATATGTGGAAGATAAATAAAATAGTGATTTGTTAACTAAAAGTGCAACATTTCTATAAATAATTTAAAGAATTTGAACTGATATTACCAATATAGCTAAAGATTCTCCAAAAAGATTCTATTATATTATTTAACAATCACATCTTAAACTACATTAAAAAACATTGAATGATTAGATAATAAATAATTGAACACAGCATTTTCATAGGTCACAAAAATATCATTACCAATATATCAAGTGAATTTAAAAACCAATTTCTGTTTACAAAAGGGAGCAGCAAAGTAATGTTTTGCTATAAACTTTATTAATCTGATAGGTGATATCAAGTGCTCCTTGACTGATGCAAAAATATATTTAAAATACCTTTAACAAGTAAAGTGAATAATGATACAGTGACTTATCGTTTAGGCAACTTATTATGCAATAAATAAATAAATCTCAATTTACATGCATCATTGTGTATAAGTGATATTTTCTCTCTTTTTTTTTTGTTCTTAACTATAAGAAAACTTTTAAATTTTATAAATAATAACTAAATAAGATTTTTAATTTTTTAAACAATACCAAAATTATTTTCCCTAAATATACAGTCATTATGTAGTATAATTTTTATCTTAAAAAAGTAAAATAATTGTTATTTATTTTGCTTCCTTTTTAGATTTTTAATTTAATTAATTATATCTTTTGTTTATTGTTAAGTAACATATTTATATAATAGTAATAATTCTATATTTTTTATTTACATTTTTGTTCCTAGATGGCAGGTATAATTAAAAGACAAGAAATCTCTAAAACACAAATATTAACATAAATTTTGGCAGCCATGAATATACTATATTAAAAGAGCAAAAATATATACTTTAAAAAACATTTTCATTAATTTGAAACATAATGTAAACATAAACTGAAATATATTTTATGTTTATTATTACAAAATGTTTTGTGAACTTATAATTTATATGACAATAAAATAAAAAATGTGTTTTTTAATTTCACATGATAATTTCACAATTTTAAAAATATTTTTATTTTACTTATAATGAATGTAATTTATAGTAATAAATATGCAAAATTATATATATTTTACTATTATTTTATTGAAATTGAAGTTACATATAAAAGGAATTAATCTTACTGAATGGATCTCAATTTTAATAATATTCATTGCCTGCAGAACTACATAATTGGTACACATTTTTACTATAAATTTATTAAATGAATCAATCATGGTTTTTAAAATAACCTCAGCATTCAGTTTTAATAAAGATAATTACATAAAAAATAAATAAAATCATTTTAGGGAGCATAATATACACATTCTCATTTATTTTTGATGCACTTTGGGTATTAATACAAATAAAGCAAGAAAAGGTCTATTATATCTAATGTTTTCTATTTTATTTTTTGTGTATTTTATTACATGATTAAATTTTTAAAATAAAGTTATCAATTAATCTTAATTATTATTATTTTTTATTTGAAAAAGTGATTTCTATTATATTTGAAATGATCTCAATAACATATTATATACTTATGAACATTTTAAATAAAAATAAAACAAGTTTAAAAAAATAAATATTGTAGCTAGCTTAGTTTTCATTTTTTAATTTATTTTGATGCAGTTTAAAATTTTTTTTCTTAACATGAATTTTGCAGCTGCTTTTAATAATGTCATAATCCTATATATATATATATATATATATATATATATATATATATATATATATATATATATATATATATAATGAGTCATTTTTGAAAGTCTGATACAATGGATATCACTTTTTTTTGAAGAAGTGGATTCTACTTTTGATGATTGCTTTGGTTAATCCTTGCATAATGAATTCTCCTACAATATAGTAGCATGTATAAATAAAAAAAAATTTAAAAATATATTGTTCAAAATGTGTATTATAGGTCAATAATGAAGCAATGGATCTGAAGCCCGATCCATGCTTCACATCTTCCTATAAACTTAATTAGTATTGTAGACCTGAATTAAGTTTATAGTTCAATATCAGCAGGGTTTTGCATTAGAGTTAAAAATAATTATGCTTATCAAATGTGTATTACATTTAAATATTTTGTTTTAAATAAATTTCATTCTATTAATAAAAATTGCTTAACCTATTAGTCAAACATATATATACATCTAGCGTATATATATATGAGTTAATGCAAAATTCTGCTGAAATAAAATGCTTATTCTACTATAAAAAAATAATAATATATTGTTGTTAAAATTTTGTTAAAATATTTAGTATGATTTGATTTTGAGATAAGCCCGCCAACATTTTCTAAAAGAATGTATAGTTTTGATTAGTGAGCCATTCAAGTCTAATTAAAGATGGCCTTCTCTTTCTTTCTTTTTAATTAATAGAATTCAAACTTTAAAGAAAGAAATTTAGAGTAAAAAAGTAAAAGTTATTTTTAGAAAATGTTGCTTTGAAACAAAGGAGCATGGGGAGGCTTATCAAGATCTCAGATCATACAAACAATAGAAGGTAGCTGACAGAGAGGGTATAAATAGAAGTGAGAACAAAAGACTAGATTATTCAGATTTTTCCTTTGGAAGGATTCAGTTATTCAGATTTTTCTTTTTGAAGGAGCAGATTATTCAGATTTTTCCTTTGGAAGGATTCAGTTATTCAGATTTTTCTTTTTGAAGGATTCAGATTATTCAGATTTTTCCTTTGGAAGGATTCAGTATTCAGATTTTCCCTTTGAAGGATTCAGATTATTCAGATTTTCCTTTTTGAAGGATTCAGTTGATTCAGATTTGCTTCACATTTAGCTTGTGCTCCAAAAAGTTATACAACTGTCTTTTCAAATCATGGAGAAGTTTGAACATGCTCCAGTTAAAAGCCATAGTATTTTGAAGGAAATGAATATGCTAGGCTAGGCAAATAAATAGCTTTGCCTACCGCCGAGGTTCCTGAATACCATCCAAAATGCCATAGTATCTACTCAATAGTCATCTGAACTCTGTGCCGTGTCTGGAGAACTTTTCGTGAAACCATACTACATTTTTTTTCATTGTCCGGACAAATACCTGTCGACGGTCGGATCAAGCCACGAACGCCGTAGGGAACATGACCAAGGAAAAAGGACGGTAATCGTATCTCCTCTATTGAACTATTTCTTATGCTACCTTTTGTTCATACTTTTTTTAATTGCTTCATTGAATTATATGTATGTGTTATGTAACCATTTTTATTAGACGAGTCTTAATATATATATATATATATATATTGTGTGATCATCTATCTATATTTAACCTTTTTCCCTTTGCTATTCTTCCTGACTAACCTGTGTAAATATTTAGTATTCCATTGCGGTTGAGTTAATAGTTAATTTTTGTTCATTTAAAATCTCTTTCCAATTTTATTCATGTTTGTTAATTAAATATGAGTCAGTTTCTTTTGTGTGCCAACTTGATCTCTTTGATAACGCCTCTTTTGTCCGCCATTAGCTTTACGTATATCTGATTTAATTATATATGTTTTAAATAATTTTTAAACACTGTTTTTAGCGCAAAGCAATTAGAAATGCTTGCGAAAGATTCTTTTTTTATCGTACTTTATCGAGAAGATTGAGTTGACAATTTTTAATAAAATTGGGAAGAAAAGAGTTAGACCGCAAACCTATTAATCTGTTTTTATTGTCTAATTAGTTTGTTTCATTAATTTAGGGGAATAGCGGAGGCCATTAAATCATTATTCCTAGTTTAAAGTCATTAATTAAAGATCTATTATTTAACTAACAAGCTTGACTTTTGCTAAATTTGTTATAAATGCTTTATTTTACTTTTCAATGATCCAGGCACGCAAAACGCAAAACACATATTTCTTATTACTTTTGCACATTTAACTATTTAGCTCTTTATGTGTTTCCAGTCCATGTCTCTACCGCTGTGCTAAGCTTGGCCGGTTGAAAAATAATTTATGCATGGCTCAGATGGTGTTGTTTGTTTGTGATCAGGCCTCGAGAATAGGCAAATGGGCAGAGGTCATAGTATTCTTGATTTAATATCTCGCATATGAGTGGCTTCGAGGTACTTTCGCCTAGTATTCGAACTGGGTTAAACCAACATACATTATCTGACTGTCACAATAAAGACTATGATAAATACAACAAAAAAATGTAATAAATTAAAGATATTATTAATACTTCAAATAAAGACAAATTATTTAAGATTTTCAGAATTGTTTTAATATATGAAGCAATATTAGCATTACATTTAATTTATTGTATGTTAATAAATTGAAGTGTATATGTTTCACTACCCATTATTATTATTATTATTATTATTATTATTATTATTATTATTATTATTATTATGATGATGATGATGATGATGATGATGATGATGATGATGATGTAGATTATATTACTTATGAATTTATTATTTGCATTTTTTAAATACAAGTTCTTATAGTGCAGTTATTACCAAAGCTGTGACTACAGTTTGAGTCCAGACTGAAAGAATTTAATATTTTTTCAGATCATAAACAAGTTTAGGATTTTTCTATCAGATAGAACAGTTTATAACCAAAACAAGTAGTCTTTTTAAAGTAGTCAGTAAATGAGAATCTATTTTCTAGACAGAATGATAAAGATCTGAGATTAATATGTTTTGGTTAAATAAATGCCAGCAAGCTAACTGCAAAAATTAAAAAAAAATATTGTAACATAATCTTTATTAATGGTAGGGTAAGTGACATAATTAGTTTCACCATAATTTTTTTCCTGAAACCAATTGACTGCAAAAAAGTAAAGATTACTATATAAAAAATATTTGGTATACTGGAAAGAAATGCTTTTAAAATATCTGTAATGATTGAAAATTAAGCCTGTTAAATTTTATTGTTAAATTTGTAAGCATAAATAAATTTTCAAATATTCTTTTTCTATCTGATTTATGTATTTAACTTTGATTAATAAGTTGCAGTAATGTGTAAAATCATGACCTGTTCATTTTCATGGCAAATAAATTCAAAATGCAATGTCTAACATTATTCACTTTCAATTAAAATATTTTTTAATCAGATATTATTTTAAATTTCAAAAATGTTATAATCATGAAAATATTCAATAAAAAGAATGGCTGTCATCCAATTTTTCATATTGCAATGACAAAATACATATTTCAATGCCATTTCTGTTTTTACTAGCGAATTATCTCATATTAGGATAAAACTTTATCAGTTTCAGAAAAATAAATAATCAATAATAGCATAATTTCTATCAAATTGTAATTTTAAGTTTAATTTTGATATAAATAAAATAAAAATTTTAGGACAAGAGAGAGATAATGAAAAAAGAAAAATTAAAGAGGCAGTTTTTATTAGTAGGTATAAAAATACGATAATAAACAAACAGTCAGCAAATGTTAGGATTAATGAATTGTGGGATATTTAAATCGACATGTGTTTCCGGTTGGTAATAGATGATTCCATTTTGAAAGTTGAGTTGAAAATGATTATGAATATAATCGAAAATATTTCTTTATGAGTTTTTATTGAGTTTTTATTTATATTGTATTATAAATTGTTTACCGTTGTTTGGAATATATTTAAGTTTTGTTATTGTATTATTGATATTAGCGGACATTTATTTTGTTTTATATATATACACTTAGTAAAATATAACATTTCCAAATGTAATGTAAATTTGTTGTATAATCTTAAATTCCTGCAAGAGTTATTCATTGCAACAAGTTTATGATTACTGTTTCTCAGTATATATACTAATATTATATATTTAATTTAACATTTATAACAATTACCAATCCAAGTAAGATTTGAATTGCAACTATAATTAGTCTGCCTTGCAAATTGACTATTTAATATTGAATGATCAGTTTAAATTTTATTTAAAATGGAATCATAAGTTAAGATATTTATAAATTAGTTATATAAAAAGATTTGGTGACAGTTTTTGTTTAGACTCCTATCATACCTAATGAGGATAGGTTATAGTTGAAACATATGCAGTATGAAAGATCAATTCATTTATTTCCCCCTAGTAGCAGTTAAGAATTTTTAAGTTTAAATTTACAATAGAGAGTATTATAAAATACTCTTCTTATTAATTACACTTAATTTCAATATTATATATATTAATTCTAATAATCTCACAGAAAAATGAATTCATAATATTATTTCTGCGAGCTTCTATTTAATAAAAATATAATAGCTAAATAGCTGACATTTCAATACAATAATAAGTACTTTTCTCAGAGCTACTTCTTTTTCAACTGATAAGAATTTGTGTGGTGACATTTAAAATCGTTATTTTTTCTTTTGTCATTTTCTCCTCATTCTTAAATTCTATTGGTTGAAAAGTTTTAAAAAATATTTTATCCTCCAATATCTTTTTCCAAATATTTAGCTATTATATTCTTATTACATGGAAGCTCCACAAAATAATACTATGAATATAGATTTGGTTGAAAATCAAATATAGTAAATAAATACAAACCAGTGCTAGAATGTTTCAACAGAATTACCTGAATTTAGCAACACAAAGTCTGAATAAATATACAGATTGATTGAGTCAGACATTATGTTTCTAAATAAGGGTAGTGCTGTTAAAATAATCTCACATTGGTTTATATTCATTATTCATATATATATTAATGTAAAAGAAATATTAAATCACAGTTTAAATTTAGTAAAATTTATTGAACCAATTATATATCTACACTCATACAAATTTAGATACTTTTATGAACATAAGTAAAAAAATAACACCTTATATAAATTAATATTTATTAATATAAAATTCTTAAAATTTAATAACAATTACAAATGTCATACGATAACTAAGCCAATTAATACATATAGTAGATGATCAAAATTATGTTTTAAAAGTTGGAAAAAAAAATAAAGTGAATCTCATATGACATAAACTGAATTCTGTAAAGATGGCCATAGTTTTACATGTCAGTTTAAATCTACATGACAGCAACAGATATTCAACCAAGATCTGGTACCACTTAACCAGTAATAATGTAGAGAAGTGATCTCTGAGACAAAGAATGATAGTATTGTTTGCAAAAGGATTTTTAAACTCTATGTAATTTAATGATTGACATTTTTTTAAAACTAATAATGTTTAAAATTACTTTTTAAACTAACCTGGAAATGATAGCAAAAAGGTATTTATTTTCAAAGAACAAAACAACTATTGTTACTACATTAATTAAAGTACATTTTCATTAAAATAAAGTCTTATTAAGACAAAAAAGAATAATGATTATAAATATATGGAAATATCTAATTTTCTACTCAGGCAATGTTATAAAAAAAATAAGTTAATAATATTTTTTTGCTGTTTTGATGTAGCATTTGTAATCGTCTTATTTAAAAAAAAAAACAAAAAAAAAAACAAAGAAGGAAACAAAACAAAAGAAGCCGTCAAACACAGTATAATACTATCTCTCAAACTAAGATCTTATAAAAAAAAGTTTTAAATATTGCTTTTAAAAACAATATACATATATAGCCATTTTCACACTCCTACCAAGTCTTTCTTTAATTTGTTATCTTATATTAATCTGTATTTTCAATTTTAGATTCAATAAGATTTAAAAAAAGAATTAATTATTTATATTAAAGCTAATTTACAAGTAATTTGGCTATCAAAGACAAACTTTTCACATTATAAAATTAGTTTCGAACACATTCTAAAAAGTCATTCACTGGGATGATCAGGTTGATGGAAAAACACAACATGAAAAAGCAATTAGGAAAGGTAATATAAGACTTCCAATATAAAAAAGTTCAATAGAAATAAAGTTAAAAACCAGTAATAATCGAAGACCAATAAACTGACTAAAATACTTGCATGTGATATTATTATCATGTTTCCCATTATCAATCCATTTCAGGATGAAAATCTCTCCAAGTTTAATCCATTTTCTTTAATTCCATATAGTCACTTTCTGGATCTTTTACAATCTCCTGGGATTTAATTTAAGAGTTCAACTATTCATATATTATCATCTTTTCTAGAAATAGTCCAACTTCAGTCTCAATTTCTTCAATGATGTCAAAATTCCTGTTCATTCTCTCACTCAAATATTTTTTTGATCTCTTCTTGTTACTTCTATCATATATCTTTCCATTCTTCATTGTCTGGTTTGAAGTCACCAAATTGTTTTTTTTTGTTGAGTATCCAAGTCTCAGATCTTCATTTCAGCACATATGCATATTTTCTTTTAATATTAAGTTATTTTGACCAAAAGCACTCTACCCAATGGTTAAACTTGTCCATTATGTTTTGAACTATATTAACATTCTAACTTAAGTATTTGTAGTTGTTAACTTCTTTTGATATATCATTACTAATATTTATTTATTTTTTGATCAAATTTATTTAATATTAGTCATTTTGTGATTTATCTTTAGGCCTACTTTCTTACTCTCATCTGGTAACTCTTACAATAGTTCTTGAATCTCTGAAATATTATTTACAAAAAAAAAAATCACACCATATTCAGTCTAGATGACTTAAGTAATCTCCATTTATTTTTATTCTCTTAGCTTCCCATTCTAATCCACAAATAATTTTTGTAAAAGAGCTATAAAAAGTTTTGGGAATATGGAATTCCCCTATTATATATTCTTCTTAATGCCAATCTTCTTAGTATTATTATGCAATCTTATCATTGCTGTTGCATTTTAAGAAATATTCTTCAGAATGTGACAATATCCTGTGTCTATATCTTGACTATCCAATGTTTTAATCACTGTAGATATGCTTATAGAGTGAAATGCTTTTCATAATCTAGAAATGCAAAGCATACTAGAAACTCATACTTATTAGTATATTTTCTATAGCTTCTCTAAACAATTGTATGTAATTACTATGCTAAAACCAGATTGTTCTTTTGGTTGGTTAAAATTCAAAGTTTTCTATAGACATGTTGTAATTATTTTGGTAAAAATTTTGTATAGAATTAATAAAAGATTAATAGGTTTGTAATTTTTAATATCTTCTTTATTGTCATTTTAAAATATTATTATTACTGTATGTGATATACATGGATGTATTTGTAATTCTGGGATTGATTTAGGAAAACATCACAAAAAACATTTTTTATTCTAATTTTATATCTTTATGAGTAGCTGATGGTAATGATGATCAAATAAACAATTTCATTCATGTTTTAAATAAGTTTGTAATTGATAATTTGTATAAACTCAATAATGAACTTTTATTTGTTAAATGTTGGTTAAATATTGTTTATCTTTATTTCAGTGAATCTTGCAATGCTTACACCAAATTTATTCCCAGATTTTGCTTATTCTCATTTTATATCAATACATAACTTTTTAACAACCTTTGATAATAACTATAAAATATGGATGAAGCACAGAGAATAAAACAAAGTTATATATTGATACAGATTAAGAATAAACAAGATTCACAAAAAAATGATGGATGCTGTAATGTGTATTGGAATTGTTTATTTTAAATATTTTGGAATATTTAATTTTATTTAAAATGTAATTATCAAAATGATTGTTTAATACACTATAATATTAATTTACATAATGAAATAATTAGTAAAATGCTAATTGTAATTTTATTTTAAAGCAAACAACATTGCCAATTCCCATAAAATCAAGAATCACTAAAATATATACACTCACACATATTTATACATATGTGTGGGATAATTTTTCTTTTTCAAATATATGTAGAGTAATCAAATAGCAGAGTACTATGATTATGTAAATTCTTAATTTGAAGAACTAATAGCCTTCTGTTTCTTACCATCTTATCACATGACCACCACTTCTTTTTCTTATTATCTTCTTAACACAATTTATTCTAGCATCGCAAATTTAAAAAAAGTTTCATTATAAAACTTTAACAATTCTCTACATTATTACGATACATAATAAAAAAAAATTATAAAAAATCCATTGCATAGATCATATTTTTTATCTTAATAAAATCTATATCAGATGTTAATTCTATAGTTACATCAACTTTTCTACTACTTATTAATCAATATGTTTATTTATTTTAACAAAAGTTTTAACTGAAAATAAATCTGAATAAGTCTCTACAATACACAAAACAAAAATACTTTTATTTGATTAATATGAATATTGCTGGACGTATAAAGATGCTAACGTTTTCATATCATTAAAAATCCTAGAGTAATAAAAATTGAATGCTATTGATTTGAAATAGCTTAATAACAGCTATCTGAATTTTATGCTGAATTCAATAATAGGTTAACAGCTTTTAAAATTTCAAAGAGTTCAAATAATTTGAGTAGCAAGCTGAGACATTTTACTATGAAAGCTGTAAGTTTAGTTGATTGGAAGAAAGTTTTACAAAGTTCTAACATTACCTTAATAGCAATAAAGAGTTGATAGAAAAATCAGGTGTAACTTCTAAAATGGAATATTATGAAATTGACTAAATGTTCTCATGAAATTAATTACTTTAATTGCAAAATCTCTCATAAAATCTAATTAAATATAAAAATAAATAAATCACAAATTGGTTTACTGTGACTATTAAAAATTAGAATCACTAATACAAAGACTGTAAAAAGTTTATGAGTCTCTTTTATACTTTGGATAATAGATTTAGTAGTGGAAAAGTGAATTGAAGACAAATAGATAAAAATCTAGAAGTATCATTTATTGTCTTTCTAATTTTCACATATAAAATTAGAATGAAAGAGTTTCAAATTTTTGATTGTAAATCAGCACACATTATTAGAAAAATAATTTTATTTGCAATAACAGCTAGTGACTTGAAAACAAAAATATGTGAATTCTTTGAATACCATTTCTTAAGTGAAAGTTATATGGAATAGCAATTGGACTAATAAAAGCAGGTAGTACCACAAAAATAATTATGTTGTTAGTTGCCCAAGAGGTCATGTGATGTTTTCAAGCATCCAAATAGTAGAGTAATTTATCAATTAATTACTTAGTTGAAAAATGGATAAAAATATTGCTTTTTTAATATGATACTTAAAATAAAGTAACATTTCCATTGAATAACCTAAAACACATCTATTGTTATTGTATATAAAAATTATTTCAGAAAATTTAGCAAAATTATAAAGTTACTAACTGTAATCTATTCTATATAAAATTTTTACTTCAATTTTATCCCCATGTTATGGTAGAATGGCAGATTTTAAAACTCGAATTTCATGATCATGGCGCAGAATAGTGATTTATGGACTTAAAACACTTTATGCTTGAGAGTTCATAAAAAATTAATTATTTTTTATTAATGCAATTTTATGTGAATGATTTAAAAGAAAGCAGAATTTCATTTGATCAAAACCACATTTAAAAGTAAATTTGTATAAGAGATCATGGAGGGTGTAAAATAATTCAATGTTGTAATAATTATGAACTTTCAATTTATTTAGATTTAGAGAATTGTGATTTTTTAAAAATCTATATTAGACCATTGATGTTTTAAAAAATAAGAAAATTAAAATATGTACTTTATTAAGAAAATTTAAAAAATGTCACTTCACCAATAATCCCTTATATAAAGTTATAAAAAATTTAATATAGAAAAGTAATTCAATTTTCTCCTTCATTTCAGTTGGAAGAAATTTTGAAAATATATTTTGCTAAATTCAATATAAATGATGACTTATAAAAATCAACAGATGTAAATAAGATACATAGCTGCCATGTACAGTTATGCAGAGCATAAAGCATTTCATCTACTGTGATGCAAAATCACCATGATAATTAATAAAATTTATATATAACTGAAAATGTTTAGATTTATAAATGACTCCCTTGCTAGAAACACATTCTGATTGTAAATATAAATGGATTTCTTTTTTATTTAGTCTTGTAATAATTATTTAAAATTTATTACATATTAGCTATTACAATAATTAATAAAATTTACATGTAAATGAAAATGCTTAAATTTCTGAATTGCTTTTATTAAAACATCCAAATTTATATAAAAATTGGCACATCACCATTAATAATTTGTTTAAAAATAAACTTACATAAAAATATTGCTTTATAATAATTATGCATAGTACATAATTTGGTTTATCATCAGTCATGTTTTATAAGCTTTTCTATTATATGTTTGATATAGTTGTAGTATTGAGTATCAAATACTGAAACACGGAATCTGAGATTGGTGCAATATCATTCTCTCTCTTTTTTAATACTGATATTATCTTTTCCAATACTTATATTATGTTTTTAATACTGATATAATTTTTTTTTACATGTTTTACTAATCTGCTTTTTCTTGTATCAGGACTGCCATGGAATTATTGCTTAAGTAAATTTTGTAATTGGTCCATAATATCACCCAAACACATGATGGTTCAATTCCAAGGAAAATAGAATAAGTAAAAAAAAAACAATTTTTTAAAAAGATATTATTGTGCATAATATTATTTTTTAATGTCACTCTGATAATTGTAATAAACATACAACATCATTTGTAACCACTCTGTTGGGAAAGTGCCTAGAAAATTCATTATCTATTCTAGTGGGGAAAAATCAATTGTTTATATATTTTTTAGTTATTATAATCTATCATTAAACAAAAGGAAGTGCAAAGCATGATAACAGCTTGTAAAAGTTTATCAAATGAATAATGTAAGTGTGGAAATTCCTTCCCTTTAAATGAAAGTAAATTCTTAAAATCCATAGACACTGGATTATATAGTATGAGAAAGTTATTATAGTGAAATAACCTACAGATGGCAGTATTTTAACAAAATATTGAATTTCGATCGCCGTATATGATATTACAAAGAACCACCTCTTCATCCCCTTTTATGTTATATGATTCTTGAAAGAGTCGACTGTCTTTATCCATAATTGTACAGTAGGAGTTTCTGTCAATGTCAGAAATCACACACAAAATGTTTTACTCTTTCATAATAGATTTAGATCATGAAAAAATACATTTTCCATAAGTGTTTACATTTGTAGATAATTTTTTACAGTATATTGTCCAATATTGTGCTTAAATATAGAATCTTATTCAAAAACATTAACTTTTAAAAGAAGAATAATCCAAGAGAAATAAATAGTATTTGATCACTGTTTATAAATCAATGACATTCAGTGACAGTGAGTAGAAAACATCTATTTTTTATAATTACTTGTATATTTATAATTATTTTTCACAATATTTTGACAAATAATGTGGTTAGAATTAGATTTTTATTAATAAATATTTAATTTTAGAAAAGGAAAAGACAACAAAAATGAATAATCAGTGATTCTACTTTTAAGTAAATAAACCTCAAGAGTGTGTGCTTGAAAATGTGAAGGTAGGGACCTCTACATGTCTTAACCACAAGCTTACACTTTGTAAAAAAAGAGGGGAACTTTTTTACTTTGACCTACTTTCTATATAAATAGGCGAAGCTGAAGCAGTTAGATCTGAGAGTGTGAAGCTATTCAATACTTCACTGATTAAGTCCACAATTCCTATTACCAATTAGCACTCACAAAATCTTTCAATTTATAATGAGTCAATGGAATGATCTTATTGCCTTAGTAAATATTACTTACGTAATCAATGTGCATTAAATAAATTTATAATTACAATTTTAAGTAAAGAAAAATCAGTGGGGACTACACATTGTAATTGGTTGGAAAATAATTCTTTTGTTTTACTGCAGACAATTTTTGGCATTTTTCCTTACATTTTTTTTTATAGTTAGGTTTTATTTTTCATTATATTTGAGCAATTTGAATGTAAAATAATTCAATTGTTAGAATTTAAAATAACACAATTCTGATTATTTTATGTTAATATTTTTATAAATAAAAACTAACTGATGAATAAAAGCAATTCAGCTTCATTCAATAAGAGGAATAAAAACAATTAAAGTTTAACTCAATCTGACCAATAAGAAAATTAAGATATGTACAGGTTAATCAGTATTATTGAATGAATATTTGAGAAACTAACTTTGTTAATAGAAAACATAACAAGTTACGCATGAGATTTTAAATAAAACAGTAAAAAACAGGAATTGTTTTTAACTAACTAATTAACCTGTTGGTTATAGTCAACCTAGTTAAAGCTAATTGTTATTTATCACATTGTGACCAGCAAAGTCAGGGGAATTAATATGTAAATGAAAAGGTAAAAGTGAAAATAATGATAAATTTTTATTATTCTTCAATGTCTGTGTCTTTTGTTAAAGAAAATAATATAGAATTCATTTATATTTAATTAATTAATTTTATTACATGGGCAGTGTCTGAGAAAAAGTGGTTCCCAGGGTAATATTTTCATGGGGGGGGGGTCTTTCTCACATGATAAAGAACATTTGCATATTAAAAAAATATTATCTTACTTGTAAATGTAGATATATTAAAATTGCACAAATTGGTACTTATAATTTATAAATAATTATTTATTTATTATAAATTAAAATATAATTTTGAATCAATATTTAAGAAAACAAAATAAAATATATATAATGCAAAAAATATATATTTTACTTTCTTCAATATTTTATTGTAAATCTATTAATAATATCATACTAATTTAATATTTTTTTGTAAATTCTGATTCAATAGATAAAAATTATAATAACATAATCAGAACATTGCAAAACATTTAGGTATTATGCTATACATAACTGAAAAATTTGCATTATCACACAATCAGTGTTATTTTGCACATGATATTCATTGTAATACTTACAAATTCAGATTTTTGACAAAGAAAACATTGCTTCACTCAGCATATGTTAAAAATTTACTTTTTGATTTTGACAAAAGATGTAGAGTATACAGACCCAGGACAGTGATAAATAGAGGCCTTGTGCCATTGCACTGTCCTTAGGCTGACTCTGTTCATGGAACTAGAGGTGTTGGAATTTAACTTGCACAAATGTACCTTATGCCTTAATAACATAAATAGATTTCGACAATTATGTCACATTTCTACACCACTATATCATCTTTTACCAGTGAAAAAAATTGTGTTCTCACTATATAAAGTTAAATATTGAAACAAGGTTCATATATTTATCATTTTGTAATATCTCATGACTTTCAATAAAATCTCTTTTGCAAATAAAGGATAATTTAACAACTTAGGTTTGCAAATGATTCCAATATTTTTTTAAAACAATGTTTTGCTGTCTTATAATTAAAAGTTTGTAATCTGATATCATATCTTACTTGAAAAAAAAGCTTAATATAATTAAGTAAAACAAGTATTTTACAAATTTGTATTGTCTAAATATATCATGGATAATGGCATACAATTGTGATTATTTGGATCTGTTGGCATTAACTAAATGCTAACAGATCAGATAAAATGGCATAAAATGCATTTAATAAGCTTAATATTTTTTAAAATAAATAATTCTAAGATATAGTGAAAAGCATATCTATTTGCTATACCATAACTAGGAGAATAGATCAGGTTATAGTCAATACAGCCATTCAGTACTGATTGATAAATGGGTATTTAACTATTGTTAGTTAGACAGTAAAAGTTAAAGTTTAATTTAAGTGAACCACAAGAATGCAATGAGCTGTCAGAATGCAATTTTCAACATTTCAGAGAAGCTGTTTTTTCCTTGAAAAAAATATAATCTTGAATTCATCTGTACTAAAAACTTATTTTTATTTGCAATTTCTTTTTAAAGTTTTAGTATATGTGAAATATTTACTTATTTTTCTAAAAAAGTTTCTCATTTTCATTAAGAATAAAAAATGAAAAAATACAAGCTTTTCCTCTATTATTTTTTAGTAAGCAATTAAACATCTTTTATTATTGAAATATTTTTCAATAAAAACATAATTAAAAAAATAATTAAAAATTATGTATTTTTATAGGTTAAATAACAATTAATGCCAAAATGATATGAATGAAAAAAAATATTTTTTTTTCAAATTCCACATAAATTCTTTTATTTAAATAAATCATTGTGGAGATGCTCCCCATAAAAAGCATGAAAGGCATAATTTAAATTTACATAAATAATTGCACAATAAATTGAATTCATTAGCCAGAAAAACTTGGTAATTGTTTTTAAAATGTCATATAAGTTCATTTGTTTTATCTTTCTGAGTACATATAGATAGAAAAAAAAATGCTTTTATATAATTTCAAAGAGATGTTTTTAAAAAAATCCATATCTATATTTCCCTGCATCAAAGCAAAGAAAGAGTTTAGGTTAACACACAACAAAAATTGATTTTGACAATAGTGCATCAAGAGAGTGCAAATGTTCTACACTAAAGGTGAAATCTAGTAAAGGAATGTGGGTCAAAAATCCCAGCAGTATACAAAAGGTAAAGAAATCCATTCTGGCAAGAAAACCCATAAAAAATTCCCAAGTAGAATAAATTTTGCATCCCATTCAATAATTTGAATTACTTGGTGGCAATTGTCAATACTGACTGGTCTATCCCATTAAGGACACAAATCAATGACAATCAGATTTTTACCTCTCAAGAAAACACGTGTCATTTATTTCACTCTAAAATGCTAAAAACAGTACTTCACTCCAGAATATTTAATGACGACGCATCTGCTAAAATATTCTCTCCTCTCTCTCTTTCTTAACAGGAAATGCCAATGTAAACTTTACTATAAAAGATAGTATTAAAAAAATATGTGAAGAAAATAAACATATGTTGAATATGAACATTCAATGGAGCACAAAGGTACTTAAAAGTATTGTAATATTGTTTATTTAAAAAAAAGAGGCATTAAAATTAAAAATTAATATTATACTTCGTGTGCGAACATAAAAAGAAAAGCGTAAAGATTTTTTTTTAAAGAGAGGGGCGGTTGAAGTTTATGTAAGAAGATTGAATGAATCAATTCAAGTAATCATTCATAATTCACAGTTATTTAATTACGTTACATGGAATTAGTCATTTCATTTGGAAATGCATAGTTTCTTAGCGAAAACACAATAGATCATTAAAAGTGAAAAAAAATATATATATAAACACAATCTTTTCGTCGAATAAAATAACAGTTTGGTGACTTAGATGCAAGAATATAACACAAATTCAATAAAAAATAAAACAACTGTATCAGTAAAAATAATAATAGTAATAACAGTCGAAAGATTTAATGCTTGGGAGTCCATAAGATATCAAGTCCAGAAATAATTGAGTTGCTCATGATCTATGGACATTAAGAGATCACTGCATCTATATATGGAGATCATTATCACCAGTGATATCTAATCATTGTTTGTTATTTCCACCTCTTAGTCAAAACTTTATAATAAACTAATAAACAGTTATGACGCTAAAGTTAATAACACTATTATATCATGAGATCAAAGTCACATTAAAATTGAAGCTGTGAATAATAAAATAATAAATGTTTCTGTATCTCCATATGTATTTGAAAATAATAATGAAAAAAAAAAAACCTATTAGGTAGGTAATTTTTGCTTAGGCTAAATAATAAAACACAAAAAAATAAAAATACCGAATTATAAAAGTCATATATCACATGCCTCAATTTTTAAGCTTGTTAATAAAAAAACAATAAAGAGCTCTGCTAATTTGCTCTAACAAGCTTTATTGATAAATGCCAGCCAAACAAAGCATTTAAAAATCTCTATCTTGAAAGCCACTCCCTAACCTCAGACCAATGGTTTCTGCTTTGGCATTCCTCAGTGAGAAGCTAGGATAGTTTCAGACACTAGATGTAAAAATACCAAGTCAAAGCCAGTATTTATCTAAAAGTTAACTATTAAGTAGAAAATCTGAAATTTTTAGACACATAAATGTCTTCAAACCCAGCTATCTAATTTAAATAGCTATATGGGGCTGAGACATCTTTAGCCAAATCATATATTAAAACCCTTATTAAGAATTTAAAGCAAATATTATAAATAGTCAACAAAATATCAAAGTCATATACTTAATAGTTAACTTTTAGATAAATGCTGGCTTTGGCTTGGTATTTTTAGATCTAGTGTCTGAAACTACCCTAGTGCCTTACTGAGGAGTGCCAAAGCATGAAACCATTGGTCTGAGGTTAGAGAATAGTTTTCAAAATAGAGATATTTAAATGCTTTGCTTGATTGGCATTTATCAGTAAAGCTTGTTAGAATAAAATACCAAATGTGTGTAAAATGGAGAATAAGTAAATCTAAAAAAAAATCTAATTTTATTCATCACTACTAAAATGCACTACATGGTTTGGTACAAAGTAAAGTGGAAAATTTGAAGCTCAAACAGATTACGGCCCATATGTCACTTTCAGTGTCGAACTTCATATGAATTTCTAAGCAATAAATCATCTAATTATTATTATTACTTGAATTACATTTATTCCGGATACTGAATATATATATATATTTCTGAAATATCAATTGTTTAGCAAATAAATTATTTCTATCTGTATGATGCACTGAAATGGATTCATTCAATCCATTTAAAAAATATTCCAGATTTTCATAAAACTTAAAATAATAAATCATATTTTTTTATTTAAAAATATAAAGGAACAAAAAAAATGAATGATTTGTTAACAAATAATATAATGGTTAGTTGTTCAAGAAATCATATGGGAGAATGAGTTTCACATCAGACCTTTAGTTTTTGAATCTATTACTGCATGTTACAGTAAACTAACTAGGACAATGATCTATTAGAATAAAAAGTACTTTTGCTGTCCAATTTTAACACAATTTTTTTTTATTATCATTATTATTAAAATATATTTTTGATATAATATTAATTAACATAAATTAGCATAAAGGGCTCATAGTGCAGTAATCAGCACATCTTCATGCTATGCCAGTGATCTGAAGATTGAGTCTAGGCTAACTAAACCATGAAAGTTTTTCAGATCACAAACAGATTTAGGATATTTATTTAGGCAGATGACTAATGAATCATCTATCTTGACATCTGGAAGTGAGTAGTAAATGAGTATTTAGAACTAGTGAATTGTCCTATTTAAATATTAAATTGGGAATTAAACTAATAATTATATACATATAAAACTTGAATGCAAAACAAACAAAAAAAACCTTTAAAATATAATAAACATTATACTATTTATATTGTAATTTTTTATATTTATATAAAGATCTAACCAAATGAATTAGAAATAAAAATAATTTAAATGTAATAGTTGTGATCTGTCTAAAAATCATAGTAAGAAAAAATTGAAATCTATATTAGTCAAATATAGCTTTATTTAAATATTTATATCCATTTTATTATGGTTTAGCTCAATGGTAAATTATAAAACAATTGTTTCTTGGACTGGGTTTCAGCTAAATAAAGTTAAAAAAATTCCCAGTTGTTTGACTGAATAAAATTCCTGTATTAGACCTGTTATTTGTGCTTACATTTATAAGATACTTGGGGAAAGGGTGACCCATCTGTTGCCTTCAGCATCCAACCACCTGTGGTTCATTCACTTGCCTGAATCCTTTCAGCAAAGCTTATGGAAAAAGTATTTATTTCTAACACTTTCCATATAGTATATATAAGGTATTTTTAAAATTCCAATAGTATTTCATTAAAGTTGGATAAAATTATAAAAGAATGACATCAAACATATATAAGCAGGATTTAAAATTCTCAATTTAACACATTGCATAAAATCATCAGTTATGATTTTTTGCAAAATTTCTTAGGGTAAACATATACTTCTAAGTTCTATTTCTGAAAGCAGATTATTTTGTGCCAAAGAAAAGAAAAATTGAAAGAATGCAATAACAATGAGTCTAATGACAATGCTTTCAAAAGACAAAAAAAAAATTGGTAAAAGCTTCAAATATTTTAAGTTTTTGTGAACTTTCAATCTTGATCTGACATGTAACACAAAATTGTCACTTACCTATATAAAGCCTCTAGAGGAACTTTAAAAAACAACTATGTTATATTTATATGTTTTAAAAAATTATAAAATTACTTACAAAATTAAGTTATATTTTCCTTTAAGACATATATGATTGGAACCAGAGCAATTTTATTGTTAAATAAATAATTATTAATACTGTTTCAGCATGCTGATTCTGTAAAAAAAAATTAACAACTGTTTTTTTTTTTTTTTTTATAAGAGTGGCCATATTGTAGACTTACACCCAGGATTTTTAATGTTTGCTTCCATTTATATTTCACTTATCATTAATATATATATAAAGAATAGATTTCAAGCAATTAACTATATAATTATTTACATAAGAATACTTAGCAAAAGGATTTCAATTCCAAGAGTGCATCTTTTTAAAGAAGGATGGTGGTTGAGAAATATTTAATTTTACATGTAAAAAGTATTAGGCAACAGCTTTATATTTATTTCTTTTATATATAAAACTATATTCGATGTAAATAAAATATATTCTTGATTGTAAGTGAACATGCATTTAATGAAAATTACTGCAAATAAAATATTACTAAATATTTTGTTTCATAAGTGCACACACACACCGAAAAATAATAAATATATATATATAGTATTAGAAAATATAGTGTTTGATTTGAAACAAAATATTTTAAAATAATCATTTTAAGAAAAAACAGTGCAAATATACATATATTAAATGTAGTAATAAAAGCATTGCAGTGTTATCATTTTCAATATAATATAATTAAATAATGTATATGTATAAAAAGATATAAAAAAACTAAGTATGAAGATAAAAAAATACACTGATTTTAATACCTATAAATATGGTTGTATATAAAAAAACATGTTATTAAAAGTTATTAAAATTATGATAGCAGTGTTACATAAAAAATATCAAATACTTTTTGAAAAATTAGGTTCAAAATAAATTTACATATTATAAATAAATTTGAATATTATAAATAAATTTGAATATTATAAATAAATTTCAGTAAATAAAATGATTGCTGATTCAGCATGGAATATGTATATTGTAGATAATTTACCTTTTTCACATGTATGTGTCATGTGTGTGTAAGATGAAGTAGATGACTAAAGGGAGGTTGAAAGTTTGGGTTCAAATCCCTTCTAATTACATCTTGCTTAAAATATAAATATTATACATGTATTTAATTATTAAATAAATATAAAGTAATACTTAACAAATTAGAGTGCAAAAGCAATAAAAACTAAATCGATTGTAAATAAAAATTAAAAAAATATACAAGTGATTATTAGAAGGTATTTAGTGAAATGGATTTAAAATCTAGTGGAATATTATCACATATGTTTAGATTATTCTGAGTACTTAATTAATTTTTTTGTGATATTACAAAGAAGTTTACATTTTGTGAGTTGCTTTTAGTAAAATTAAATACATTTGATACTTTTTTTTTCCTTAAATTTTTTTTTCTAAAACAAAATAATTGACTATCATAGAGCAATTCTATCAAAGTAAGATGGCATATTATTAGACATTTATAAAAAGAAAATCATTTTGAAATTCACACGCATATATATGTTTGTGAATGTGTATTTACGTGAGAACAATGATAAACAGATTTCTTAGAAAAGATAATGACTAAAAGGTAGCAAAATGGCTAGTGAAAAATAAATTGATATGTAATTTACAATAATAGTGGGTGTCACTAAAACATAAATGAATTAACAAAAATGACAATTTTCAAAAACCAATGAATATATATATATATATATTATGCAATATCTTAAGTACTTCAATTGTAATGTACCAAATATATTGTCTATTATGTGAAATATTCTATTTGAAATAATAATTTAGTCAGTGTTAATGTAAAACTTAATCTAAACCGAGAAGCTTCTCTTAAATCATAATGCAAAACAGTGATGCATTTGAAAGTTTTAAGTAAGAATACTTTATGTGTAAAATAAAACACATTGAATTGCACTCAATTTATTAAAAAATAAACATATATAAATGAAATAAAGAAATAAATTTTAATTTAAATATAAAATCCATTCTTTGATTTTTAGCTTGACAAATTTTTTCCAATATAAAATACTTTGAATTTATTCATATATCTGTATTGCAATATCAATTATAACTTTAACCCACATTGAGATGAGAGAAAGTTAAAACTGAAATATAGTGAATAAAATGTATTATTCATCAATTCTTCATTTATTATATAACAAATTATTCATATTTTAATTTAATACATTTTTCATTACAAACTTACAAGATATAATATTATTCAAATGAAAGTCAATGTCCAATAATGCGCTATTTCTTAAATATTATAAATTTCCATGCATTCGCCTGCTGGAAAGAGTATAAAAAAGAGTATAAAAAACTTAAGTGAATCAAGTTTTTTAAACTCTTACGGGTGGAAAAATGTGTGGAAATTTATAATATTTAAGAAATAGCGCATTATCGAAGATTGGCTTTCATTTGAATAATTTCAATGTTTTCAGCACTTTATTTTAATAGATTTACATTTGTAAGTCATGTTTGTCTAATCGTAGGTGGTTAAAAATGAGACATTGTCTTTTTCTTGTGATAGGTTAAATAGATTTGTACAATTGAATATTTGATTATAATATCAGGTACACAATAGACTCAAGCCCTGATTTAAGCATGGTCTGTAAGAGTTGGCACATATAGAATGTACACTCTAAACTTAAATGATTCACTTAAGTTTTTTAAACTCTTACCGGCAGACAAGTGTATAAAAATTTATAATATTTAAAAAATAGAGCATTATCAGAGATTGACTTCTGTTTGAATAATTTCAAAGTTTTCAGCGCTTTATAATAATAGATGTAAAAAATATAATATATGAAAAGATATTCATTAATCATAAGTAATAGTTTTGACTCAATTTCCATTCATCTTTACTTTGTCAACAGTACATAACTTACAGATGAATCTGAATCCTTCATTTTGTTAAAAGGAGACTAAAAGCGTAAACTGTACATGAGAAAAATATAATAATGGGAAGCTATTAAAATTACAAATAACATTTTAATGACAGTTATTCACTAAAATACATGATTCATATATTCTACCACTATTATTTGCAATGACATATAATGTTTGAAAAACTAGATTAAATTATAGTGATTATACATTTACATGAATAAGATCTTGATTTATATTTTATAAATGGCAAAAAAATAAATGAAAAGATCTTTATAAGTTAATTCAAGATTTATTTTATTACAAACTTTGTCTTAATTAGAAATATCATATTTGCATAAATAGAACATGTCTATGATGGCAGTTACTGTGTTGTGAGCATGACATGTGCATAAAATATTTGAAGCAATGAAATGTGGCTATTTTTGATTTATAACTATTACTTTAATCAGCATTTCCGGAGTTTGGAATATTTTGAAATTTACCATCTTCACTTTTTATAGTTAATAAAACAAATATTATGGTATAACAGGAATAATAACAATGTAAGAAATAAAATTAAAAATGCCCGTAAATTGTAAACAAATACTAGCAATAAGGTAAAAAGTGAATACTTGTAACCATCCATGATAAAGCATTAAACTTATTAACATATTAAGCCTTCAATTAGTTCCAAAAAATGTAAGGAAAACAAAGATTATGCATATTACTTCATGTTTTTTTTAATAAAACATCTATTCATATGAAAAATTGCATCATAGTAATGATTTATTAACAATAGATATGTTCCCAGTTTCATCATTTCTTAAACAATAGGTATGAGTTTAAGAAATGATAAATCTGGGAAGAAAATAGCATTATTTATAAGGACAAGTTCCAAGGTAAACTGAATTATTGAATTTTAAAAACTTATACTTTGCCCTATAACAATTGTAACAATGTTTATTGAATCAAACAAACTTTTGCAAAAATAAATTTAAACATGCAAAACATTAAATTCAACACAAACTTTTGATAAAATATAAGTGATCCAGATGATCCAATGATTCCAGCGAATCATTTATAAATATATAGTGAAATAAAACATCCCTTGTTACATAATTTAAAAGCTATTGGCTGTATATCAGGATAATTTTAAATTATTACACGTTTATAAAGAAGAAAGAGAAATATTGAATATTAAAATCTGCATATTAAAAATGTTAATGATTCATAAACAAAATAAAAAGACATTAATATTTTAATTATAAATTTAATTTCCTTGATATTAAGATACTTGAAACAAGTGTTAGTAGTTTTCAATAGCAGTAAAAGTGTGCAGTAAAACTAAATTTTGGTTTTTGTTTTCATTCATAAATGTCAAGAATTAGCAACAGTTAGAAGTTTGATAGAGCAAAGACCAACTTCCAAAGTCAAATTACACGAAATGGTAGTGTTTGTTTACATTATAATTGTAAAGAAGAAAGTTTAATTATAAAATATATATTTTTTTGTTTCAAGATTATTTCTAAATTTTTTAAAGATGGCTTTATTTAATGAATATAAAAAATATTTAATTTTTACAATTATATCATGTTTTGAAAAAGATTTAAATTTGCATTATGGGAAACAAAAAAAATTCTAACAGAAAAAAAGCTTTTTTATAAATAAATATAAACAATGAGCATTGCCAATTGCTCAACAAGCTTTGTGTTAAATGCTTAGCCAGAGAAAGCATTTAAAATATCTCTGTCAGGAACCCCCCCCCTTCCAAACCTCTGACCATGGTTTCATGCTTTGGCACTCCTCAAAGAGGTCATAGGGTGGCTTCAGACACTAGATCTGTGACTCTATTTTTTATTTGACTAAATAAATAAGTACATTCATTTTAATAATAATGAGGCTAATAAATAGTTTTATTTTGCTATAAACTATTTGAATTGAAGATGCATATGTGGGAAATTAAATATTAGCCCCAAATTACTTGGTTTATTTTTCATGTAAAGACTTTAAGTCTACATTATAAAATAAAAATAAAAGCTTTTTAAGTTACAGTGGAGATATAATATCTATCTTTATTTTTTGTTCCAGGCATTCTTAGCATATATCTTATATAGTTCATGCTTTGCTTATAAGCATTGTTTAATGTATTGTTCTGCACTGTACAACCTTCTACATGCTCGCATATATATATAACACAGATGCTTTTTTATGCAGAAAAAATGCAAATACAAAATAATATAAACAAAATTTAAAAAATATTATAGTTTTTAATAATAAATTGCAAGAACACATTTACATATACATTTAATGAGTTCAATCATTCACATTCACCAAAATAATAATGAAATCTCACTTAGCATATCCTTAGTTTTTTTTAAAAAATACATTGGACAGTGAATAGTCAGACTTTGATTTATTAAAGCTGTTGATATATCAAGATAATCCATTTTCATCACACTGTAGATGATTTCATTTTTTTAAACATTTTCCCTATGAAAATTTATTAGCAGCATTATTATCACCAGTCATAACTTCTCCAGTTATTTTAACATTTTCAAGTCCATATTAATCTTGGAATTTATGCAGTCATTCTTACTTGCAGTTATCTAATTCATATTCTCACTTATCACTTGTGAAAAGAACTTTACAAACTTTCTTAAATTACATTGATCTTCTAGTTTTACACTTAGAAATCCTTTTATATAAAATACTGTAAGATATCAAACTTTTGAAAGAAAAAAATTAAGAAATACATATGATTTTAATCTAACTCAAATTATAATATTTAACCCTTTGTCACATGATATTTCCATTATTCTCACTAGTGATAATTTTTATAAATATTCAACATTTGAATTTAATATTTAAATCTTTATTTTATATTAGAATTCAAGAAACTAGATTAGATTTGTTAGAATTATAAGTTTATAAATAGAAAATGTTCTAAAAAAATCATATTTAAACTTTGGAAATATAGAAAAAACTTTATAAAGTGAAATAAAATGCAATACATAATAAGAATAATTATTTTTTTCTTATTAAGTGAGTACTGCAATATCAGTGAAAATAATAAAATTAACAAAATCTTCACTGATATTTGCAAAAAGCAAATAAACTGATATTATTAAGTCATCATCAATTTATGAAATTGTGTTTAGATTTTAAAATTTTAATTATAATAATTAAAATACCACAAAAACTCTATACTATTGTATTTAGCAAACCATTAACAATTGTAGTTGCCTTTTTATTGTTAGGATGAATTTCTAAAAGTATATTCAACTAAAAATAAAAGTGTAATCATATATACCAGGGGGTTGGGAACCTTTTAGTGGTGTCATGCTTAACCTATATGTTACTATGTTATTTTATATGCTGACATGATTCTACCAATCTTATATATAGCATCAAAATTGGTCTGATTATAATGGGGTTCAAAAATATAATATATATTTGAATTTCATTATAACCAGATCTTATATTTTTGATCATTCAATAATTTAAAATACATAGGATTATATGTGAAAAGTATGTTTTGTTAAATTTGCATTCAAAAGATATGTATAAAATTCCCTTTTGCATGGAAAAATTGCATTCCAATGGTGCCTAAGAAAATATGTATTGTTTACAAACTTACTGATTAATGTATAGTAAAAGTGTATTCAACTTTCAATGGTTTAATTTAAAAAGCTGATTAATGAATTCTAACAAAATGAAAAAGAGTATTTTTCTACCAATCATTACAATTTTTTCAATAAACTCATTTTTGTGATGTAAAAAATCAATTTAAAATTGGAAAATTTTCATATATTCTTCTTTTCATTAAAACTATGATATTTGGAATTTTTCTCTGTGAGAAACTTGTTTTAATTACACAATAGACATTAAAAAAAACAATGATTTCTATCTTCTTTGAGATCCAAACAATATTATCGAGTCTCATGTATTTGTGGACTTTGTTCCCACATTAACCAGACTATCATTAACTATAAACTTTTTTTTTTTTTCAAATAAACACACCAAAGCTTAAAATGTATTATTATATAATTATGAATAGAAGTTTTTCAAATGAATTAATCATATAATATTTTGCCTGAGTTGTGTATAAAAGTATCAAAGGTCAATTGACCATCAAAAAAAAAAAAAAAAATCCAGGCAAAATTAATCCCCCCATTTATCTTTTATCTTTATTGAAAATAGTAAAGATTGAGTGTACATTTATTGCATAAAATAATTAGTAAGTTAAACTGAATCACAACTTCCATTTACACGTGAGTTACATAGACAAAATGTAGGTGATGGCATAAATGCATGTGCTGTAATCAAAATATATTTTTTTTACTATTTAAATTCAGAGTGCCATTGATAAACATAGCTTGGCATGTGTATCCTGGGTTACTGACCCTGATATATACTTTTGTTTTCAAATAATTATTATACAAATATTTTGTAAAAGGAATCATAAATATAAATTATGAAAAATATACAATTTTTTTTGCTCACTACTACAGAAATATAATCGCAAAAAAAAATAAATTAATCAGCGACACAGTAGGCAGGATTTGGATCCTTGGTTGTTTCCTTTGGCTGTACATTTCTAGCCACTTCAGTTGTTTTTGGATTAATAACTCAATATATTTTAGTTCCAGTTCTTGCCATCAATATGAATGCAAAACTAGCAAAACAGCTCTACAAGTAGTCACAAGAGGGTAAAGAAAAGTTGAAGGCTTACTAACACCATTTCCAAATGAAATACTTTTTATGTATTAAGGAGTCAGTTATGAACTTACATTTAATGAGAGCAAATGAAAAAATGACTACTGCCATTTTTATTCACAAAATTTATTAAATTTGTGAATTTTAACGGTTTTTATTTATTTACTTTTTGTTTGCTTATTGCATTTTGTTTTTGGTGCATGTATAAATTGAAGTAGTTTATATTAAGACAGTGCCCATCACTGCTTCACTGTATTTTAAAATAGAATACATGTAATATATGCAAGTAATTATATAAAGAAATAAATTTTATTTCCAAAAATGATCTAACAAAAAAGTTGCAAATAGTATTATAAATAGGTAATGAAATGTTGATTAAATTAAATACTAATCTGAAGATTAAAGAATATCTCAATGATACAGAAGCGCCAAAATAAAATGATAAAAATACGTATTAGCTAGAATAGAAAGTATATAAAGTTGTAACCATGTTATATTAGTGAAATAGAAGAAAGCATAGAAATGTAAGTAATAATAATTGTTTAGGCATTTTTTTTGAAAGATTACATGAACTGTGTAACAAACAGCGAGAAGCCTATAAATGCATTTACAATAGAGCAAAAGGGGGAAAAAAATACATCCAAAGAAATAAAAAAATAATCTACTGCTAAATGAAAAGCAAGAAATTAAATGATTAAATTGATAAACAGAAAAAAATGAAACGTGTTACTGTTATGAAGTAAAAATATTTAAACAATTAATAGATACATACTAAAATGATATAGAAATGGACATAAAAGTAAATAATAGATGAATAAGTAATTACTTTTATTGATTTATAAAACTATCATAAAGGCAAGAAGTTAACATAAATCAAAATTGTGCAGCAAGTGTAGGAATTTAGATTTTAAGAGAGCAGTTAGAATGAAATAAATTAATACATTACTGATAATTTTTTCCATAAAATACGCTACTCTACTTTAAAATGCAGGACAAATGAAATGATTAACTTGTAACATGTACAACTTCGTGACTGCTCTTCTCTCCCCTCCTCATGTTTCTTAATTAAATGACTCCAATTTTCGACAGTAGTCTGCCACGGGGAAAAAACAAACCAACTTAGCAGATATAAAAACATATACTGAAAATTTTTGTAGATAAACATACAATTTATAGCTACCAACTTTAAAGTTTTTTAACTACTTCTAATAAAATCCTGATTAGTTGTTTTGATAATCATTTGATTGGTTAAGTGAGTGTAAAACTGTAAAGGTTAAGATTTTAGAATCACTTCAGCTGTCTTCAATTCTTCTTGTTAATAATTCTGGTGCAGTTTGCCTAAACTGTTAAAAAAAAAACATCATAAATTTGGGTTAAAATAATCTTTCATATTTATAGGGTCAGATTTAGATACAGAAAGTGTAAACAGGAGCAGTAGATGTGACATTTAAGAGGATTGGTAGTAATTTCATTTTAAATTGACACAAATTGACTATTTTAAAAGTTGGAGGCTTTTGCCGTTTCTCCAATTTATGGATATGTATTTATAAATACAAGAAACACTTAATTATTTTGAATATATACACAGACTCCAAAGTACATACGTATATATTTATATTTAGTACTAATTTGTAATGACCATAATCTATATGCCATATTTTATATTAATGCAATAGTGGTCTTACGAATTCAAGTGATAGAGATTCACACTTAAGTAAAATAAAAAATGTGTCAATGTGGTTCTTTGAATGAAATGTATGTGTTCAATTAATGAATAATATTTTTGTAGTATAATTACACTTATTAATTAACTATAGTAATTGGCTATCTATATATACTGAACAATAATAAAAATATATGTAAGAGATTGTGATCTGGACCAACTGATGAGTGCTGGTTCAGCAAAAGATGTGCATCTTGGGAATCACATTTTCCACATATCTTTGGTCATATGTTATGATTCCACCCTTTCATAAGGTGTTAAAAATAGATTGAAACCAGTTCCTGCCATGCATGAGAGGGTTGTAGTGATAAATTACATTACAGAAATATTCATTAAGTGGATAATTTCTAGTCTATGCATGGTAATAAGTATGTGTTTGGCTCTTTATAAAAATAAAAAATTATGTCCTGCATAAATTGGTAAAGTGATAGCTAAAGATCCCTGAATTAAAAATTTAAATCTGATTTTTTTTGCATCCAAATGTCACTTCTATGTTTAAATGAGTAGATAATTTGTGTTCCAAAAATGAGGTATATTTGAAATTATTGTAAAAAAAAAGTAAAATATCTTATGCATATTTCAAAGTTTGAATTCATTATACTACTTAGCACTGAGCACATTGTCTAAATTGTTTTAATAAAAATAACTATTGATAATTTGATTCTATTTTGTCATGATCGATCTCTTTTAATTTTGTTCACTCAGTATAGAAAAACAAACAATCAAAACACTCAATACTCATATTAAAATTGACAAAAAACAATTTATATGAGAATATTTTCATGAAGATAAAAAACCATACTTATAATCCTATCTGAATATGAATCTTATAAAATGTTTCATTTTTACTATATATTTCTCAATTTTTTTTTGTTGTTGTCTGATGAGTTACAGTATTTTAATTACAACTATTTAACAACATAAAGGAATTTTTACACTATAAACAAAAAATTAAGCATACATAAAAAAAAAATTGAATTTTCAAAAAGAGAAAAATCACAATAATGAAGTTAAACCACATAGAGAAGAGTGACTGCATCAGCAACAGGATTTTTGATTAAGAACTGAATAGCTTTTCCATGAAAAAGCAATTATAATAGTATTGAGTTGTTTGGAGCAGTGATAGAAAGATAAACTCTGGAGCTCAAATCTATAGATTACATTCATTTCTATCATTTCTGTTGCACACATTTCATATGAAGTCCTAAGAATAAAATATTTGATTATTTAATAGTAAAGCAAGATAACAAACTATTGGAATTTACTATTGCTGTTTTGTGTCTTTTTGGCAGAAATCAGTAATTATAAGGGCTTTTTATGGATTGAAGTTACTAATTAAAGTTAAACTGGGTCTCAATGTTTTATTGGCATATAAATAAAAAAGGCATATGACTTTATTGCTCAAGAGATCATAAGAAGTTCAAACACCAGACCTGTGGGCATCAAAATTGATCCTGGGATATCCTGATCCCATGTTGGATGCTCTACCAACTGCACCAAAGCATGCAGGGTATATAAATAAAAAAAACATCAATTAGAGATTGGACACAATTTTCCATTGATTATCAAAATATTTATACAGGGATGTTTCCTTGTTTAAATGGAAAACACATTGAAGTGTGCAAATCAAGATCAAGTTAATCACAAATATGTCTAGTTATTTATCCCATAAATAACATGATTTTTTTTTTCATATATCATAGCATCTGCTGGGATGCGAACCCACAACCATCTGCAACCAACTACTTGCTTGCAAGGCGGCTGCGATGACCTCTCGGCTAACAATGCTTGACTAAATAACATGAATTAATTAATGATTCAGGCAAATAGTTCTCAATGGAACATGATGCAATTCATTAGCTGAGGAAACTAAAATTTTATTTATATCTAGTAATTTATTAATATCATCACCATTATCCAACTGATTTTGCTGCAATGCATAAGTTGATTATTACTGCCCAATCTTTTCTATTATTCAGTGTACCACAGAAAAGGCCAAGCTTATCACAAAGCATTTTTTTATAACTTTTCTGTGATCAGCTATTTTGAGTTAGAAAGTTAGGTTCCAAATTATTCTGGTTTAGTGAGATGAGAATCAATGCACTCACTGTAAAAAATATATATAAAAAAATAGTCAAAATATAATGCACTCTACAATTATCGTTACTTCCATTAACTACAATAACAGAGATTACATTATCAATTATTGTGCTCTATAATAGTAGCTTAGTAGATTTACCACTTTTCATTTTAATGCTAAATGTTTATTAATCAAAACCTATTGTACAGAATACAGTAGATAAATGCTACATTGCATATCAATAAATTACATTGAGTCATGAGTTTAAAAATAATAATAATAAAGAAAAGTTTAGGATAAATCATAAGTCTACTAATTAACAGATTAATATCTTTCAACATATAATACACATATTAATTATTCAATCATTTTGTAAATAATGACAGAATTATATGTAAATTATATAATATTTCTATATTTCCTTTAAAGCCTGATCGATGAGGATCAAAATAACCATGTCTCAATTACATGAATTCACAAGCACAGCAATAACATGATATAAATTGTATTAATATTCACTACTTCAATTGTATGTTATGCAAAAAAAAAAAAAAATACAGTAAATAAACAAATTAAAAAATTGAAATAAACAAAAAAAAAATAAAAACATTAAATTTTATCAATCTAGCAAATTTTATGACTATTTTAAAAAAGTAATATTTTCATGGCTATTATTTTGTCTCATAACACTCATTAATTCTGAAGCATTTTATTTATTAGCTGTGGTTTTCTGATGTTAGATATATTGAAAACAAAGTTTTGTTGTTTTTTTCTTCTAAAAGTTTGATAAAGTACAGCATCTTTTCTAAGTGTAATTTTTAAAAAAAATCATACTTTCCTTAATAAGCAATAAAATGAGAAAAATCAATTTTTACTGAAAGCAAAAAATCATATTCCAAAGTAGATTAAGTTCAAAAAACGGAATCATTTATTAGCAAACTAATGAAAGAGAAAACATATTTGGAATGTTTAAAATGACTAAAATTACAACCATGTTAAAACTTAATACGCTTGATGCATATAGTGAAATTAAAATTCTTTTAATTGAAATAATTCTTCATCACAGCTTAGTGCTTTCAGAGAGTCTCTCTCCATAACCATAGCCTTTAACTGTAATAATTATGCCAATTTATGCAAGTTCATTCAGATAGTCCATCTTTTAGAAATAGAAAAGCATGTATCTTTTCTGTTTATTGCATTTATATCTCTCGCTATAAACCATGCCTCCTTAATCTTCCTTTTTACATCATTCCTTCCATAGAGATTATAGTCATATTTGTAGGTTCAAATTCATGATTAGATACCTTCTGGTGGTCTACGAACACTGAACTGTCTTCATTCTTGCTCAATACTCTTTTGTATAGAGAGAAGAAATATCAACCTGTATATTAATGATTTAATAGAGGTTGGTTATGATCACATAACTATCAATAAAAGAATTAGAACATTCTATAAAAACATTGACAAACAAAACACTGATAAGAAACAACATATATGTCTGCCATATATACCTAGTGTTGCAAAAGAATTAATCAAGAAATTGCAGGGTTAATTTAAAGTAGGTTTTCAAATCCCTCCCAACTCCAATAGAATGATTAACAACTCCAAGGACAAGATAGACTCACAATCAACACCACATATAGTATATAGGATGACATGCCCTCAGGTAGACTGCAGAGCTGTATATTATGGAGAAACTCAGGTTAAAATGAATAGAATTGCTCAACATAAATATTTGTACAAAAATATATTGAGCAAGAATGAAGACAGCTCAGTGTTCATAGACCACCAGAAGACTTTTAATCATGAATTTGAACCTACAAATATGACTATAATCTCTACTGAAAGGAATGATGTACAAGGAAGATTAAGGTAGCATGGTTTATAGCAAGAGATATAAATGCAATAAACAGAAAAGACACATGCTTTTTTATTTTGAAAAGATGGACTATCTGAACAAACTTGCATAAATTTGCATAAATTATTTCACTTAAAGGCTATGATTATGGAGAGAGAATCTCTGAAAGTGCTAAGCCTTGATGAAAAATTATTTCAATTAAAAGAATTTTAATTTCACTATATGCGTCAAGCATATTAAGTTTTACATAGTTATTAATAGTGAAAGAAAATTGAAACCATGGTAAAAGTTAATTTTTTTTGTTAAAGATTAAATTTATGAATAGAAAATATAAATCAGTAAAATGTTTCTAGTAGAAGTTATAGTATTGCATCAGAAAGGTTAAAGTCTATAAGAAAAATCTGGCACTTCATTATCAATTTTATTTTAAAAAGTAAATAAAAAAGGATACAGTACAGTATGTTTTTTTATTATTTTTATTTTTTGAATTAATGTAAATATTGTTTGTATGAAGATTTGTGATAATGGCATTTTAGTATTAATTATTTGTTGGACTATTTCCATCATCTAACGTTACGAACTGAAAGTCTAGGAAAACTTTAAACTCATTTAAACTTTCTAAATACATTCAACTGTTAGTAACAGCTCACAATTTAGTATTTATCACAACATTTTGTTTGGTATTCTTCTCCCCTCTTCTTCAGATATTGCAGGCCTGACCAGTGACAGTATTAATATTGGAACAAAACATAAAACTTTAGATTTTGGAATATTGAATTTTAAGATAACATTAAATTCTCATGCTAATACCTGCTAACAACACCTGAAGAAGAGAAGAGTATAATACAAATGTTGGGTTAAATTCTAACATGTGTGCAATTACTAACAGTTGAAAGTATTTAAAAAGTTAAAGTTTAAAATTTTTCTAAAGACATTGAGTTCTTAATATTAGATGACAATAACGTAAATTGTTAAAACCTTCAACAGATGTGTCTTAAAAATGCTTGTGTGACAGCCAATTAGATGTAATAATGACTGCATGTGGAACTCTCAATTCAAAAACACAACCAGAACTATGAGAAAAAAATGGAACCCATCTCATAGTTCTGGCTTGTGTTTTTGAATTGAGAATTCTTCATGCAATCATTATTACATCTGATTGGCTATCACATAAGCATTTTTAAGGCGTATCTGTCGAAGGTTTTAGCCTTTCATGTTATTATTATATCATTTGCTTGTGCTTAATAAATTTAATATTAGATGATGTAAATAACTTCATTATTATTTTTTAAATTTTTTGTTTATAATATGAATTTGATTTATAAGGACATACTATGAACATAAAAATCATATTATATATATATATATAAGTATATGTTAGAAAGTATTATACTCCTATAGTAAATAATATATATATATATATATATATATATATATATATATTGCATTACAATCAAAACTTATCAATTGTGAATTACTATTTATTATATACAATTTTGGTGAATTGGGCTTAGAACTAAATATAGTGGATATTGTGACTTCACTCTACATTAAGTGTTTTGATCATTTAAATTTTGTATTAAACTTTTAGAATGATTAGAAAGCTGAGATGTGAAATTTGTAGATATATTATTTCCAAATTTGTTACTCTTTTTTTCTTTGTGATGCCACAGATCATGTAATTTGCCAAATCAATTTTATTAGCTTTATTTTAATTTTGTGGATCTAAAAATACTATCCGGTATCACAAAAAGTTTTTATAAAAAAATTTAAATTTTTTTTTAATATATATATAATGAAACAGATATTACTGTCCTTCTATCTGTTTCACCTTTATGTCTCCATAGACACATCTATGCCGGTTTTAAACACTCTTTAGTACACGTGTATATGTATCCACTCAGTGTTATATGCCTTTACACAGCTGTATATATATGTTTACACAGTTGTATATATCCACACAGCGATATATTCATTTATACAGTTATATATATATATATAGTCACAGTTTTATATGCATTCAAACAATTATATGTTTATTGTCACACATACAAGCACCTGTAAATGATAATGATATTAAATTTTGTATAGATATATTGCAGCATTTATATAAATAATATATTGTATAAGGGTTATTTTGTTTAGAAAATGTGGCTAAATATTCTTTAACAAGTTTGGTTTAGGTAAATTATAAATCACATGCGAAATTCACAGATTGGTAATAAGACTATTTAGAATAATTCGCAGGTGAGATCAGATGGTCCCTAGGTTATTGACATTGTTTTAGAGCTCATTCATTACGATTGTAATGAATTTCTTTTCCCAGATCAAACCAGTAAAAATTTGGCAACAAGATAAAAAAAGAGAGATTAGAATCAAAAGAGACAGACTGCTGTAAAACTTAGAAGTTTGAATTGTGTTTTAAAATAGATAGTCGCTGGCTTTTGATCTAGGGAATATAGATATCGCAGATTTTTATTTAGAATAATTTGCAGGTGGGATCAGATGGTCCCTAGGTTATTGACATTGTTCTAGAGCTCATTCATTACGATTGTAATGAATTTCTTTTCCCAGATCAAACCAGTAAAAGTTTGGGCAACAAGATAAAAAAAAGATAAGAATCAAAGGAGACCTAAGGCTAAAACTTAGAAGTCTGAATTGTGTTTTAAAATAGATAGTCGCTGGCTTTTGATCTAGGGAATATAAATATTGCAGATTTTTTTTGAATTTTTCTCTTTAGCTTTTTTTTTCTGAAAATTGTTGTGGAGACCAGAATCCAAAATGATCGAGTAAAATAATATATTTACTGGCTCTGGAGCCAGATGGCTACTCTCAGTTCCTCTAAACATTCCTTTGAATAGACTTTCCAGCAACCTGCATGGAGAATATGAAGAAATTTAACCTATCTGAAAGGCCACTGAAGATTATGATGCTGTCAGACGCCCTATTCCAACCACTATCATTGATATACGCTTCAAGTCCACTCAAGGAGGCAGAGAGAGATGGTAATCATTTTTAAAAAGAAGCTGCGGTATGAACTTTAATCTATAAATTCTTATAACACTTTAAAAAGAACGTTCTATCTAAATTATAAAAACTCTTTAATTTTTACCCTCTTATAAAAAGAAACTATCAGTCTGTGTAACTTTATCTATAATGTAAAAGAAAAAAAGATCACTTACTTTAATTTTATAAACTGCTGAAATCTTTTATGAATTAAAAGATGTCATATTTTTTTTTATACTCATTAAATGTCCGAAATTTATTCTCTTCAATTCCGACAAACTAACGGTCTTGCCTAATTTCAGTAATTTTAATATTTTGTTTAAATGCATTTTGTTATGTTTAATATGTGATAATATGCTCAGATTTCGAAACAATGAAACTAAGTAAGTAATTTATAAAGGAGATAATTGTAATCTTCACTTAGACATTTTAAAAGCCTTGTTTATTTTATTAAATCATTGTTTTGAAATTATAATATTGGTAATAAACGAATGCGCTAACCACTCGTTGTTATCATAGTTATATATATATTGTAAAATCGTATTTTTTAAGATTTGCTTAACCGATCTTATATTATAACCTTTGATATTTATTAGTTGGAAGGGGATATATATATTGTCTAGAGATGATGAAGTATATTTGCTAATGTTCGTATTAAGTCCCATCGAATATACTTTCCCTCCTTAATTAAGAATCTTTATATGCAGATTCAGGATCTTAACTAGATTATTTTTATGTAGTTTAAGCCCATTTTATTAGCATACTTATAATGCTAATTTTAAGAACTGTTTTGAATTAGCTTGACAGATAAAAGCTATCTGTTTTAGGCGCAATTAATTATATGCATACTTATTGCTTTTTTATATATATATTGCGTGCATTGCGGGTGTGTTTTTATATAGTACACTTATATGTGTTACGTTTTGCTGCCTCTGACAAGGGTTCACGGTAACAAACCGCCCCTTTATTTAGTTCGGGTTATGGCTATCTTCATTAGAACTGGGGGCGTGAGGACCCAGATTTTTCCTAAAGCCAATCCGACTTCCTGAACTTTATGTTCATATATCAATAGCAGCAAACCGTCGGTCTCAGAGCAAACCGAGCATTTGATGCTGAAACTCTTGAAGAATCACACACTCGCACTGCAAGTTTATTTCTTTAATATTTTATATAGCGCCATAGCGCATATATGTGGACCTAATGGTAACCAGTTCTTTTTCCCATATTAATTAATCATTCAGCTTTAGACTGGAGTTTGAATCTGGGTTATCAGGTTGAATCTGCATGATTCTGAGTTTATTTAGTTGCTCATTTAATTAGTATATATAACAGCCTTTAAAACTGGCTGTACTCATCATCATCTCTACTAAGGTATCAACTTCTAACTTAAGCAAGTCAAGTTCATAAGATGAGCATATTAAATAATTAGGCATGACCTCTATAACTCACACACACACATGTATTGTAATATGTTTAAAAGGGAACAGATGTACTTGATAACAGTCCCAACTATTGTAACATGCTTGCCTGTGTTGAATACCTTGTGAAGATTATACAATCCCTGCCATTATGATATTTTGTGTTAGATCATTTGTTATTGTTTTAATAAATCCTTTTAAATATAAACTGTTGTATATCTTTCTTGCTCAGACTCTAGATCAAACCAAACCACAGTATCTTATCCAATCCATAGTATTTTATCCAATCCACAGTATATTATTAAATGTCACAGTTCATACTCCAATTTCTTAATGAGTTTATATGCTATATGTGTATGTCTGGTAGTTAAGATTAATAGAGTGTTAAGTGTTATATATATCACTTATTTAGTTAGGTTAGTAATGACCTTAAGTCTCGTGTTTCTCCCTGTTCTATGTCGGCTCGCGGTTAAATGAGAACTGAGTGTAGCCCCAGGAATGTCACTCATAAGGTGTTAAATTTGGAGTACTGGCAGATGAGTTGGAGTTTGGTCGGATTAGAGGTCTCAACCACCTCACTATGGTCAGCTTTGGTATATTTTGCTTGGGCTCTGAATTTTGTTGCATGAGTGTACAAATCTGACTGTTACAATATATATATATAAAATGAAAGATACCAAAAAACGTCTAATGGGGTGATAAAAGAATAATGAAATGATATGTGCATATAAATCTGTTTTTTTTTTTAAGTGTCATAGTATCGGCCGGGACGCGAACCCGCAACCCGGGCAACTGCCTGCAAGTGCAAGGCAGTCGCGCTGACCTCTCGACCACCAATGCAAGACTTTTGCTAAAATAAAATATTTTAAATCTAAGAAAATTCATAACAGTACGAAAATGTGAACAGTAACTTTCTGTATCAAATTGATAAAGAAATGATGTTTTTAATAAAACTTATTGTTTTAAATAAAATTGATATAATAATAAACAGATATAAAGATAAATAGCTCTGAAAAAACATTTAAATATTTGCCAGTTAAAAATGTTTTCTTAACTTATTGAGTAGTGTGATATGCTACATTGAATTTTTTAAGCATTTGATGAAGAATGCAATTTTCACAATGACATTAGATTACATAATAATAAAAACTAAGTAAGTATATGCTTTATAAAACTATTATATTATTAAAAAACAATAAAGCTGAGAAAGTACAATCCTGACTATAAAATAAAAATTAAAGAATTTAAACATTTTTAATAATTTATTTATAAATTGTAAATTTTGATATGTATAATTTTAAATAGAACTTTTTTTTTAGTAAATTTTAAAATATTATATATAAATTTTCAATTAAAATGATATATTTTAATCCTTACTGATTTTTTTTTTTTTTGTAAAAATCAGAACATTTTATTGGTTCATTGAAATCCAAGTCTTAGGTAGAAGTCATCTATTTAAGAGGAAGTCTTTCTTTTTTTACAAAATAAATATTATATTAAATAATAATTCAATTATAAGTAATTATTTAATAATAACTTTAATAAGATGAAAAAAGATATATACAATACTAAGTAAATTTAATCAATTTATACACATTTATACACACGTATTTAAGGCGTGTACCTATATATAAATATTGTGACATGTACAGTCATAATTTATTATCTCTCTATAGTCTATAGATAAATCAATAAAGTAAATAATTAGAAAACACTTATGTTTAATAAATATATTTAAATAAAATACTTTATGTCATATCAAATAATAACGATGGACTTTATTAAGGTTAAAATAAAGAAAAAATAATGCTCCACAGGGTAATCTTAAAAGAATGTATTATTGTTATTACCAAATAATGAACAAGCTCAACAAAATGAACACAAATATTTTTTTTTTAAGATTTTTATCTACTTTTCATCAACAGTCTGTGGATTTTTGATAGAACCTATAATGTATTGTGAGTAGAGACTATCTAGGAAGGGGAGAGCATAAACTCTCCTCATTTAATGTCTACAGAAATAAATGCAATGGATAACAACAAATACTATGTAGACCATCTGAATCCATTGAACCTTTGGATTTGCTATGAATTGCAGTGTTTATTAAAAAAGAAATAGTAGGACATTATTGAATAATAATGCCCATTGAATCCTACACCATTGTTTATTATCATGGAATGTTAAAAGAAGACATTGCAGGATAATGAAACTACATTTTGGGGTTATGTAGTGAACAAGATAGGAATTTAAACCCATCAAAATAAAATACAGGTGATTGAAAATTTTTCTACTCCCAATAATAGGAAACAATTAAAATCCTTTTTTGGAATTCTGCCACTTTTAACACAGATTTTATAAAGATTTTGCTAAAGGTATTGAACCTTTGGTTAAATTATTGCAGAAAAACCAAACGTGGAAAAGGAAAAATCAACAGCAAAATCATCTTCAAATACTCAAGGATAACTTTTATATACTATGGGGTTAGCATTTCCAGATTTTATTATATCTTTTTATGTCCAATCAGAAATCCAAAGTATTATACTTTACTAGCAGTGCATTGAGGTATGCCAAATTGAATTATAGTATGACACAAAAAGAAGCTTTAGCCATTGTTTGGGCTTTTAATAAGTTTAAATAATTTTTATTGGGCTTAAAAGTTATTATTATTATTGATCACAAAAGCTTTCAATTTTTAAGTAGGAGCTATTTTAAACAATGATTGACTCATTCACTAGGGTCTTCTACAAAAATTTAAGTATAGTGTTATTTATTGTCCAGGTTCAGAAAACATAGTTGCTGACATTCTTAGTCATAACTCTGTTAAGATCGCTGCACAACATTCTTTAGTAGAAAATACTCTCGTCCTCATTCTATCTTTAATGATGGACAGCTCAGTGAAAAATGACCTGAAAAATTTAAATTCTATACAGAAAGATGATTTATGTTGTATGAATATTATTCTGTATTTAAAGAAAAAGGTCCAAATTGATCACCCAGAATATAATAAAATTCAGGGAATATATAAGATATCAATTGATTAATAAAATTTTATGTTACAATGTGCTGCAAGATAAAGACTACTGGAGGATACTTGTTCCCCAATCCCTATGCCAAAATTCATAATGTATGAACACTATTTGTATGGTCATTATGGTCCATGCAAAGTCAAATACATCCTTTATCAGGTGTTCTATTGACCATGATTATATTCTAACATTTTAGCAACACAAAAACTTATCAAACATGTTTTAAAGTCTAAATCTCTTAATAAAACATAAACTGGACTACTATAGCCTATCATAACACAGAAACCAAATGAAATACTAGTTATTAACTTTTATGGATCATTACCACCCTATAGGCAATTCAAATATTTGCTTGTTACCTATAACATATTTTATAAATATGTTGCTGCTTATCGTATTAGGAGAGAAGATATTAAATCTATGATTGACAAATTATAAAATCACAAATTCTCTTTTATAGGAAAACCTAAGACTATGTTGTCAGATCATCACATTCCATTTATTTCACAAGAATGGAAACAGTGGATTGATAAACAAGGTCTAAAATATGTTTTAACTACAATCTGTAACCCACAGTCCAATCACTGTGAAAGAGTCATAGTGAAATTGAACAGGTTTTTTTCATGCATATGTAAATGATAACCATAGATGTTGGATCAGTTGAATTCAACAAGTGGACCTCCAATGAATCTACAGACTACACAACTATTTGGTTACATTTTGGAAAGCATAACTCTTTTATTATAAAGATCTCTTTTCTCATTGTTAGAAGAGATTGACCATAAAACAGATACATGAACAGCCAAAGAAAATTTAATAAAAAAAGGCAGGAAAAGGAGAAAGATAATGATAAACCATGTTAAGTTTGATATTCTGATAGTAAGAGAAAATCATGTCAGTAGGCATGAATTAAATATAAAAAATATTCCTATTATATAAAGGTCCATATAAAATATGTAAAAAATTTGGGAGAAATGCATTTCTGCTGGAAAATGAAAGAGGTGTTAGAAAGAGACATTTAATGCCTGTAATTTAAAACCATACCATAAAACAATAGATGTTTAAAAAAAACCAGGATATATAATTGTATATAGTCATTAACTCTATTGTTGTGGTAATATAGTTTTAGTTAATCATAAATTATGGAAGGTTTAGTTGGTAGTAGTGACTTTAAGTTGCTGTTTAGAATTGTTTTCTTTATTTTTATTGAGGACAGGAATATGTAACATAATCAGTTTTTATTTATTATCTCTCAATAGTCTACAGATAAATTAATAAAGAAAACAATTAAAAATCATTTATGTCCTGTACATGAGGGGTCAGATTGACCTTAGGGCAACATGGGTGAGACAAGAATCTGGGCCTCAGGGTGGCTTTTGAGCATTCCATCATCAGATTTTCAATTGGATGGACAGTTGAAGAGTTGGAGTGTGGAGTAGATTGAAGCCTGTTCATTAAAGTATGGAGATTGGCTATCTTAATATATATCTGAGCACTTATAGCATATATGTGTAGAGATGGTAATCTGGACCAACTGATGATTGCTGGTTTATCATGAAATACATATATTGGTGATTATTTATCTTTTCAACATATATGTGTTCAAGTGTATCAGTGTTATGAGATACGAGTGGTGGGTTGTGTGAAAGCCTGTGCTTATAGCCCTATATATTACATATATAGATACAGATATATAATAATCCTGTGATCAGTTAGAAATCATTTATGTTTAATAAATATATTTATAGTTAAAGTGAATGTAGAGTGAATTAATGATTTATTTATTAAAAATAAAATATTTTTATGTCATATTAAATAATAACAATAGACTTTATTAAGATTAAAATAAAGGAAAATTCATGTTACACAAGCTGATCTTACAGGAATGTGTTATTGTTGTTACCAAGAAATGAGAAAAAAGCTCAGCAAAATGAAGACATATATTTTCTTTTGCTTCGGGTTTTATTTTTTATCTAATTTTCATCAACAGGGTGAATTTTTGATAGAAAGTATAATTACTGTGAGTAGAAACCACATAGGAAAAGGAGTGCATAAACTCTTCATTTAATGTCTGCAAGAATAAATAAAATTGATAACGACAAATACTATGCAGACCATCTGAAGCCATTAAACCTTTGGATTTGCTATGAGTTGCAGTGTTTATAAAAAGGAATAGTTGAACATCATGTATTAATAATACCCATTGAATTTCACATCACTATTTATCATCGTGAAATGTTAAAAGAAGACATTGCAGGATAATGGAACTGCAATCCAAATGTTAAAAGTTAGCCTTGGTAATAAATCGTAATAAATAAATATTTTCTAAAATTATCTACTCAAATAACTTTTACCTATCTTTAATAGTGAAAAAATAATAACACACTGTCAGAGATATCTGTCTAATTTTCTTGCTTTTAATAATTTAAATTATTAATGCAATCCATATTATTTGGTACACCTTTAATTAATAAGCCAAGTAATATAAGACTTAAGTTGTTTGTTGATGTAGTATTTTAGAAAACAAATCAAAATTAAAAAAAGTTAATATTTCATATTTAGTTTAACTATATAAATGATCATTACAAAGAAAGCATTACAGTGATTTAAGGTAAGAGATAATAAAAAATAATAATAAAAGAGAATTTTTATATTGTGTGAAAAATTATGTATTTTAATTCTTTTCTGAACATGCCTTTTTTATGTTTTTTAGATATAGATTGCATTTGGAAATTGCAATCTGGCATGAATAGATTATGATTACACAATAGGTTATGTTATATGGCAATTGTTACAATTAAATTTGTGTTATTTATCATAATAAACTTAATGAGTTGATATTTATCTTATGTATGTATTATTAATCTATGCATCATTTGATTTACCTATTGCATAAATTATTTTATTTCTAAAGTATTTAGTCATATATTCTGCACTACACACATTAGTTAATAAACCACCTATTTATTGATATTTTCCTTTATTAAATAAAATACTGTGATGGATATCTCCAACACCCTTCCAATGCCTAGTACCCAACATGAGACCCAACCATAATTCAAGCCCCATAATATCAGCATTACTCATTAATGAATAACAGTTAATGTTAGGGCACATAAACTGATAAACCATTTATCACAACCTAAGTCTTACAGCCCAATATAAATAAATATTAAACCAAAGTTTAAACCAAGTCAATCAAATAGATATGACAACTAATAATTACAACAATTAACATTAAATGTATTGTGATTACCAACACAAAAGAACAACATACAATAAATTGGATGAGTGAATGGCATCAATATAAAGAAAAACTAAATGTTTATTTTTTTATCTTTTTTTAATGAGTTGTTTATGTTAATACACAGCAAAATATGATAACAAAGATGATGTCAACAATAAAGTAAAAAGAGCAAGCACAAACTAACTTAATATAAGAAATATACTTCAAGAAAGAAAAAAATTCTTTTATCTAAAAAAAAAAAGAGAAAAATATATCATTTCCTGCACAAAGGAGCTGAAAGAAAAGTTTGAAGGACTATATCAACCAATTCAGACTTCTAATACTATTGAAGGAAAGTGAGTAGAAATATTCAGTTCATAAAAAATCATCTAAGCAAAGAATTCAAAAGTTAAAAATTTGAAAACAAAATAAAGTATTCAAATCTCTAAAATCACCATTGATACCTCACTATAGATTTCCAGATTTAAATCTAAAACAACTTAAATTACAAAAATTAATATAGGTATTGATGAAAATAATTATGCAGTGCTAATTGCAACAGAATTATCATGGAAGGAAGCTCATTGTGCAGAGCTATCGTCAAGGTTGTTATGGGGTTGTCCTATCTCTCCACACTTGGATTGATAAACATCGAACCAATCCATAATGATTTTTTTTTTTTACATTTCATTTCAAAACTCCAGTTCAAAGGCTAATAAAGTCAACCTATCCATCAGATGTTCAAATTCTCAGCTATGAATAAAGGAACTATCATGGATTATGACAACAAGCCATTAGAACAGTGTCTGTATGAACTATAAAGACAAGTTATAAATTTGTCATCATCTATATTTAATTATTTGTATGCTATATATAAAAAAATATTTTCTTTATTTTAATAGAGGGCCAAATAGCTTTAATTTAAGCTTTATGAAATAAAAAGAAAAAGAAAATTTCTTTTATTACCTTGGATAGATAAAATCTATGAGGTATGCTGTTGATTATGAAATAATCCGATCAATATAAATAGGACAAGGTAAGACGTTACCTAATACATATTTAAATTCAACATTTATTTATGTACAACACATACACGTTCGTTAATTGTTTATTCTAAAGTTTGTGTTAATTATTAATACTTTTTTAAAATATATTTTCTTTGCATATTTTTTTAATTATTTGTGTCATAAACTTATAACTCTCCTTCATTGCACACATATCGTACATAACAGGGAGGTCTTTTAAACCAAAAATAAATGAATACTGTACTATGTATAGCAATATTGTATAGAATATGAAAATCGTTTATTGGGACATTTAGTGGCTATTATTTATGGGATCAGGATGTGGGACATTGGTATAAACCAATCATAAATAAAGAATAACCATAGATGTCTAAATGAGTTTTTCCTAATTCTGTAAAGTTCTTGTTAAAATAATGATCAATGTAAATATGTTCATTAAATTTATTTAAATGTTAAAATATTATTCTTGGTTTATTTTTATATAATTAAATTTTGCTTAGTCATATATGCACATATCATGATCATTACTTGCAGGTATATAATATACCACATCCACTCCCATTAAAAGACATTTATTTTACACATATTCCAACTTTGGTGATACAAATATACTCTGAATCAAAGGATTAAGCAATATCTGCCTGAGTTCAAAATCCAGAATAGCAGGAGTAAACTACAATATGTAGGTGATAGGTTAAGGATAGAATCAGTAGCTATTTAGATTTTATTCTCTTCTCTCTTAGATATGATTTAATGTATGAGGGCATGCATGAATGACAAGAGAAATATACTCTTTTACTCATTATAAGGAACCCACCCATCTTTGTGCATACCACAAAAAGACCATCCCATTACAATAGTTATCAACATCTGGACTCATTGGTGCCTTATAAATCAATCTATTAAAATATAAATTTAGATTAATATGAATTACTTATTTATTTATATGGCCAATTTCTTTTATAAATAAACATTTAAAAATGTAATTATTAATTTAATTTCACTTTCATAAAAGTTTAAAATTTTCTAGACCTTCAACATTTAATGATAATCAAAATGGAAATAGTTCATATATTTGAATATGTTTTTAATATAATTTATTGAGACAATTCATTTTAACATAACATAAAAGTGTGTCTATCTTTTAAAAGTATTGATCAATTCATTTTAAATTCTAGTACATTAATTTTCCATGTTTTCCCAATAAAAAAAGATCACAAATTGTCATAATGCCATTTTGAATTGTCCATTTCTTTAAAAAAAATCATTATCTAAAAATAATATAGATCACAAGCATACTGCATACTTTTTTTAACTGCATTTACTTTAACACAAATTCACTTTATTTTGACTTCCATGTGCTAAGAAAAGGTGGCTGGAGTTGATAACAATAAAGCTCACACTTATTTTGAAAATGTATTATGGCATATAGTGATTTCATGAAAAAGTACAGGAAGTATATTTTAAAAATTAGATAATGACATCAAAAATAATATAAGAATAAATATATGTATGTAAAAGAATATATGCATATACAGAGAGTATTTTATATATCAAATAATTTAATATATGAAGCACAAATCAAAATCAAAGTGTTTATGAAAAATTAATGAGAATATTTACAAAAATAAATAAATTAATCAATAAAGTATGGTATTTTTTTAATTTTGTTTAATTTAAATTTTTTAAAACATTTGAATCCATTGATTAAATACATAAAAAGTTGTTAAGTAAATTAAACTTAACATGAACTTAATCTAAGTTATGTCTCAAATCAAATTCTGAACATTCAGTTAAAAATCTCCAAATGAAGAATTATGGCATAAAAATGGACTATATATGAGATTCCAAAAAATATCTTTTTTACCAGATCCAACAATAAAACCAGCTGGATTTATCCTATATTTTAGACTTTTACTGCAAATTCAAGATAAACCAAAATGGTTGTCTCATCTACTTACATATATAGATATGACACAATCACAAATCTCATAGTTAATGAATGTCTATATCTGCAGTGACAGAATTGAAAGTCTTAATGAAACTACTAGTGATTACATCTCCAAATTGGATTATCTTTAGATTATTTTGATACTTTGTCTTAAAAAATCCACATGCTAAATAAATAAATAATCTATTTGTAAATGAAAGGTTTTTGTAGATAATTCAAAGGCAATTCAAACTACTGCTTAATTTTTTTTCTATGCCTCATGACTTCTCATTAAACAGTATATATTCAAACACATACATATGCACATACACATTTGTTGTAAGTAAAGAAAGACACAAGTGAAGGGAAGCATTAAACTGACAGTTTGAGGCATAGAACATATGTTTGCTGGCAATTCATTTTGTTTTGCTAGACAAAATGGTCTGTAGCAAAAAACAACTTGAAATTTCTTGTAAAAGACTGAATCAATATTGAATGAAAATAGTCAAATAACAGCAAAACAACTGTATAGTGATGCTTCAGGAAAATTCCTACTAGAAATATATAAACTCGTTCTATAATATATTTACATACTTTTAAAATATTTTAAAATAAAATAAAAATATATAAACAAAAACTTTTCGTAGTCTATGTTATATATATATATAATTAAGAGGAACAAACCAGCTTCCTTCAGGCTGTAAAAAAATAGCATTTTATATGTTAGCAAAGATTAATAACAGAATGGATCATCTATTCTTTACGTTTTTGATGCTTACAAACTTAGCCTTGCTAACGTTGGTGAAATTTCAGAATGAAATTAACATACCAGCCAAATGGAAATATGGCAATAATAATTATTAAAGTAATAGACAATTAGAGAAGGATATTAATAAAATCTAACTTTTAATATTTTTTTAATAATCAAGTGGAAGTTAATAATTGTAAACATGAAATAGCAAGGTTTAACATAGATGTAATTAAGGGGAGAAAATCACACTCACTCAGGCTATGAATAAATAGTGATATATCTATCTTAACACTGTCATTATTAATAATAATATAAAAATACCAAAACAGATATTGATATCTTAAATTAAACCATGATTATAATGCATTTGCATTGAAAGTATACTTGGTTTAATTTATTTCATTAAAAAATTTAATCTCTGTTTAGGTATGTGTGTGTATATATATAACAGTTTAATCTAATTGCCAAACTTCCCAAACTCACAACTATAATGCAGATAAATACTAATTGTTTTTTAGACTAGAAATTATTATATTATTTCTAGTCTAGATATGTACTTTAAACTTTAGTTAAAGATCAATATATCTATTATTAATATCAAAAGACAACTGAATTGAATAATTACTTCAACTCCGTTTCATTTATTTTTTCCATATATCTTTATTCATGTAATTACTATATAGGTGATGAAGTGCAAACTTCATAACTTTATGTCTGTATATGTGTTTTAAACTATAATTAATTAATCCTTTCAACAGTTACTCCGAATATCATACGATACTCCACTACCAAATTGACAAACTAAACATAACATATCTACTAATTAATTAACCGAGATTTTTTTTTATATTTTCCACAGCTAAGAATCCATCCAATAATTTTACATCTTAAATGTACCCCCCCCCTCTATTATGGCTTTAAAAAGTAAAGGACACTTATCCATCTTAGGGTTTTATATTTTTTATTATCAGTATAAATTTGTTTAATATAACAAAAGGTCAGCAGTAAAATAACAATAATACATCAATTTTCAAAAAGAATTGATTACTCATCACATAGTATGATTTTTTTTTTAAATTTTAAGAAATATAAAATAATTACAAAACTTGAAGCATTAGAGTTAAAAATAAAATGTCTCTTAATTGAAATAGATAACCAACAACATTTCAGCAAATTTTCATAAAAAAATGCATATATTTACCAATATACACACACATCAATTCAAAGTAGAAACAATATTCTTTACAATCAAGACTCATATTTAGAATAATAACCCATACTTTAAGATTATTTAGCCTCTCATCGCTATTTTGTGAAATTTATTAGAGTAAACAAAAGTAAGATTTTGCACTATCTAATTCTGATTGTCAAACAGAATTTATTAAACTGCATAAGGGGAAAAAAAATTAAAAAAAAATGATAATATAATAATTTAGTATTTTTCAAATAATATTTTGCTGTAAAAATACCATTAAAGTTACAACCATGCATCAATGTTTTAGATAATAAAAAATCTATGAACAACCATTTGCAAATATGATTATAATGAAAATCATTCCACACAGACTAAAGTCTTATTATTAAAAGAGAATAACTAAATATACAAGTTGGTTTTAGAACATGTCAAAAAATAATAGTCAATCCTTTTTTATGTATATTAGATATTTAATGACAACATGTTCCAAAATAAAGTTTGTACATGCTTTTGAGTCATTTGACCATGATAAATTATAGAATGTTCTTATGAAAATGGTATACAACAATATTTCATTGATCTCGTGTGGAATCTGTATTTGAGATTATGAGAAAATAGATTGAGTTCATATTCACAAAATTTTGAACCACAGATAATCATTCTGCTTATATACTGAATATATAATTAAGAAATCTAGATAGAATGAAAAATAAATGTGAATTAAAGATTAATAAAAGAAATAGAAAACTTTGAATGCTGATGACAACATGTTTGTAGTGACAATATTGAAAAGAAAAGACTTTTAAGAGTAGACTTTAAAATAAGGTAAATAGCATTATGTTATATATAAGTACAGCAAAAATTATGGTAGTAGGGGCAGCAGATGATTTCATAATTTATTAAGAGCTTTTGCCACATCACTCACCAATAAAGGATAATTTCACAATTAATGATGAAGTCATAAAATTTACTGACAGTTTTTGCCTACATCACTCACCAATAAAAAATCCAGTTATCAAAATATTCATCACAGACTAATACAGATTTTGCTTCAAAGAAAAGCTTAGAAATAATTTTTAAATGCTGAGACATAAGTTTAATTATGAAGATTAAATTGTTCATGAAATGATATGTTCTATAACTTTATATGTGAAAGTTGGACACTGAGGTAAAAGATTAACGTTAGAATTTGAAAATACTATGATATATATATACAGACAGACAGACAGACAGACAGACAGACAGACAGACAGATAGATAGATAGATAGATAGATAGATAGATAGATAGATAGATAGATAGATAGATAGATAGATAGAAAGATAGACAGACAGACAGACAGATAGATAGATAGATAGATAGATAGATAGATAGATAGATAGATAGATAGATAGATAGATAGATAGATAGATAGATAGATAACCAATTACATTAGATCACAACACTTGCTTGAAGTACAAACAATTTAATTGAAACTTTTATTTTGATAATACCATAAAACAAATTATATATGTTTTCCCCATAAACAGAAAATAAATATTAATAGTAATTAATTAAAAAACATTGACAACAACTACCTTAATCTGATTATTAATATTGATAAAAACTTAATGGATATTAATCATAGAATTATACTTGAAGGGTTTTAGATAATAATAATTTAATATTAAAAATATATATACCTATTTGTTTTTAAAAAAATGTTTTAATAGATATGTTTTATTAGTTTTCACATATATATTTGAAATTTAACTACTTAATAAATAAGCAAGAAAGCATAGTACATGGCTGTGAAGGTAAATGGACATCATTAACATCGCATAAGAGAATTATTCATCTTAAATAGAGCTGAAATGTACATGTTGCTAGAAACATTGACTATAGATGATCCCAATATATTGCATTAGATTAGAACAAGACATGTTTGAAATGGAAGAATGAAATAAGAAAGCGTTCTAGTATGTTATGGAGAAGTTATGGAATAGAGAAACTCAATTAAACATGAAGAGACCTTCATCCTGCAATGCACTGCTAATAGTTAAAAATGACATGAAGTTTATTGGAATATTGTAGTGGTAAAAGAAGAGAATAAATTGTCTTAACAATGTTGGCACCACTTATTTAGGAGAGAATTTATTCATATGATATTCAAAAGTTGATATCGGTTTGATTGTATCTAATAATAATAATAGTCAATAGCCTTTTAAAATAAGTTATTTACTGATTAAATAAATTTAGACATCTACTATAAACTCTTTTTTGTTATATAATAAATTTTCACCTAAATAAGAAGCTCAAGAAAAAAAAACTCAATACTCTTTTTAAATGCTCAAATGCTGTTTGACAAATTTATATATTGTAGTGTATAATTACATGCTGATTATAATCTATATTGGGTGTATCACATAATTATAATGCAAATTGAAATTTGAGTGAGATTATTATTGTTGTCAATAAAGTTGTGTTCATGAATAATATTAGGAAATAGATTTTTATTATTTTGATGATTAAGGTGACCATTTTAATTATTAATTTATTTTTGACTTTTTATTTATGCAGTAATAAAATTATTAAAATAATTACAGTGTCACATAAAATTAAATTTCCCACTTTCTTTCCATGATTTCTTTTTTTTTTAAAAAAAAAAAAAAAATCAAATACCTTTACTGGTTAAAAGTTCATAAAGAAATTTAAATGCTGGAAGAGCCAGCACTGGAAACAATCCCAAAACCCATAATCCAGAGTCTGACACTATACTACTGTGACAAAATGTGCAGTGAAAAAAGGTCATATACAACACTTGGGCTCAAGGCATAATTCATCCAAATACTAAGTAAGCCATCATTGCTTAACTTTAGTGATCGGACAAAAACTGGTATAATCACCATAGTATGACCATAGATTCTCTTTCAATACACTTTAAATATCTAAATGAGCTTTCAGAAAAGTGTGAGGATAAGTTTGTATATACACAAATGTATATTATTTAAAAACAACACATAATTTTGCATGATATTTATTCAGTAATAATTTATAATATATAAAGATATGCAGAAATCACGAATGAACTAGCTTTATATGTTGAGATGAAGGAAGAACAAGGAAAACCAAGCTAGTGCAAAGAATGACCAAGTGTTAAAGCTTGGTCATAATACTCTTTTAATGAACAACTTCAATATATTTTCGGACAAACAACTTAACATATAAAAATACATATTAAATATTATCAATCAATAAAAGACACAACAGACTGAAATCTTTCTTATATTAACTAAAAATCATTAGCATGATATTCAGTTTCATTTTTCCTTTATATATATGCCAAGAAAACCAGTCTTTATATTTTGTATAAAATATCAATCTATGCTCCTTCCACTTATTTTTGACATATGAAGACTCTTCTCTTCACATTTATTGTGATGTAGTTTGCAGTATTTACAAAGGCTTTCATAAATCAACACTCTTTTAATATATTGAGCTTTTTATTCAATTTAATAATCAGTTATGAATTCCATAAAGTTTTTTGCATGAAGATAGATAGAAACATTAAATGATGAAGTATTATGATCACATAATGATAACTGATTATCCCCAAACCAGAAATAGTTTTAATTTTTTTATCAATTATATTGCCCATTTTTATACTCATATTTATTAAAAAAAAAATATAATTGACAAAATATTGAAAACTAAATATGTAGCACTTATGTTCAGTCTATATTATAAAAATAGTGAAATCAACATGTGTTACAAGCAAATTGTTACATCCAACAATAAGCAAATATGTTTATTTCATTGCAGTATTCTAAATATTTGGTAATTTCAAGATGATTTAGGTAGAGAACTTACAAACAGACATACATATATTAATTTTTATTCTTATTAAAATTCTGACAGTAATTTTTTAAAAATACCATATGAGTTTTTTTTTAAAAATCAGTATACACTATGTATTTGTAGAGTAATTGTCAAGTATTTTTTTTGTACAACAACATAATAATTATTTCATACTAATATATTCATAATACATAAATGACATTAATTTATTAACATATAAGTAAGTTTATATATTTGTATTTTGCATTCATTGTTTCAAAACCCACTGACTGATTTATCCATAATTCAAACACAAATATATTAAAAGTAAAAAAAAAAAAAGTAGAAATGAGTAAAAAAAAGGATTTTAATTTTTTAGTTAATTTTCACATTCTATTTTAGAACTATAAATTATTATTCTTTGCATTAGCAAGCTATACTTGAAATTATAAATAATCATTTAATATCATTTAAATATATCTCCTGCAATTTATCATTATTAATTTTCATCATGAAAGTATATAGTAACTTTTTTTTTCTTGATGTCTGTGAAAAATGTAATCTTTAAAAAATGTTACCTGTAATATTAATGTAATCTTGGATTCTAATTTTTTTTAAAAAAAAAAAAGATATAGTTTTTATCAGATGTAAATTAATAATGCATTATATTTAAAACATAAAAAAAAATCTATAGTTTTATCCTGGCCAATGAGGTCAGTTGGTTTTCCAAAGTGCCTAGGAAATCAAAGATGTCTTACTTTCAAAAAAATTTAAAGCATTACTAGAGATTCAAAATATACAATAAATACTTAACATTCGATTAAAAAAAGTTTAAAATTAATAAAAATAATTAATAATGAATAAATATTTTACTAAATATATTATTAATCTAAAAAGTATATACTAATTTGTGTGTAAATATAGTACATAGTATTACATATCAGTTTTTTACAATTTTTGAAAATATAATTTTATATTTTACAGTTTTCAATTTAATATACATCATAAGGTTAGTATTCCATGGAATTATAATTTATTAGATTAAAATGAAGAAGATACAAAAGATAATTAAATAAATATTATGTATCATACACATAATTATTATTTTTTGTTGCACTTAATGTTGAGTTGTCAATATATTTTGTTTTTGTAATCACCAATAAAATTTTTGATATATCTGCAGTAAAAAAAAACATTTTAAAATAAAAAATCTAATTTTTTTTTTAATTACAAAAATGCCGTTTTAATTATATACAAATTAAATCAAGAAATGCAATTTATTGCTGATTACTTTAGTTTTAATAATATAAGTGACTCAATATATTTTTTTTTTAACCAGTGTTTCTTATGATGAGTGACATTTTTGCAAGGTGAGTTAATAATATATATATTAGGTATGTACATTTTTCAATTTATTTTTAGTACGTTTTAACCTATATATAGTGAAACTTTAATATGAATATATGCTGAATAAAATTTATATATATATATTGCGGAGATTGTTTAAATTCTTAATAAAAATCATCTTTGTCTTCAATGTGCCAGAAATATTCTTACAGACTACAGTACCAAGATACTAAATAAAAATTATATTTTCTATTTATTATAATTGATATTTACAATCTCATTGTCTTTTTGATCTTGATTTCAAATTGTACAATGAATAAATCATAATTAGTACTTTTTTTCTCTTGAGACTAAACACCATATTATTTTGAAGGAATTCAAAAGTACAAAATAAATATATTATTTGCCTGTTAAACTACTTTATTTTTTTATTAATCATTTATGAGTGATGTTCCTAAGCTTGTGGTTAAGACCTGTAGAAGTCCCTACCTTCGCATTTTGAAGCACACCACATCACACATGCTTAAAGGTTTATTGCCTTGGTAAATAATACATGCTAAAAATGTCTACACTTTATATAATGTATATAAGCTGTTAATTATTTTGAAATAAGTAAATTAAATTGGTTTATATTGATTTCTTTTTTGCATATGAGAAATGAATTCACAACATGTTTATGTGCTTCATATGTATGTGTTTTGTACAAAACAAACTAAAACAAAAAACTAAAATAGCAATAACAAAAAAGAATTACAAACCTTTCCCATTCCAGGATTGTCTTTGCGTCCTAAATTCCGAAGAAGACATGGTGGAGCAGGAGGTGGTGATGTTCGAATAATTTCGCAAAAATTTGATGGAAAGGGTGGAGGTTCTGGTTCTGGTGGCATATGTTGCTTCCGCTTCTTTTTGGAAGATGATAAATTTAATTTTTGTGCAGCCCTAAAATAAAAATATATGTATATTATAGATATATATCTAAGGAAAAAATTAGAAATATATAACAATAAATAAATTTATAATTTACATGCAAATAATATTAAATACTGAAAATAATTACTGTTAAGTTAAACATGCAATAGAAATTAAACAGGTATCCATTATTAAAATCCAGAAAGGAAAAAAAAATAAAATGAAAAGATAAATTTTTTTTTGTAATAATTTTAGCATCATCTTGAGGCCCCAGAAAAATCTTAAATAAAAATTTAACTAGTTCATATTTATTTATTTTTTCAATAAAATCAATCAGCACATATGTATTGTGATAGATAAATCCATCACATGTCCATCCATAATATTAAATTGTAAATAAAAAAATAATAATAAATCATTTGTTTATATAAAGTTTAATATAGTTAATATAAAAATAGTTAATATAATTTTAAAATAATCAAGTAGAAATTGGTTCAAACTCAGAATGAGTGCAAAAATGAATGTAATTGTAAATTAAATATTAAAAAAAAAAAAAATTAAAAAATTCTATGCATCTTAATTTTAAAAGAAATATTTATTTGAATTAAAAGAAAATTAAAAATGTTTAATTTATTATATTGAATAATAAACTTTATTTCATTGTATTAAAAAAAATCTCACATGCAAATTTTTACAAAACAGAAGAATGTGTTGTTGCTAAATACAAGACAGAACTTTTTTTTACTTTGGTAAGATCAATATTTTTACATAAATAATTTAATGTTTTATGAATTTGTTGAACAAATCAAAATGTTGTGTGACTAAATTTTGCAAAGGAGGGGCATGAATCCTTCTTAATTAATATTTAAAGATCATGACTAGAATGAATGACAAAAAAATCATTTCTTTAAAGTGTACTAATACTATGCCCAGTTAATTCAAACCATCTATATTTGGATATATGTATATATAAAAAGAAAAAACCTAATGAAATTAAAAAATAGTTGGATGGAAACATCATCATCATTGGAATTCTATAGAAGTCATAAAAGAAAATGGAATTGTAGTTAAAATAATGCCAAAATATATTAGTTGAATTGACAAGTGCTACTGAACTTTTGAAAAATATTTACATTTTTTTTTTTTTTTCAAAATTTAAAATAGTAGCATAATTTTTACTTATCAATATTATTTAATATGAAATTAATAATTAGATCAGTAATTAAGACTTAAATTAATTAATATAAATAAATTTAATAAAATAATCTGGAGGATGTATTTAACATCTAATTTTTTTTATGAATATATATAATTAATTTTATAGAGAAGTTTTACTTGATCTAAAGAGATATATAATTTAAAAACAAAATACTTTAATTTACAGTATATTTATGTCTGAATGTTAGTGTGAAAGATAATATGTACTAACTAGTTATTGTGATTGTAGTAGTATATATACCAGGATATTATTTAAATGCAGATAGGAATTTTAGAAATTGCAATAGATTCAGTACATATTGTAATATAGTGAATTTGTGAAATTTAGGATTGTTAATATAATTTTCTATATGTTATGATGTTAATAAATTTTTATATTATTATTAATTGGTACAGGTATTGATTCACCTATTCCTCAATTTATATATCTATTAAATGATAATCAACTACTCTTCAAGTTACCTATTCATTAAGTTATAGGTATCTAGTTCTTAAATTACATATTCATTAAATTAAATATTTACTGATTCATAGATTCATTGGCATCTTATACATACATGAATCTTTGATAATTTTAATTTATATAAAATTATTTTCAGGAAAAATAATATAATAAAGTTATAGTCCTATATTGGATTTAAATTATTTTAAGCAGATACTGGAGATAGCTTATAAATTTAGGTAGAGTATATAGAATTAAGTTTGATCTTTTATTAATTATTATTAATAATATTTTTTGCTAATCCAAAGTGTAGCTTAATAAATAATATTGTACAATAAGGAATAAGCTCTTACTTAATTTTTGGCATTGCATAGATATATTAGTTAAATTTTGGGGTTACATAATCTGAGGCATAAATAAAATCATTTATTTGCAATGGACATGATAATTTTGACCACCAATACTAATTTATAATAATAATATTTATTATCATATTTTGAGCCTTTCAACAGTGAAGCTTGACTAATATAAATTTATTTATGAGTATTTGATCTGTTACATTTTAGTCACCCAATTGGGCTTGAGAACGATTTTATTTATATAATATTATGTTACAATATATATATATATATATGTGTGTGTATGTAACACTCAGTAAAAAGTTTTTTACTAAATGCATTAATTGATGATCAATAAATAAAGCAACAAGTCTCTATATTAGTGAAATTTTTAATCAATTGAAATTCAATTTAATATGTTTGTGCAGGTGTGTGTAAGCTTATATAGTGTATTAATTTAATATCTGAAATAATTTTTAATAGTACATTAATCTAAAACTGAATACTGTTGAATAAAATAAATTTTATTCATTTATTTTTTAATAGTTATTTTTTAAATTACATATCAAAATCATTATTTTAGTATGAATTTTAAATGAAAGATATCATGGCAGTTTTTGATGGTGATAAAATTTTTATTACTTCATTGCAATATTCTTTTCCAAAGAATTGTAAATTTTATATAAATATATTTAACTTTTAATTATCTAATATTCTTTTAATATCAACGTTACTATATTTTGAATTATTTTCTATTGGATATTGTATTATCCATCAACTATAGCATAATGTTTCCTCAAGTTTAATCTAGGTTTTTTTATCTATAACTTCTCCAAATTAATTAGCCAACCTTCTTATCTCATTTAGCCATCTCATAAATAATCTTTTTTTAGATTTTTTTTTAATCTCTTGAAATCCAGTTAAAGACTTTAATTATTTCCTTATTGTCAATTCTTGAAATAACATGAGCTTCACTTTAATCTCTTAATTACTTGATGTTAGTAGTATTTTTTTATCTATCTATTTCACTTTTGATCCACCATCACTGATCTTTACATACACACAATGTCTCTTTTATAGCTTGTGTATTAATTGACCACAAATAATAAAATAGATGTATTAAAAATCTTTTTTTTCAAGGATAGATATATTTCATCTTAATATAAAGTTAATGTAAAAAAGAATATGCAATGATAGTTAGTATGGCTATTTATTATTGTGAATGAATTATTAAATGTAAATAAATATAAAAAACAATAGTGAGCTGATTGGATTTATAACAAATTATGTATATACATATATTAAATAATCTGACAAAATCAGATTGAGATAACAAAGATGACCAGAAACAATATTGAAAAGATGATGCTTGATTATTAGTTGTCAACAATTTTTAACACAATCTACCATTATATAGGGGGTTTGAACACAGACTTTCACAAGACCCTCAACCATCCATACTATCTCATACCACTGATACACTTGATCACACAAACCCCTATAGATTACATATATAAGTCCAGGTATGAAAAAGCCTATACCATAGAAAAAATTAATATACCATTAAGTTAACTAACTTTATTGAATTTAATTGCATGTTCTCATGCAACCACAATAACAATTCGCAATGTTTTAAAATTAAATCAAAATAACATAGTAGAACTACTATACAAATATGATATTTAATTTGAATTTAAATATGAAAATAATTTTAATGTTTATCCTAAATATTATATTGTCATAATAGCAATAAATATAAAAAAATAATTCAATAGCTTCTTTGCTTAGGAGTTCACATAGATATTTGAGAGCTGAAAGTGCCAAAATTGGAACTGATCTGAAGACCTTGCAGTCTGGAGTCTAACACTCTCTCACAGCAGTTGTCCATGCTAATAATAATTAATGCAAACATTTCTCACAGATAATTAAGTTTTATAATGTTGACCCTTGTATCCTATTTTCTAGAATTGAAATATGTCTCTGAGTGGATTTATAAATAAATACATATATATATACACACAATAAACTTTCAAATTATACAAAAATATTCAATCAAATAAAAAAATCAAATATACCAACTGATATACATCTTTATGAAAAAAAATAAGTTCATATTTGTGAATATTACAAATTAATAAAAACTGTTTTTTAGAGTTCATTCTATAAGATATCCATCTTTATAAAGTGGGTTTTTTTTTAAAGTAAAAAATACAAGTGATCAAGTTTTTATGTATGTATTTATGTATATAAATGTAAAAAAATACAGATTATTTTCAACATTAATTGTTAGGTAAAAATTTCAAAAAATATAAAAAATAACAAATTTAAAACGTGATGAATCAATGCAGTTCTCAGTCATCATATCTTATGTTGGCGAACATCACTTGTGATGTACCAAAGTCATTAGTTCCTCTTGTTAAAAATACTTTTATATTCCACACGATATTAATTTTAAATGTATTGATAAAAATTACTTACTCAAAAAGCTATGAAATGAACTGAAAAACATCTGAATGTAAATAACAGTTTTATTACTACTTAAGACATATTAAGAGCCTAGAAATATTTTTATACTAAGCCAGTACTTTTATTTAATCAAATATCAATTGTTAAACCACTAAACATCAAATGATCACCACCTCTATACTAGCACATAATTGTTGTAAACAAAGGCAAAACTCTCTATACAGTAGTGCCACCCTGTGCTAAACAGAGTAATCAATGGATGCCAGAAGGCTTGTGCATAAATTCCCTATCTATTGCCTACTCATCAGTGAGGAGCCTTGGATCTGAGAGCACAGCACCTAGATCTTAGGATCTAATGCAACCCTCCAGCAGCCACCTTTTAACTCTACTTTACTACAAAACTATGAGAATGAAATTGAAAACACAATAATATTTTCAATCTAAGCTCAATAGCTTATATAGTCATATGGGTCTGAACTCAATTCAGCACCCATACATTTTGGTGTCTTTGGCTCTTAAACAACCATAGCCACCACTATCCTATTAGGCAGGATTGGTGTTAAACCACTAAACATCACATGATCACCATCTCTATACTAGCACATAATTGTTGTAAACAAAGGCAAAACTCTCCATACAGTAGTGCCACCCTGTGCCAAACAGAGTAATCAATGGATGCCAGAAGGCTTGTGCATAAAATCCCTATCTAGTGCCTACTCATCCAATATCCCCAGACTAGTTTCTGTCTTGTGGCCATCATCAGTGAGGAGCCTATAAGCTATTAAGCTTAGATTGAAAATATTATTGTGTTTTCAATTTCATAGTTTTGTAGTAAAGTAGAGTTAAAAGGTGGCTGCTGGAGGGTTGCATTAGATCCTAAGATCTAGGTGCAGTGCTCTCAGATCCAAGGCTCCTCACTGATGATGGCCACAAGCCAGAAACTAGTCTGGGGGTATTGGATGGGTAGACACTAGATGGGGATTTTATGCACAAGCCTTCTGGCATCCATTGATTACTCTGTTTGGCACAGGGTGGCACTACTGTTTGGAGAGTTTTGCATTTGGTTACAAATATCAATCGGGTATTGAGTTTAAACTCAATACAGCTTATTATGTTGTAGCTCTAAGGACTGAGATGCTAGAAAAAATTATAGTGAGAGGATGACATGCAATGAAGATGAAGGTTCACCGCTTTTCGTCATTGTATTGGACAGAGAACATACTGGTTACAAATTGCTTTCATGCAAAGAAAATGAATTACAGTAAAGGAATAATGTGCAAAATATTAACTAGATGAGAGAATGAATATATATTTGTATGTGTCTAAAATGAGTAACATTAATCTTAAGTTGATTTTTTTTGTCTTTCTGGTATTATAATTAAAAAGCACTGTAATTATTAAGCTTTATTTACAATAAATTTATAAGATGTAAATATATGTAAACTTATATGTAAACACACACACACATATATATATATAAAGACAAATAGATATGCCACTAAATAGATTAAAAGCAAATACTAAGTAAATATATTTTGAAAAAATAATCTTATTGATTCAAAATATTTACATTTAGGCAGATACGATTATATATATATAATAATAATGATACTCAATTATGTACATGTGAACACATACAATAAAATGATTAAATCATACTAAACTTCGAGAAGAAAATGATAAAATTATTAACAATATCAGTATTAAAAAAAATTCAGAAAACTTTTTATTGATTAAACTATAAAATCAAAACAAGTTTTTCATTCTTATATAGTCATGATTTGGGAGAATAGAGAAAAATTTGAATCATATGTGGTAAGAAATATCCCTAAGGCAACTCAGATGCATTTTAAAATTACTCCATAGCCAAATCCTGAGATTTAAAAGTATTTCATCATTGGTCAAATAATTCTCAACACTTCCCCAATTCTTTAAGTAAACATGGCCCATTTCCTCAGCAAAGTCAACAGTGGAGAATTGTTAAAGCCAAGGGCAAGCGTGGAGATTCTAATTTAATATCCAAGAGACAGAGTGAAGGATGTGGGAGAATGTTAAATTGAATGACAGATACTTAATCATTAATAATAAATAAAATCATCTGTGGCCATATTCTTTTACACAGAATCTCAACTATTCATTAAAGTAAAAATGAGGTGATGATAAAATGTAGACTCATTTCAAAATAAATGTAAGTCTAACAAAAATGAAATGAAACAGAATTAAGTTTCTGTTTTATTAATATATAGACAACATTGTTTAAAAGCTATAAAATTTTACTTTTTTTTAACCCTTTATTTACTAAACTAATAGACTTTTTTGTTACTTGATTCATGCTAAAAGAATATATAAACTGCAATTAAACTAGGGCTCACTCTAAAATGTTTGATGTACCCAATAAATAATACATGATTATTGCTTGAAAATCATGTGATTTTCAATCTCATAGTGACAAGATTAGCTCTTATTTATACTCAAGGATGAAATCTATCTAACTAACACTTGGAAATTTTTATTGATTTTGTGATTATATAGATACATATACAAGCATATATTCATATACAAAATTAGAATAATATAAAGGTAATTGAAATAATTTAAGTTTATAAATTTAAAAATATATATTTTTAGAATAAAAGTACACTTATAAAAATTTGAAATATAAAGTGTTTTAATTTAGATCAAGTCAATGAATTATTCAAATTAAAATAATTAAACAATCTTGCATGGAAAATACAAACCAGAATCACATATGTAGAACGTTGCTTAGAAAATGTGATCGATTCTTAATGTGTAGTCCACTAACACATGTCATTTTTTTTATGAGAAGTGTTATTTTCTTGTTTATTTATTTTTAAAATTTATTAATATTATCAATACATATTTAATACTGACTGATAACATTTCATTGGAAATACTTTTAATGTTTCAAATATGTTGCAGATGATACAATATTCATACTACTCCCCCCTCCCCCCATCAAAAGGTATTCTTGTTCAAAAAGTTTATAATATGCTAAATCAAATTTAAATTAGATCAACTTTTTTTTTCAATATGTTCTTCTTATAGAAAGAGACTAATATAGTATAGACTTTGCATAATGTAGTAAGCTGGCTCTAGCATCTCTTAAGAGATTTTTAAAAATTAATACATTAAAAGTGGAAGCTCCATAAAAAGAATCACTGCAGCCCATCACAAATTGTAATTTAACATATACAACACTTTAAAACAACATAGATCAGTAGCGATCACAGTTGCCATCACACTGCCTAAAATGTCAAATATGATAACACTATCACAGCTCTCTGTTGCAAAGGAGTAAAACAACTGTTATATTAATTGAATGTTTTAGGTATCATTTATGCAGAAATAAAAATATGTAATTCCTTATGATGAATACTGTCTAGTAGTCCACTCTTGTCACTTATTCTTTAATAGTGGGATATATTGATTATATCTGTAGATTTAACAGTATAATATCTACTTATCAGGCATGGCAAGATTTATCTATATATAATCTATATATAATGGATATTGCTATTTATTATTATTCTAAGGAGATGATTTGTTTTAGGCTAAGAAATAAATTCTTAATACAATAATTTATTTCTTTTAATAGTATTCAGACTTCTCTTTTGGAATTTAGTCATTCTGTTGATTATCCTTACATGTAAAAAAATCTGATATAACATCTGAAATTCCTTAACTTTTCAGGTGATTTTTAATGCATGCATTTTATATTGACAAGGTTTTATGTAATTTCTATAGTAGGTTTTGTCACAGATTTAAGCATGAATTACTATAACTTTATTAAAAATTTTCACTTTCAAGATTTTCTCAATATATATTAAAGAAATGATGTTTTAAAAATAGGAAGATAGGGTATAGCAATTTTAAAAGGCACCATGTAATCTTTCTTTGATATGGAATATACTTGTGAAATATTTATGTTTATAGCCTTTTAAGAAATAAAAGATACACTGAATTTCATTCAGTTTGCTGACTTATTTTTATTATCATCTTACAAAAGTAGATGTAATGAATCATTTTCATTAAAAGCTGGTAAAATACTTTATAACATAGTTTGTGATGATGAGAATTTTTCTCTACTCTGAAATTTATTTCTCCAACTGAAAAAAAAAAAAACCAAACCAATACATATTTATTTCATTCTCTGTTTAACACTTGTCTATTTACCTATATTATTTACATTTCTATTTAGTTCCATTTTTTACTTCATTTTAATATTGTAGTACCAATTTAATCAATAGTCAATTTTCTTATTATTTTTTATTATTCTTTATATATTGCTACATCACCTCAGTACCATTTGTATAAGGCAATATATTCTATGTCTTGGCACTCACTTTTCTACTTAGCTTATTAAAATACAAATATAATATAATATTTACAAATAATTTTTTCAATCAAAATTATTTTAATTAAGGTATGAACATACTAGGTTTTTTTATTATTTTATTTACAGATTAAATAAAACAATTTAAGTTGATTATAAATATTAATAGCACATGAAATACATTAAAGCAATCAATGATTAATTTCAATTTTATTAGAGAATATATATCTATATATTAAAATAATAAAAATAAACTAATCAATAAATAGTTAAAATTACCCCAAATTCATAAGTCAATCAGACTAGCCAAGAAAATAAACTCTAAAACACTACCAGTGATTTCACTGCTACAAGCAGACTTCTCAAGTATAAAGAACTACAAAATAACATATTTAAATTAAACATTACCCACAGTTCCACTTACTTCCCATACACCCTTAATATTAAAGAAAACTTTTAAATAAGTTAATTTCTTCAGAATCAAATGAAATAAAAAGAAGAATTAAAGAATCTTTATTATTAAAAAATTATGATTCTGAAGCAATTAATTTATTTAAAGTTATTTTAATATTAAGAGTGTATGGAAAGTAAGTGGAATTGTGAATAATGTTTAGTTTAAATAGGTTGTTTTGGCTAGTGTCATTGAATTGTGAATTTGGGGTAATTTTGATTATATATATATATATATATATTGTAAAGCTTGGAAAGACCCACCCTTTTCATCAAAATGTTGTTATTGTTTAAAAAAATCTTTGATTTGGCTTTGATATGGGAGTTTATATATATGTTGTTGTTGTTATTAGTTGTTTATCATTATTTATTTCAATTTTTTTTTGATATATGCATTTGTTTATGATTGTGAGATTTAAATGGCAGTGGTCATATAAATATATATATATGTGTGTACATAGATTTTACCAAGATACTGGTTTGTGTTTAAGGTACTTGCCTTTTTGTAATATCAATGAGTATAATATTGGCATATAAAAGTACTAAATGTGTTTACATCATATATTTATTGTAGAAATCATTTGAGATGTAATTGTATTATTTATTTGTTTATTTATTTATCTATTTTGTTTTTGTAAACTGTAAAGCTAATTATTATATGTAATTTTTTATTTTAATATTTAAAAATCAACAATTGTTGTAATAAAAATATTGATATCAGCAGTGCATGTAAGACTGAGTTAAACAAGAGACATAAAAAAATACCATAGCAACAAGGATTGACAATCACCATTAAGGAAAGAAAGCAAAACTTTCTTATGGTTGCATACAATTTTTTTTGTGAAACTACAATATTTATTGAACTTGATATGTCATTAGGAATGGCAGTTTAAAAAAATAAATTATGATCCAAGGTTCAAACTCTCCATCTTGCCTTATTTCATGATCAACATTAGTGAAAAATAAGCAAATTATTGATGAGCAGACATTTGGAATAGAAAACAAACAGAATAAATAGCTATTCCTATAAATAAGCCAAGATAAGCATTCACTACATATTCAAAATCAATTATCATTTTAACTGATACATTATAATCTAACTCGGACAATAATAAAAAAAATGCTATGAGTCAACCAAAAGGTTCATGAATTCACACATTTGTCATTTTAAAACTATTTACATGTTGTCTTAACCAACACAAGAATGGACAAAAACACATTAAATATTTAGCAAACTTTAAAATGAAGAGGGGATAAAGAAGATTAAATGCTTATTTTTAAACAATTGATTTTCAAAGTTAACTATTTATATGTATGTAAATTAATCATAGAATTAAACTTGGTTGGAGTGCTTTTGGTAGAAATAACTTGATACTAAAAGGAAATATGCCTATGCGTTTGAAAAGAAAGGTTTTAAATAAATGTGTTTTACTAGTTCTTACTTATGGATCTGAGACTTGGACACTTAATAGAAGAGCAATACAGAGACTTCAGACCACTCAAACAAGTATGGAGAGATGTATGTTAGGAGTAACAAGAAGAGATCGAAAACACAATATATGGTTTAAGAGAACAAACAGATGTTATTGACCTTATTGAAAAAATTAAAAGACTAAAGTGGAGTTGGGATGGACATATTGCTAGAAGAGATGATAACAGATGGACAATTGAAATCTTAAACTGGATTCCAAAAAATTGTAAAAGACCCAGAAAGAGACCACATGTGAGGTGGATGAATGAAATAAAATAGTGTGCAGGGGTGATGTGAAGAAGAGAAGCTAAAGATTGGAGAAGATGGTTTGAACTTGGAGAGACCTTCATCCTGCAGTGGATTGATAATGGTTGATGATGATGATGTATGTAAACTAATTTTAAGTTTTAATCAATCATTATAATTAATAACATGTTAAGTTTCATTGAGTATTACAATTTTCTACTTCTTTTGATTCACATGCAATATATATATATATTCATACATAATATAAGTAAATTGTTTTAAATCTTTAATTTACCAATATTAATAATAAAGACGCTAGAGGTCACTTACTATTAAAAATTTTCTGTTGTCCTTTAATTCTTAAGCCTTATATATGTACGATATATAAATAAACTGGTTTCAAATTTCAATTTATTAACAAATGATTATATATTAGATATTATTGATCATTAAAATATTTGTTGCTGTTTTAATTTAAATGCATTATACACGCATGCTATATACACATCTGTTGTACACAATGTAGGCTGGAAACTAATTGATTGTCGCTTGTTCTCATAGGAATCATTGATAAATATACACATAATGTATTATATTTGTGTTTACAATTTACCCTTCAGAATTTAATTCACAATTTCATCATTAGATATGTTTAAAAGGTAGATCATGATGTAGATATTTTGTGTTTGTATTCATCATCACCATTATCAATCCACTGCAGGATGAAGGTCTCTCCAAGTTTAATCCATCTTCTCCGATCTTTAGCTTCTCTTCTCCACATCACCCCTGCATACTTTCTTATTTCATCCATCCATCTCACATGTAGTCTCTTTCTGGGTCTTTTACAATCTCTTGGAATCCAGTTTAAGATTTCAATTGTCCATCTATTATCATCTCTTCTAGCAATATGTCCAACCCAACTCCACTTCAATCTTTTAATTTTTTCAATGAGGTCAGTAACACCTCTTTGTTCTCTTACCCATACATTGTGTTTTTGATCTCTTCTTGTTACTCCCAACATTCATCTCTCCATACTTCTTTGAGTGGTCTGGAGTCTTTGTATTGCTCTTCTATTAAGTGTCCAAGTCTCAGATCCATAAGTAAGAACTGGTAAAACACATTTGTTAAAAACCTTCCTTTTCAAACACATAGGAATATTTCCTTTTAGTATCAAGTTATTTCTACCAAATGCACTCCAACCAAGTTTAATTTTATGATTAATTTCATCCATTATGTTTCCATCTGTATTAATAATCTGACCAAGGTATTTGTAACTGTTAACTTCTTCTAATTCATCATAATCAATCTTTATTTTCATATTTTGAGCAAATCGATTAAACATTACTTTAGTCTTTTTAACATTTATCTTTAGTCCTATTTTTCTCCTTTCATTTGATAACTCCTGCAACATTTCCTGCAGCTGGAAAGCATTATATGCAAAAACAACTATATCATCTGCAAAATCTAAATGACTTAAATAATCTCCATTTACTTTCACTCCTTTAGTTTCCCATTTTAATTCACAAAATATTTCTTGCAACACTGCTGTAAAAAGTTTTGGAGATATGGAGTCACCTTGTCTTACACCTTTCTCAATGTTGACTTTCCCAGTATCATTATGTAATCTAATTGTTGCTGTTGCATTTTTATAAATATTTTTTAAAATATGACAATATCTTGGATCTATACCTTGATGATCCAATGCTTTAATCACTGAAGAAATGTTTATAGAATCAAATGCCTTTTCATATTCTACAAATCCAAAACATAATGGCAACTCATATTCATTTGTCATTTCTATAACTTCTCTCAATACCTGGATATGATCTATTGTACTAAAACCACTTCTAATCCAGCTTGTTCCCTTGGTCATAATCTATAAAAACAAAACATAATGGCAACTCATATTCATTTGTCCTTTCTATAACTTCTCTCAATACCTGGATATGATCTACTGTACTAAAACCACTTTTAAATCCAGCTTGTTCCCTTGGTTGGTGGAAATCCAATGTTCTTTGTAGATGAGTTGTAATTATCTTGGTAAAAATTTTGTATAAACTGATAAAAGGCTAATAGGTCTGTAATTTCTAATATCTTCTCTATTACCTTTTTTAAATATTAATATTATTACTGCATTCTTCCAATCATCTGGTACATCTATTTCTTCACATAAGAGATAGGAGTCATTTCTATATTTTATTTATAAAACTTTCATCTACTAAGAGTTATATGGAAGTCTCAGAATTAATGAAGATACAAAAGAAGATATTGAATTTAGGGATCATGATACAAGCCCTATAATAAATAATAAATCTAAAGAGTTCATACTTGTAGTCCAAAGGAGAAGTATAGTTTTAATCGAAAATGAAGCAAATAAATATCCAACACAGTACGAAAAGAAGATTCATATTTTTTTTTTTTTTAGTTAAATAATCTAACTTTGAGAAACATATTGATGATTCTAAATTATTACTTTAAGAAACTATTATGATTTTCATTATTTCTTCTTTATTACATCTTTCTGTGTGTTAAAAATCATAAATGATTCTTATGTAGATACAAACGTCAATCCATGCCTATTGCTAGGAAATATTGTTAATTTAAATAATACGGAATTAAAATGAAAACTTGAAAGATAAACAAATATTGGAAGTGTTTAATATAACTACTGCCAGTGGAAAAGAAAATCAAACCACAATTGAAATAAAGTGTATACCATTTGTTTTATATGAAATGACTTTGTGATTTATTTTAAATTTATTTATTTTTCTCTTTTCGACATAAAGGTCAATAGGTAATGCTTGAGACTTACAATTACTTAAATGATAATTTTGTGTTTTGCTAATATTCAATTTTATAATTATTTATCTAAGCCATCACTAATCATTATATTGTTTTACATATAATCCCCATCTGCAAATATTTTGGATCCAATAAAATTCCCTTTGTTTCCAATTTATATTTTGGTGAATAATTAAATCACTGATCAAGTTATTCCTGAGAATAAATCATTTAATGTCTCTTGTTATTGCTCTTTGGTATCTAGTCGTATTTTATGTATAGCTAGTTGGATAGACGATATTGTAATTGTAGTCAATGATTAAACCATCTAATGATTGGGCTAGTTTATTTTCTTTTATACATATAATTTCCATTACGATTGATGCCTTGCAATGTGCAACTTGATTAATTGATTGGTGGTTGCAAAGTATATTATTACAACATGTGAGCTCTCAATTGATTGATTGGTTAGTGATTGTAAAGTTTTCATTTACAATTGGCTCCACAATGTAGCACTATGATTAATTAAGCACCAATAAATTTATTTAAAATCTTAAAATGATATGCCCAGTTCATTACAATTAGCTCTCAATGATTGGAGTGATTTTATTTTCCATTATAATCGGCTTCCCAACTCGGGACTTCAATAAAAATACATCAAGACCTGAGATAAATTCGATGGAATATACTTTCCACTACAATTAGCTCCCAACTATTGGGCCAATTTTATTTTCCATTACAATATATATATTGTAATGGCACAGGTTGTGTTTTTTATAAGAATTTTTAAGTCGTTTAAAATTTTTTTTTTAATTGAAATGAAATTTCATTCTCTCAATTTTTATTATTAAATCAAGATAAGAAAAATTATTAAAATTATCTTATAAAAAAAATATTAAAAATTTATAAAAAGTTGGGGGATATATATATATATATATATATATATATATATATATATATATATATATATATATATATATATATATATATATATATATATATATATATATATTGTGAATTAAATAATTTCAGTATATACATGTTATAAATCTATGACATAAAATACAATTTTATAAATTAAAAGCTATGATTTGTGTCATTTACTGTATCTCAAATAATGTAGAAAATCTCATAACGTTAACCAAATTGTTGCTAACAAAAGAAGTCCTATCTTATTAGCACCTAATGGTATCATGCAGAAATAAATCTAGGCAATAACAAACTATAAAAATGAAATTATATTCATTGAAAATGTTACTTGATATGTAGCAGATAAGAGTCTAAAGCTCTTACATCATATTTTATATTACACATTTATAACATTTATCATATTTACACTGATTTAGTCTTTTTTAAGATTATTAAAACTGAATACTTATTGGTTCTGCTTTGCGAAAATAAAGAAAAACCAAATTCATTTGACCATTGCTTACATTTTCAAAGAATATAATTTACTTTTAATATAACATCATTATATATTAACAAAAACATACCATTTTTATTATATATGCAAGCTGGTAGGAGACCAAAAAAGTGGCTTGAATTAAACAAAGCAATTAAAAATGAAGAGCTTGAGGTAGTAGAACACATCTAAGAGAAGAAGAACCTATTCTAGAAGACTTTGTATGGCAGGGTATACATAGAAAAAAAACAGAGAGGGGTGGTGGTATAGGAGTTATGTCAAAAAAATATTTAAATACTGTTAAATGTCAACAACCTTTGTGGTTTGAGATTAAGTTAGGAAGACAAGAATGGATCACAGCTATAGTGTATATAGCCACTGGTGATAGTCAAATTATAATGGAGTGGAATAGTAGCATATACGAATGCTTAGTTAAGGATATACAGAGTTTCAAAGAAAAAGGGAAGCGAATAATAGTTATAGGGGATATGAATGGGCATATTGAAGAAATTGATGATGTAAATAATAAGAATGGATAGCTTTTGAAGAAGTTTTGGCAGAGAGTAAATTTAATCATTGGGAATTTATCGAATGTTTATGATGGACAATACACATGGTCTAAAAATAATATATTCTACACAATAGATTATGTATTAGTAAAGAAAGAGGGAATGAATAAAGTATGGAATATTAAGGTGTTTGATAATGAAGAGAAAGTATGTAATAGTAATCATAACTTTCTTATAATAGAAATGGTTAGTAATGTGATGAAAAATAGTAATAAAAGTAGAAAGGATATTGAAAGATGTGGATGGAGAGTAAATGATAAGAATAAGTTGGAAGAGTATAAAATAAAAGTTGAAGAAATCATGAAAGAGTTGGTTGGGGATGAGTATAAGGACTGGTGTGGTGAAATAGAAAAAGTGGCAAGTAAGGTTTCAGGTGAGAATACTAAGAAGAATAAAAGTAATAGGAAAGTGAGTTAGTAAAAGTATAAAAGAGAGGAAAAAGCATGCAGAGAATATAGGAGTGCTATTAAGAACAAAGAAAGTGAAAAAGATGTTAATATTAAATGGGAAAAGTACTTAGAAAAAAAGAAGTTGGCTAAAATAGATAATTGTATAGAGAGCATGAAATTTAATAGTAAACTGCTGGAAGATATTAATAAAAGTGGAAGAGATGGGAGTACAAAATTTTGGAAGTACATTAAAAGAATGAATATAGAGGAGAATTTGTATTACTAGATGATGAGGGAATAGAGTGTAGCTCTAGAGAGAAATTAGAGATAATCTTAAACAAGTATGTAATGGTTATAGAAAAGATGTTAGATGTAAAGGACACAGTGATAGCAAACATGAGAGCATATAGTAATGGTAATATACGATTTACAGAAAATGAACTGAATGAGACAAGTAAGAAATTGTATGGTGGAAAGGCAAGAGGTTAGAATGGATGGGCAGCATTAAGGGCAGAAGGAAAAATTAAAATTATTATCATGTTTTAATAAGATGACACAGAAGAGAGAATTTTTAGGTAGTTGGAGTAATACAAGAGTAAAACTATTATTTAAAGGAAAGGGTAAGGATCATAGAAAGCTAAACAATTATAAACCAATAGTGGTAACATCAGTGTTATATAAAGTTTTCTCATATATGGTTGCTGGAAGAGTTGCAAAATAGATGGAAGAAAATAATATAGTGAAGAAATGCAAGGAGGTTTTTGATCATATAGGCTTATAGGAGATAGTTTATTTGTAGTTACACAACTTATGAATATGAGTAGGAATACAGGTAGATAGTTATATATGGTTTTTATAGATATAGAGAGGGCATATGATAGAGTAAATAGAAATAGATTATGTGTAAGTTTAGTAAATTTGGGAATGGATGGAGCTTTAGTGGTTATTATTAAGAAATTATATGAAAATAATTACTACACATATCAAGTAGGGAATATAGAATCAGTTATAGTTAAAAATGGGGTGGGGCTAAGGCAAGAATGTCCTCTGCCACTTATTTTATTTTTGTTGTATTTGAGAGAAATGGAGAAAGCAATAGAAACAGTAGTTGAGATACCATTAATAGGTGGCAAGGCACTATACACATTGTCGGGTCTTTTATTTGCGATGTTTTTTGTGTGTAGAAAGAATGAAGATAGGGAAGTTATGCTGAGGACATGTGTAAAGGTGGGTAAAGAGATGGGAATTAGATTTAGTGAAGAAAAAATCAAAAGTAATGATGAAAAGAGAAGACAAAGAATTTTTATTGGGTGATATAAAGTTAAGTATGATGAATAGATATAACTATTGCGGAATCATTTTAAGTAATCAGAGAAATTTCTTAGATGAATGGGGCAAAAAAAGATAAATGAAGCAAAAAAAAGGGGGGGGGATTGATAAAGAAATTAACAGGGTTCTCCTATAATAAATATGATGTAGCTAGGATTGTACGGAAAAGAGTGACAGTAGTAGGGTTAACATATGGTAATGATGCATTATGTGTTAGTAAAGGGGTATTAGATTACTTAGAAAAAGTACAAAGAGAAGTAGGAAGACATGCGTTAGATGCAGAAGTGTGGATGGCAAAGGAGGCATTTCAAGGAGAAATGGGACAGTCAAGTTTTTATATAAGAGATGCAAAAAGCAAAATGAAAATGTTTGATAGATTACAGTTTATGAATAATAAAAGAATAGCCAAAATAGTATTCAATTGGGTTATGAATAAAGGGCAGGTAACAAGATGGGTGTGAAAGATAATGCATTATGCAGAATATTTAGATAAAGAATTTATGTCAGTATATTTATACAAAAGGTGAGATGATTGTGTTAGGAGAATTGTTGAGTGTTTTAGTGTTAAGGAATGGGATAGAAGAATAGATGCATTAATAAAGAATAGGAAATTGGAGAGATGGAGAACTAGTATGGAGAATAAAAATAGTTTAAATATTTATAGAAGTAAACAGAATATTGGGTGCAAATTAATTTATGATAATAGCCAGGAAAGTAGTTTACTGTTTAAGGCTCAAATGGGATCTTTAGCAACAAGGGAATAGACACATAAATGGATAAATATGGGTGATTTAGTCTACAAGCTGTGCAAGGAAGGTATAGAAAATATTAGACATCTGTTCATTGAATGTAAATGCCTGAAAGCAGAGAGGATACAAATAATAAAGTTGTAGAAGAATAAATATGAACAAAGTGATTATACATAAAGTGGCTTATTGGTTTTTATGCTGGGTTTGGGAAAAGATAAGGGGGATTTAGATCTAAAAGCCATGGAGTTGACAAAGATTATGTTGTGGAAATGGGATAGAGCAGGGCAAAAAAGAATATGGGAAAACTTGGGGTGGTGAATGGAAAGGGGTTCAAAGTGGCTAACAGGTTTCTCTGGGCATAATGGCTGAGAGATTCTTGACTCCTTATAAGGAGAAGTCAAGTGCATCACATCACATCACATATATCTTGGAATAAATAGATATCTGTTTAAGAATAATAATTGTATTGTTAGTTCAGTTGGTTGTGGATCAATTAACTTAAAATAAAACCTTAGTTTGTTTTGAAATCTAAAAAAAAATTTCTTTACTCAGCCTAAATATAAACATGACATGTGACATAATATGCCACTTAGGCAGGTGCATTAATCACTATATCATAAAGCCCTTCGATCATATGTGATATAAAAATGTTAATTTTTCTTTATGAAAGTCAATCTCAGAAATACAACCTGCTATGATCAAAATGAATGGTACATCAGATCACTATTGGGATTATTTTGCCACCGATTTTTAATCAATAAAATGTAATTACTATTTTATATTTAGAACCATATTATGGAGATTCTGACATTAAATATTTATTATAAAGAAAAAGAAAAAACTCTTATATTATAAAAAGCATAATTGTTTTTATAAACAAAAATGTATAAGTGCACATAATTTGTTATATTTTTTATTATTTTTAAAATTTTTCCAATTTATATATAATGTAAATCTGTAGATTTATAGCTTATAATTATAGGACAAAATTATTTTTAAAAATCAAATGTACATAAAGCAGTAACTTTATAATTCATTAATTATTTTTATGACTGTCATGAGTAATTATCTCTAGCACTAACCCATGAAGGTATATATGAGGTATATAAATGACTCCCAACTTACATAAGTAAAAAGTAAAGATTTTTTTAATAAGCCAATTTTTATTTAGATTAGAGTTCCCCCCATCCTTAGATGCACATTTATCATTTGCCATAGGATATTGTAAAAAAAAAAAGTAACTAATAAAGATAAGTCCTATAATATATCAAAAGCGAAGCTCATAGAAAAAGACAAATTAAAATGGAGAGGTGAATAAGTGTATCAATTACATTTTTGAATGCATTGAGCTTTATATATGTATTAAGTTATTTGTGACATATTCTGTTCTTAACAATATGTAAAAAATAGAAATGACTGTTTCTTTTCTTAATTAAATTAAGCCTTCATTAATTGTAAATACATGCTAAACGATTTTTCAAATAAACTACTGGCAGAAAAAAAAATTATTGTAAATGAACTTCAGCATTCAATCTTCACTATTTTTCATTTATACTTAAAATATATTCTTTAGAATGGAGATTCGTTTCAATATTATATAACTGCCTCTTTCATTCAACTGGCAAATAGTTATCAATAATTCAGTTTGCGCGATCAAATAAACTTAATTTAAAAAGTAAATATTTATTAATAAAGTAAAACAAAATCTGCATTACTATTTATTTTTTTAATACGCTAAAAAACATTGATTAAGGATTCAAACACAAAATATGTTGGCACAACATTTTATTGAACTTAATATTAAAATGTTAATAACACCAAAAGTGATTTTTTTAAAAAAAGAACTCCATATGTTTATGTAGTTATTATCTGACTATTACATGATATCTTCAAGTTAGCCATGTGGAAGATTGTAAAGATATTAAAAATGTGAACTTTATGCTTCAGAAGCTAGAGTGTTAAGACCTCACAACTAGAGTGTTGAAATACTGAGAATCTTATATGTTTAAATAAGTAATGTATTAATAATTTATATAATTTTCTTAATGCTTTTAAATACATTCTTTATATATTATATAAAAGTCAGTATAAATGATTATGCAAGGCTTATATGGGGATGTAAATCAATAATAATATATTGTAAATACCGAACTTTAAGATGTAATTAAAAGGGATTTGAACACAGACTTTCAAGCCTCCTTCAGCTATCCACTTCATCTTATATAACCGATAAACATGGCCATACATATTTTCTGCTGAACCAGCGCTCATCAGTTGGTCCAGACCATCATCTCCCACACACACATATAAGCAACGCTCAGTTTATATTAAGATAGCAAATTTTTAAACGTTAATTTCAATAAAGTAGATGGCTAAAGAGTTAGGGAGTGGAGAGGATTGAAGTCTGTTCATTAAAGTTTAAAGATTTTCTAGCTTAATATAAACTGAGCATTGCTTATGTATGTGTGTTGATGGGAATTGATGGTCTGAAACAACTGATGAGTGCTGGTTCAGCATGAAATACATATATTGGAGATCATTTATTTTTTCCACATGTATATGGTCATGTTTATCAGTTATATAAGATAGAATGGATAGCTGAAGGAAGCTTAAAAGTCGGTGTTCAAATCCCATTTAATTACATGAGTATATATATAATGTGATGTAAAATGACTGCTTAATAAAGGAGTAAGTTTTTTTACATAGATTATATCAGAAACCTATTATCTAAGTTAAACATTCATTACTTGTAATACATTATATAATATAATAAATTCATCTACCTTTTACTTTTATACTTTCTGAGTCCTTATTTATTCCTCTCCCTGCCCTTCTATTGTAGCTAGTTTACTACTATTTTTATTTTACCTTTGGAATCTTTAACTCTTTCACTCTCTTTATCTTAAATTCTCTCCTATTTTTCATAAAATTTATCCAGATTAATTTTTTTCAAAATTCTACACTTTAAAAATAAGTATTCAATATGTTCTCTCTTCTCTTAATAAATAATATCTACAATCCAAATGCTTACTTTATTTTTATTCACTTTCTCTAGTATTTAAAGCTCAGAATAGACTTCTTTATTATCCCCAACAGAAGAGGAGAATCGTTCCAGTTTAAAAATAATCTAAAGCATTGAGTAATCAAAGTTGCTGTTATTGCAGGTACAAAAAGGTTTTAAAACTCTGCCATCTTGTAACTTGAAAAACTGATTCCCTGAAAAAGTATTTTCAAACTGTGTCAATGTAATATAAACCATAAATAATTCAAAGAACAAATAGAATCATTTTAAATCTTGTATTAGCATTTGGAATAATTTCATAAAAAATAATTGGAACATTTTATCTAATTTTTATCTTTATATAACACCAATGTGTTTCTTCTTAATATTTATTTTCCTTAACTCTACTTTATTTTCTCTAACCAACTTATCTATCCTATTTTTCCATTCCTCATAAAGACATTTTCTATATTCTTATATACATAAACAGTTTTAGCATATTATATGTTTGTATTATATCTCTTGCTCACAGTTTGTGTATAAGAATCTGTTATATATAAAAGGAGCTTATATTTAGTGTTTATGGACCAGTTGATGATGACTTCATTACTTCTCTAATGCAGGATGGTGCAAAGCAGATATCCTTTATAGTCAGTCAATGCACTATATTTGATTTAGTTTAGTATTTATTAGAAATTAAGTTTATAGTTGGCCAGTGCATTAATGGTACTAAATGCTAGAGGTATTGATGATGATCAGCATGTTTTAGTATCTCAGCTTTATAGTTTTTATTGATAGGTATTCTGATGGATTAACACTTAAGTATGTGCATCCAAACTAGTGTTTAAATGATATGCCCCAAGCTGGCAAAAGTTAAACAATTAACCTAGACTATAGTAGACCCATTTCAAATCTAGTCACAAGATTGACTTTTGGTTTATTTTTTGATTATTCATAATGATGAATGATTATTGCCTTTGTGTAATGTTGGTGAACTTATAGTTAATTCTGTGCTGATCTCTCATGCTCATTCCTAATATTAAATTTTATATTTTGTTTACTTGGGGATGATGATAGTTTTCCATCATCTCAGGTTCACACCAAGATGTTGTACCATTACAATAAATATCTATAAAGAAGATGATATTTACTTTATAAAATTTGTAATTATTAATGTTTTGTCTTTAGCACATTTAACAAACACATATACAAATATACTAAAGTCAAATAGAAATTTATTAGGTGGGTCAGCAATATAAGATGGCACTGAGAATTCCATTTTATAAAAACCTCACCAATATGCACATAATGTAACCAATCAAATAATTAATACATTACAGAGCTTTAATCTTATATTATTATTAATGAGTGTATTTAAGTGCTGTCTATCAAATATTTTTAACTAAGATATAAAGTATTATATAATAATCAAATTTGAATCATGAACAATTAAATATTTAATTATTAAGTGATATTATTTGTAATTAATAAGAATATATATATATAACTATGTTTTGAAAAGTTAGAGATATTATAATCAATTTCATTTGTTTGTAAACCATTCCATCATCATTATCATTATTAATATTATTATAACAAATGTTATTTTCATTATGTCTAGTTAACTAAAATTTAATTTTTGTATGTCTTTAAGGATTATGTAACGGTCAAAATATAAAAAGAACATAAAATTACCAATCAGTGATATTGTGGGCAGAACATCAGCTTATTTATATTAAGTTTTTTGTGTAATAACTAACATTTTTGAAGTTTTTTAAAAAATAAATATATTGTTATTACTTTAGCTTGTTTTTTCTATCAAATAAATGCAAAATTGGCAAATGAATACTAAAAATAATCATAAAAAAGTGAATTAAAGCCAGAGGAACAGTGGTCTCATCTGTGCTCATGAAGGATTAAAATATATATTTTTACTTTTTATTCTAAGTTTGAAAAATATAAATATATTAAATAATTCATCTGCACTCAAAAATTTTTTTTTTTTTTTAAAAAGAGCAATTGCTGATTGAATGATCCTCATCTGTTTTAAGAGTTAAAATATTAAATACTATTTTTTAAAAATATTACTCTCAAAAATTTAACATTTACTTGAAATCTGTTAATTATTTTCTTTTAAAAATTAATTCAGTTTTAAATGGTTTTTTTTTTTTTGCTCTTCTTACCTAATTCAATGAAGATGTACATATGTAAAGATTCAGTAGTTCAGCAAGTTAAAAAATACAATAAGTTTAGTTTAAGTAGTTATAACACTAAGATAAACTATTCTATTTTTCAACCTATTAAAGAAGCAGCTTATTGGAATCTGTGTTGTGCCTTAGCATTCAAATTTATTTTTTTATAAAATTCAACCAAGATATTTAAATCTATCTATATAGTTAATCTGATAACTTGCAAGATAAAAGTTGTTAAAAAGTTTTTTCAGTCAGTAGCTAATGAGACACATGAATTTTTGAACACTAATACATAATCAAAATCTTTATAGGTTGTATTTAAAATATTAAGAATTTCTTTAGATTATTATTTGGCTTGACAAAAATAGGACTGTCATTAGCAAAAAATCTAGAAACCAAAAGATGAAATTCTTGGGAGTTTTTTCCTACTTAATTCAATAATCTACCAAATCTACATTATATTTTAATGTTTTATTATAAAGATATTTATAAACTTGTTCCATGCTCATCATCATAATAATTAAAAAGGAAGAGTTGGAATTCTTGTTTAACACCTGTTTTCATTTCAAAAACCTAAAATAAACCTTCATTATTTCTTTTAATATTCACATGCTGATGCTGTATAATAAACTATTTTCAAGCTGTGCCAAATATCTTTTTTTAAATGAGTTATATTACATCTTTAATTTTATCATTTTTACTACATTTTCTAACACTTTTTGATTTTTTAGAGCCACATTGAGTCTTAAATAAGCACCTCCTTATGATTAAATCAATCTATTTGATAAAATCTTTGAATTTTTTTTATTTTATAGGTTAATAATTAGTTAATATCATTCATCATCTTTATTTTTATTAAATTACAACAATAGAAACAACCTTAAGGTTAGTTTACTCTTAACTGATCTCAGTAAATTTAGATACTGAAGTTAGAAAATTAGACAGACTAAATTATTTACATTAAAATCTTTAGTTAAGTCATTAATTTTTTAATAGCATAACAGACGCAAATAATGGATGCTAAATATCACCCTTCATATCTCTCTTTTTTTTTTTAAATAAAAACTTTAGCAACTCAAATTTCAGAAGTAAGCCTGGAATGCATGAAAGGAAAATATTGATGGTAACTGGAAATTTTTAATTCTCAAATCCTATCACTCTATCATTCATTAAATTGTAATTAGCAATATCATATATCATTAAAAGTTTCCCAAGAACCAATTAATAATCTCTTTATAATTAAGTTTTTTAAAGAAAAAATGCCTATACAAAGGAAAATTCTTAGAAAGTAGATCATCTGAAATTAAGATACAAAATGTTAAAGCCGACATTGAAAACATGAGAAATATAACAATGTGAGATAGGTGAACAGCATTGTAGTGAGAATTATGACAGTTTACCTTTTTACTGGGTAAACTGCATATTTTTCACACTGAAATGTGTCAGCCTAATAGTAAATAGACAGAAATTCTATTCTTCGTGGTGTTTAAAAATTTAAAGTTAAATTAGAATCTCAAATTTCCGAATTATGTCTTGAATGCAAAAATACCAACATAATTAAATAATCGAAAGCCTAATTAATTAGGAAGTTACGTAACACTTGGTTGTTTGTTTTTGTTTCAATACCTAATACAATTTTTTTGTTAGGATTTCGCTTTTATAGCGAAATAATAAACTTTAAGAAGCTTTTACATGAAGATGCAAAACACTTAATATAGCAAGAAAATGTAAATGTATGTAAATGAATAAAAAATAATAAGATTATTGATAGGATGTTTTTTTATTAAAAAAATATAACAATAATGCGATTTACTAAATGTAGATGCTATATTTTTAATTTTATTTATATATATATTAAAATTTATTTTTAAAAATACTTTTTTAATTTAAGAGAAAATTGTTATTGCATCAAATCAACTTATTCTTAGCAGTAAACACATTAAAGATGAAATTAGTAATTTTACTGTAGTGATAACATTTTAGGTTAAATGGGGAGAAAAAATTAGTTAGCTTTTCATTAAAGCCTAGTTAAACTGTTATTCTCTCGATCAGCTTAGTTTTTATTTTGCACATCACCATTGAAAAGCGATGGGCAGACTGTTGGGAATCAGCACTGGGAACAGCTATCATTATTCTCCATTTATAAAGCATTAGGAACCATCAACTTGATTTTATGAAAGTGCTACCAATCAGATAAAGATTTAGCAGCGAAGAATTGTCTTTATTTTGACAAGAATCTCAATTAACTAAAATGTAAAAAGAAAAGATTTCAATTAATAATAATACATAGTAAATCTTGTAATAAAACAACTTCACGTAATATGAATATATACATAAGCATATGTTGCAGGAATGTGATATTACCAGCACTGAGCAGTTTACTTAAGTGGAAGAGTAATAGATTCAAGAGCTAAAAGTTCATGAATTCATTCCAACTGAGAACAAACATTTTCTCTTCTAGTAATTGAATGAAAATATTTTGCTTAATCTGTCTCTTTGATGAGTAAAAGTTACCTCATAACTTACTAAAAAGTAAATAAATTGAAGAATATTCTATATAAAATAAATAAAAAAGGAAAATGTTTCCATTTGATATACTGTAATTATAAATGATTCAAACATACCAAAATGTGATTTTGCATGAGAGAAGATTTACACATTAAGTAGTATGATATCGTGGCTAAATGATTACAATTTGATCACACAATTTAAGTGTATTTTAATCATAGTAAAATTCAACTATTATCATTTTTATTACACTAGCAAATAGTTTTTAAAATTGTACTTCGTTTGATATAGCATTTTATATTTGTTTAACGTTATATTTACTTTTTAGTACTTTCTGTTACAATGAATGAGGTTATATCTATATAAATTTTAATTTGTAAAAGATTTACTTTTATAACGAGTTATTTATTTAAATAACGCTATGTTTTTAAACTGTAATAATAATTATAGATACTCCACTACATATGCCTTTATATATCTAAACACTTAATGAATACTCTCCTTTCCAAACACAAGATAAAGTCTTTTGTTTGTTTATTTAGGTCTGAAATCAAATTTTCATCTTTTTTTCTTTCCTAAGCATGATGTTTCTATTTTATAGAGAACTTAACTTGATTAAAGCTATTAATTTACACATTCTGTCTGTTAGTAAGTTTTTATTATGAATAACTGTCAGAATCTTTCTTCTTTGAGTGTTCCTACTAAAATGTGGATTATTTATGGCATATAGTAAAGAATTTCATATTAATCTTTAATACATTCTTTTTATTGGCCCATAAAACCAGGCAGTTTAATCATTAGCAAGATATTCTATCGATGAATTTTAATTTCTCATCACCATCATCTTTTTCAAACATTATTCCAATCATTTATTTCAATTCAATAGATATATAGATTTTCTTTTGCATACAATTCTAGATAACATTATCATTTTTCCCATCCACCATATGTCTCTCTCTCTTTTTTTAAAATCTTTTGAGATTTATTATAAGACATCAGTCATCTGACTATCTACTGTCCTCTCTTTTAATTTTATTTCAGTTTTTTAATTGCCTCAATTATTTCACTAATAATTTATTTATTTTTCACTGGTGAATTCTGATTTTGATCTTTTTTGATATTTCTAGCCTATAGTTTTCTATATTTTATTGTGTGGTTCACTGTATCTATAATTTTATTCTTCTATTTTGCATGAAAATATAGGAGAAGAATCCACAACTATTATCAGGATTTCTCTTACCAAGAATTCTTCAATTAAAAAAACCAGAATAAATATCTAATATTTAACCAGCTTAAATTAACACAGAATATAGATTATTAATATGACTATATGATTTTATAATATTATTTACCACTGTAACATATCTGCAGTAAGAAATTTATTTTTGCTATCTGCAGTAAAAATTACAGTTTTATTCTGCTAGTTTTTATTTTAGATTATATTAATAATTTATTAGTATATTTATCTTTCCCATTTTATTTTAATAATAATAATAATATCAACAACAACAATAATAATACTTATTCAAAGCAAAAATTTGCAATTTATTATTAAGTATATATATATAAATTACTAATAGAATAATTTATAAATACTCAACATGAGATCTATTTTATTAAAATTTTTGGGTTATATAAAACACGAAGTATTAAAAAAATATATTTCAATGTGGTATCTTTTAATCACATATTATTTATCATATAAAGAATTGATTTTATTCACTTAGTTTATATCACTTACTATCCAAATATACACAACAATATATTATACAAGTCTTTTTCAGTGTTTTGATATGTGATCTGTTTTTATAATTAAACTAAAAAAAACACTAAGGCAAAAAAGTTCCACCAGAATGCCAAATAATTTTGAGTTATTCTATGTCAACTATTAATAAAAGCCTTTCTTTTCATATATCATAGGCTTATTCCAATTCAAAATTAAACTATTTCATCAAAAAGTATTCAAATTCAAATTTAATTTTATAAATAATACAAATTACTATTTTTCTATCCGTAATGTGATACTAAAAATATTTATAAATAAGTTCTTAATGTAAATAATCTTCATTTTTTTAATTTCTTTTAATTGTTTTTTTTTTTTTTTTTCAGCTTTAAAGTATAATTTGTGAAATTAACTACTACAACTGCAAAATAAAGATGACTTCGGTATTCCATTTATTTTTGTTCATTTGTTTATTATTTTGATCTATAAATTACTTCACATAAAACTGTTCTGATTATATATGTGTGTGGGAGATGATAATCCGGATCATCTGATGAGTGCTGATTCAGCACAAAATATACATACTGGAGATCATTTCTATTTTTTGCATTTATGTGGTCATTTGTATTGGATTGTATAACATAAAGGGGATAACTAATGGGAGCTTAAAAGTCTGGGTTCAAATGTTCTCTAATTATATATACATTTACTTAACATTGGTAAATATTTAAGTGATTTTGTGTTATTTATTTACAAGTATGTATTGAAGATGTCTTATTCATAATTTGACTATATCATGTACTTCATAAACAAAAATGATTATAGAAAAAAGTTGATTTTACTTGTGTAATTTGTAAATGTAATACAAAAGGACAAATGATATAATTACATTTAAAATTATCATATTCATTAGATTAACTTGAAGCCAACGTTTTCTATAGTTAATATAAAATAACTTTAAATATACATGTAATAGTCAGAAAATTACTAGATGTATGATTAGTAATATCTTCTATTTCACTTTTTTTTAAAATATTTAATTTGATATATTTTTATAAACTTTCTCAACACTTTTTCCACATTTCACCAACTTTTAAAATATCTATAGCAATTCAATTATTTTCTGAAATTTCTGTTTACTATAGACTTAACCTGCAGCAGCTGCATGTGATTTAGAAATGCTCAGACTATAAGCAGGAACTCATACCATTTTTTAAGAAAGCATTTGTTTTATATAAATATTTCAATTTTGATTTTTTAAAATTATGACATTATTTACAATATGCATATTAAAATTTTTTTAAAAAAAAATGACTGTAGATTCACAAAAGTGAAGAAATAAAATTACTTTTATTTAACTGGATTCAATTGCCATCTTATAATCAGGTATTATAATAAAATGTATTTGCTTTTTATTATTGCTATTGTTACTTACAACAAGATTTATAATACTTGTTTTAAAAAGGAGCAAAGAAAGGTCATGTGAAAAAAATGAAATTTTTTTATAACTTTTTAGACTGTAAATGATATGAAATACTGTTTTTCCTAAAAAGAAGAGCATAAAATTTAAACTACATAAGTTAAACTCAAATTGAATTGATTTTTGCCAAATATCTACATACTTAAGAAAGTACTGAGAAGGATACCTGTTCAATTTAAAAAATAATATGAAATTAGGGCATTTGAATATTGATAATGGTATAATATACCATTTGTAACCATTGCTAGTTAATTGCTTGTCTTGATATATATTATTTTATTACTCTTTAGTTCTTTAAAAAAAATTTTAATATATTTTATGATGACATCTCCTAAACCATCATTTTATTACTAAAGTAACTTTAATTTCTAGTAGTAATATGACATATTATTGAATACTTTTGCTTTCACCTAGGAATTTTCTTTTTATTTCATAATATTATTCTCTTACATCAGCAATAATTTATTTAAAATACAGTTTTGCACAATTCTATATAAAAAAATCATTTTAAAGAATTTTTCTGATTTATTTTTCATACAATCACTACATTATATCAAAATAAAAATTGTTAAATTTCTGGTTTTCAGTTACTGCCATTTGTTATCTATTTTTATTAAAATGTTTTTAATCTTCTTAACTCTTTCATCTTGCAGTAAGAGAATATAGATTTTTTTTACCATTTTAAATAATCATCACAGTATATAGTTTTTCTAAGGATCTATTGGTTTACACCATGTTTTGCAAGTTTCTAATTTTATTTTTTTCAATAATTACTTGAATATACTATTTCTTAACTATCAGTAGATGGATAGTTCTTTTTGTTTTGTGTGGATGTGATTTTGTAAACACTCAACATTTGATTTTAATATTTAAACCTTCAGTCTATATTAAAATTTAATAAATTAAGCTTGATTTGTTAGAAATATATAATTGCAAATAAAAACATTTCTAAAAAATCATACTTGAATTTTGAAAAAATATATAAAACAATTATAAAATGAAATATCTAACAAAAGGAAATATATTTTTTATTAGGTTGTTATTGTAATGTTATTGAAACAATTAAACTAATTAAATCTTTGTTGAATAAACTTCATTTGTAAAACATGAATGAATTTGGGTGTCATAATAAAGCTATGAGAATTCTGTTCTAAAATTTTACATTAAAGTGAGGTTGTGATTATTTATTAAGCACATAGGAAGTATGTAAAGACTTTTAGAGAAAGGCTAGTCAAAAAAAAAAAAGATGTTTGATTATTATAAACATTTAAGATGCATTTGATAATGGTTAAAGTCTTTTTCTAAAAATATAAAATTGTATTCATAATGATTTAAGTATTACAAAAATTCTACATTACTGTGTTCAGTAGACCATTAACAGTTATACTGCTATTTCACTATACTCCAAATGAATACAAAATAGATAGTTGCAGGAGAATTATAGAAAGTTGAAGGATCATCTACACTTTCTACAAATGATCTCTAAGCAAATAATTTTTTTTATTATTAATCAATAAGTTAATCAATAGATTGAAACTTTAAAAGAAATTGAAATCTGTAGTTGTTAAAAATTTTTTGTCAGTAGGGCAACTATAAGATATTAAACTGCAAGCAGTTTTTGTGTTTTTGAATAAAACTAAATATAATCTAAGTAAGTACATATTTTTAAAATTTCAAAATAATATTTAGTATTGCAATAATTAATATTTAAATTTAATTGCACTATTACATTTTTTCTCTATCATTTGAAAACTTATGATTTAAGATGAAAAATATATCAAAGTGTGATATTTTTACTTTAATCTGTGAACTACAGAGAATGCAACCTTAAATTACTCTGCTTTAACTCATTCTCTTATAACTATCTTTAGTGTTATTTTGCTGATTTTTTCCATTCATTTTATAGGGTAAATGTTACTGCATAATGCTACACTCTTCAGATTTTTTAAAAATACTAAAAATAAATATTATTTAAATTTTATGCTATTACAAAAATACTGAAGCACCAATCACAACTGTAGCTGAGTCGTAGTTTCTTGTTTCCTTCCCTATAGAGTTTTTGTGATTGATTTTGAAAGTTCTACTTCTTTATTTTGATTGTGAAAAAGAAAAATATTTTCTGCACTTTATTGACAAATTATCATTTTTTTCACAAGAAATTTGTGTAATATTTATTATTTTAGAAGAATAATTTAGATTTTATTAGAAAATATTTACTTTTTAGAAGACATATTGAGAGAAATCAATAATGTATGGCATCCACTTGTAATTGGCTAATTCTTTAACTGACAATTATTTTTTGTCTCAAAAATGAGTAAAACTTCAATTGCTCTTATTAATCAATTATGTTTATAAAAATATTAGTGTAAAATAATCAGAAATGTTTTAATTTAGTTTCAAAGTATTGAATTATTTTACATTCAAATTGCTTAAATATAATGAAAAAAATTTCAGAACTAAAAATATGTAAGCAAAATTGCCAGCAGTAAAACAAATTAATTATTTTTCAACCATTTTATAACTTGCTGTCATCATTGATTTCTAAGGTCTTAGAAGTAGAAATGCTAATTATTCACTCTTTTTTCTAAAATTAAATATTTTTTTATAAAAATCTAAATCTAACAATATTATTAATCAATATAGTGTGAAATATATATAATTATAAAAAAAATAATTTTCTGCTGATGATCACTGAATATCATTGATTGGCAAATATGGAGTGCTATTCATTTCTCTTGATTATTTTCTAAAAATTAAATATTTTTAAATAACAGGCTATATTTAAGTACAGTATTAATCAATATAATGTAAAAAAATAATTGTAAACAGTTATGAAAAATATATTATTTCACATTCAAAATCTATTATGAAAAAATAAAAATTTTGTGTATGATTTCTGACATTGAGATGGATTGACAGTCAGTTCTTTCAAGCACCATATAAGGTAAAGAGGATAGATAATCAACTCTTTGGAATACTATATATGGCAATAGAAATTCAATTTTTCTGCTAAAATACTGCCATCTATAGGCTTTTTCCAAACTAAAATTTTGAATATAGATTAAACTCAATTTTTACAATAAACTGAGCATAAAATGAAAAAAATGCAGCTAAAATTGCCAAAAGATTGAACTTAAGAAAAAATTACAGTTCTAACCTATAGTAATCACAAAAAAAAGTTAAACAAAAAAAAAAACAACTACTTGACTACAATTAGATTTTATCTGAAAATATTTGTTTTTAAGAAGATAAGTCATAAACATTTAGCTATGGCAAAAGAGAAGCAGTTTTTAATAGTTAACAAAAATGGCTTTTATAAACACCAGTAAAGAAATTTCTTGTAAAATTTTAATAATAATACATTTAATTTTGAAATTTAAGATATATTTTCATTCTTTAATGATGTCTAAACTAATATTTGTTTCTATTTTAAAAATGGAATTCAAATAAATATTTCATTCTACAATATTTATAAATAGACAATATTATTTCCAATATTAGTTTGCAAAGTTTAAATATTAATTTTTAGAATGTCTATCATTTGAAAGTTTACATTTGTAATAAATAATGTAAAGATTATCAATATATTATATATAATAAATAGGTTTAATTGTAAAAATAAAATGTAACTATGGATGAAGTTATCATTAGGGTCTTTCAAATAAGAAGGGAGGAGGTGAAACTAAAACAGGTTGAAAATTATTATATTAATAAATTAAATCTGAAAGCTCACACAGAATCAAAAAAAAACAAAAAAACACCAAAAACAAATATTTATTTATTTCATTTAAGACTAAACTTTATTCAAAATCTGTTAACTTTTTATAATAATTTCTAAGTTAATGTCATTAAAATATATCTGAAACAATAAGCATATCAACTATTGTTATTGTCATTTGATTAATCTATATATTATATTTCTCTAAGATTATGCTGAATCTACTAATGACATTAGATTTTTGAAATGTCTTTGTTTTGTTAGTAAAAATATAATACAAATCATCTATATCTTCATATTCTTTAATAATAATAATAATAATAATAATAATAATAATAATAATAATAATAATAATAATAATAATAATAATAATAATAATAATAATAATAATAATAATAATAATAATAATAATAATAATAATAATAATAATAATAATAATAATAATAATAATAATAATAATAATAATAATAATAATAATAATAATAATAATAATAATAATAATAATAATAATAATAATAATAAATTATAGCTTTTCTTTTTGAATAATTTTTACAAGTCCTCTTATTTCTGTCTCAATATCAAAATGCTCCCTTATGTTTTTATCTTTTAAATATTTTATAATTCTAATATTAAAATCTTCTAATGATAATTTTGAATATGTTGTTTAAAGAATTACAAATATCTATTTGACAACTCTCCAATTTTTGATTTGAATAAAAACATTTAAGGCCATAAACTTGAATTATAGCAAGTGCCATTATACCTGTGAAAATCAATAAATTTGTTAAGCCAAAATTAAAAAAAAAAACATTTTTCAAAAGGACTTGTATAACAGCAGCCATTTTTCTTCTCTCATATGCTCAATTATATTTGTAATCAAATATTTACAGTCATTATATTGGTGCTATAAATTAGAAAATTAAAATGGACACAAAATGCAAATTTTGCAATGATAACATTTATTTTATAATCAAGTCTAAGATTTACCATAAAGTGCGATAAAATTAAAATAATTTTATTTTATATTGAAAAAAAAAAAAAACCTCTCCATGCTAAAGATAAGTGGATCTTAATTACAACAAATCATCAATATATAGAACAGTAAAAACGAAAATCACTTTAATTTATTTTGCTTAATGATCCTAAATTGTTGTTGTAATCTATGGTATTGTGATAAATATTAAATGAAGATTGAAAAAGCATTAAATTTATGCAATGACATTTACAATTACTAATAGAAAGAATAATTCCAATAACAGTAACATATTTTTTTTAAAAAATATTAATCTATTCAAAGAGTTTAGTAAAAAAAATCCAATAAGCAATAATGTTTAACAATAATATATTAACTCTGGAATGTTGGGCCTCTAAGAAAAGTTTAGTGAAAGATTCACTGAAAAGAATGCCATTAACACATGCACTGCAGATAACGGAAGAGCATATAGAATCAGAAATCGATTGAAAAAAATTACATAGATATTATATCTTTGCATTTCATCATCATCACTTTTCATGATATAGAAAATTAAAAAAATGAAAATAAGGCGAGGGTTTCAGGGGAATTATTGAGTGAATATATTCACATATATTCTCACTTTAGGTTATAAAGAGTACAGTCGCACAAATAGAAATGATTTTGCTCTTTTAATTTATTGTTCCGCTGTTTTTTAATAACTGAATTACTTTATTTTATTTTTATTACTTATTTTTAGTAATACCTTAATATGCATAATTTTTAATCCACTTTTTATCATGCTAAAACTTTTGTACAATATATGTGTGTAATGATTTGGAACCAAATGGTGTGAATCAGTACATCTATAATCTTTGCAATTTCTATTTTCCAGAAATTGAATAATTATCATATCATGTTAAACTGTCAGATATATTTCAATATCTGCAAAAGATATTCTTCAATTTTTATTTATCATAAATCCCCATTTCATTTGTTTTATGTATGTTTATTTTTCAAACGAATTGTTTTTACTTTTCCTCTCTAACATTATATAGCATTAAGTGTGACAAACGCTGAGTTGTAAAAAAGAAAAAAAAATCATTAATGATTCCGTTGTACTCATCCTTTCACTTTAGCGACTGAAATTAGATTGAGTTCTTAACCAATAATTAGAAGATTAATCACCAAATTTCATAATGATCCGCTTAATATCGTATACTTTTTAAAAAAAAAAAAAACGATGTTTGCTAGAATTTTATGTTTCTATAGCATATATTATGATTAGGGTGTACATTTACGATTCCTTTAACTTTGATATTATAAAGTAATTATGTTATCAGCTACATATCTTTTTGTTCGCTTTCTTTTTTATATAAGAGAAATTCATAACCAAGCTTAGTATTGACCTTAATTATGAGCTATTTTTAGTACAGACAAAAAATGTTTTATTCTGTTCATTTTGGATAATACTAGGCAGCTTTTTAATTAAATGCTTCTTTCTTTAGTTAACTATAATCTTACTTCAGTCTTTTTTTTTTCATTTATGAAAATATAGAAGAGCATCTTTATATATAAAAATTATATTTACACATATAATAAATGTGCGTGAGTATACATGACGTATTTTTTTTTTTTAGAATCAATAATAAGTAGTCTCAGTGTTAAACATTTAACCACTAAGCAATCTTGGCCATATTTCATTCATGGTTCTTGTCTACAGTTTTTTAATATTTATTATTATAATCGTTAGCAATAAGTTGTCTTCAAGCTGACTCAATAGGTATACCTTAGGGAGTTCTCTCGCTGCTTACAAATTGCATAAGACAAAAGCAGATCAACGTAAGATCATGGCACTTTGTCTATGTCCTTGTGAGTATTAACAGACTCCACTCAATTTATTAAGCCATAAATGACTGCATTAAACAATGTGGAATGTAAAGATGGTCCCTTAGGATGAACCTGACAATTAACCAATTAGCTTTAATTCACTTTTCAAATAAATGCTAAAAAGAGATAGACCATTTCACAATTAATGTAAAGAATAAAGAATAAAACATCAATTAAACACGTAATGATTAATTTGAGAGCAAGGGATTTCAGAGGGCACTTTTACATTACTTTGTCTAAAAGCATTTTAAAAGTGAGCTGTATTTATGTACATATATACATCCATATATGAGGTTTTGTATATTAGTGTTAAACGTATACACAACTTTATATATATATTTAAAATTAAGAAGATAAAATCAGATAAAATAATATAAAATCTACAATATTTAAAATGCTAATATGGCTCACTGCATGATTATATCCAGAGTAATATTTTACAACTATATTACTCAGATGGCAGTGATGCCTTATGCCAACAATAGTCCAGAGTTTTTTATTTAATTTATATTTCAAAATATAGTGCTTTAAGGTCTGCCCATCCCTCGTATATGTATGTAAATGGACTATGTCCTGGGTGCATGAGGGGTCAGGGAGTAGAATGAGAAGGTGGGCTTTGAGCGTTCCATCTTCTTTTCAATGAAATAGATGGCTGAAGAGTTGTAGGGTGGTGTAGTTTGAAGCCTGTCCATTAAAGTAAAGTATGAAGATTGGCTATCTTAATATAAACTGAACTTTGATTGTATATATGTGTAGAGATGATAATCTGGACCAACTGACAAGTGCTGATTTAGCACGAAATACTATATTGGTGATTATTTATCTTTTCGACATGTGTGTGACCAAGTGTATCAGTAGTATGAGATAGCATAGATGTTTGAGGGTCTGTGAAAGTCTGAGTTCAAACCTCCTATATATTACATATATGTGCAGGTATGAAAAAGCCTGTACTATAGAAAAAAAAATCTTATTTAATTTATGTAAATATTTAATTAAATATAATCATAACTATTCATTTAATATTTTTAACCAGAGGAAAAAAAAAATCATTACCTAAGTCACAAATTTAAAAAAAAATTAAATGTATTTATTTTTTTTATCATTTTTGTATTTGTGAAATTTATTTGCTACTATTCCCTTGTGTGTGTGTGTATATATATATATATATTGTGGAAAGCAACTACTGTTAACATTTGTGCTACATATGGTAATAGATAAATTAATATAGCCGTTATAAGATTCCGTTGTGGGCCAAAAATATTTTCAAACAGTTTTTTATAGAGGAAAAGTAGAGAAAGCATTATTCAGCAGGTTAATGATTTATCAGGTTGAAAGATTATGCAGTTGCTTCATCATTGTATTAAATTCTAGCTAAGAATTGTAAGATATTCATTTACTGATTATTGGAAGATTAGCTGCATTGGCTATGGAATGACTAAAATGAAAAATATCCTAAATCCAATTGGAGCCCAGATTCAAATCCAGATCATAGTAATGGTAGAAACAAATTCTTATCTGTACACAATGAGACCCTTCATATTTATAAATATCAGTACTTTGCTTTATTCACCAAATCTTCATCACTTAATTGAGTTAACACTTAATCCCTCACCATTCTCTGATCACTCTAGTCAAATGCTCAAACTCAATCTAAGTGTAATGCAAACATCACAATTCAATTTCATAAAACAATAAAAATATATCTTCCTGCACACACTTTTGAATTTTTGTACTCTGAAACAAACATTCTGCTATTTAAGCTTAGCACCATGCAACTTTGATCCTGTTAAATGGAATATTTTCTTTATCTACATTCTGTCATTCAATATAAATCATATAACCAGAACCACTCTACCACCCCCAAGGCTACTAAATTTGGCTGATGAGTTACATAAAAGTATCATCATGTGTAAATCTGCACCAGATACCTATGCACATATACACAAGTATATAATGACACCTGCAACACTCAAAGAATACCTTTCCACAAAAAATAAAAAATCTGTCTAACAAAACAACATACCTGGACATGAGGGTACATAAATGGGCCCTGGGATATCCTTCTGCTGTCAGAATTCTACAAGCACTTGAAATCAATGATGTCACCAAAGCTAGATATAATATAATAAAACCAATATACAAATATTTCAAACAAAAGCTGCAGTCACATTGCACTGTCACACTACCTGAAGATCTCATTGACAACCAGAGTTGATGACCATTCCATGCTACTGATTTCTTGCTAATGCTAACCATGATATCAAACTCTTGTCATCCAGGGTCATTTGGAATCCCTAAATTTGTATTTTCACATTTCAATCAGTTTACGACCACAGATGTGATTTAGCAAATTATCCATTACAAAAATAGTATAGCATGAAATATCTATAGCCAATTTCTTTAGTTTCATTCAACAAAATCAATTCAATATCCAATATATCTAATCTGTGACCAATCTCCATGGGGGCCTTGGTATTAAAATCCTGGAAAAGGTTCTAAAAGATAAAATTAAACCATATCTTCTTCCTCTATTATCATCAATGCAACATGCAAAACAAGACTCCTCAACAGGTCAAGCTGCCCTCATTTTCAAAACCATTGTAAATTCAGTTTGTGAGCAAAAAATATGATCCAATGTCTGTTCAAATCAACATTGAGGCTGCTTTGGACTTGGTTCCTACTGAAATTTTAATTCAGACACTTGCAGACACCAAAATACCTCGTTCCCACTTATATCTACTAATCAACCTACTCCTTAGTCATGAAATACATATTACAATTAATGGAAGAATATTACCTTCATTCTCTCCTCACCAATCCATAACTCAAGGAACTCCATGCAGTTCTTTATTATTCATGTTCTACATTAATCCTCTCATAAACAAGATACAACAAAAATTACAAGGAATTCAAATTCCACACACTGAACTATATATACCATGCATTGCATACATGAATGACCGTACTGTTTTTCTTACCTCCCAAAAACAACTACCTACTCTGGAAAGAATACTTAATGAATATACTTTCAAATATAAACTCAAGATCAACTTTAATAAAACATCAGCTTGGTTTCTTTACACTGGCAAGATACATATGCAAATTTATCATGGCAAAACAACTAATTTTCTTAGATTTTCTTTCTATGTAGGACACTCTAGAATAAGACAAAGATACAGAAAAAACTGAAAGATGATGCTGAATGCTTAACAAATTCTCTTTCCAAAACCTACCTCTCATTATATGCAAAAGTATGCTTTTTCAATTCATTTCATCCATTTACTCACTCTGTAGCAAAATTTATGGTGCAGAAAAGTAGTTTCAATATTAATTTCTTCTTGTTTTGCAACACTATCACATCCATGACATAGTATTCATATTATAAACTAGTGGGCTCAAAAATGGGAGCTGTTGTAATTTTTTTTACTACAGTATTTTATAGAATTCATCAATTTCTATTAGCCATCAATGATTTTTGACCAGAGTTGTTTACACTGTGTTCTATTCTTGCAGCTTTAATGAATAATACTTTATATAATAATTTGATTTATATTTATAGTCAAAAAGTCCAAAGTATTTTATATATTTCAATCATCTGATTTTAAAAAGATAACATAATCTGCATAAGTAATTTAAGATTTAAATACCTTCTAAAATTTATGGTAGTTTGAATAGTAAATAGTGTATGTATAGTCATGTTTAAATTGATAAAATATAACTGTAAATTTAAACTATCTTTGAATACACATTTTATAAGAAAATGAAAAATATCCTAATAACATGTGGAATAATGGTTACCACATCAATATGCTATGATAACCACTTGAGATTCTAATGTAAGGAAATTTAAAGTTATTTTATATAGCTGAAAAGTTCTAAGCAAACTTAGATTTTTTTCAGACAGTCATATCCAAATCAAATCACTAATCATCATTTGTTAGTAGTTGTTGTTGCCTTAAAAATAAATCAAGAATATAAATTTCTTGTTGATTATTCTGGTGAGTATTGTTTCTTTTTCTGTTATTTTACAGGAAAATATGAAAGAGCCTTATAATATTTAAAGATCCTTTTAAAGGCAAAGCAGTTTTAAATAGCATCTCCAGAGCAAAGATCTTTTCAACAGTTCAATTTCTTGTTGATGAGACTTGGAATAGTTTTCATCCTGGTTTTACTCTCTAGTTAAGCATACCTAAATATCCATTTAATAATCAATATTAGATAATTAGTTGGATTATTTATGACCCAAAGTGTCTAAAAGCAAATCCTAAACCTGATTAAATCTGAAAAAAGTTCTAAATTTTACACAGCCCAGATTTATATCCTAGTCATAGGTATGGTGGGAGATATGATATTTATATCTTATTAACTATGGTGTGATTTAATCTTCAATTGGCTTGTTTAAAAAAAAACTTCATATATATATATAAATTGATCATTTTCATGGATTAAGTCTGTTGGCATATGATTTTTGAATGTAAAACTTCTGTATGTATCTTAACACTTAAAAAAAATCTCTAAGGAAATTGTTACAATGATAATAAAATGGCAGCTATTTTCATATTATTCTATCTTTGTAAAGTTAATGTCTTGTACTTGGATTCAAAAAAATCTGGTTGGTTTCAAACGCATAGTAAAGTAATACAACAGATTAAAGCCCATATCAAAAATATTCTAAGTGAAAATAGTATTACAATTCTAAACAATTTTTTACTACAATAATTATATAATTTAGTTGTAGATTAACTTCTTAAAATATTCTAAGGTTGTTTGAAAAAAAAAATTAACAACTGTAAAAATTTTCCAGTTCAACTCTGGGTTTAAACAGTCATAGACTAAACACGTTACCATAGAATCGTAATGTGAGAACATTGAAAATTATAAACCATATTGTATACTGAATGTATAATTTGTGACAGAATATCTACTGTTTGTAACTTTTTATACTATTTTTGCCATTAAAATTTACTTTTGTGTAAGTTTTTCTAACAGATCATTAATTAAAGCTTTAAATAAATAGTATTGTATGAATTGAAAGAAAAATCGATTTTTTAAAGTACAATTTGATTTTTTTATTATTGTTTTTACTATTAATTTTGTAATTAGCCAATCAAAAAACCAAAAGTGTCAAAGTAGAAATCAGCTGGCTAGACTAAGGACAGCTGATTACGACTGAAGCTGTCTATAACGAAAGTTTTGTACACCGCTATTTTTCAGGACATAGTGAGGCCAGTCAGGCACAGAATAGTATGTAACTTCTTCAAGGCCAACTATATGGAGAGCTCTGAAATACCAACCATGAATTCTTAAAATGTTTTCTTGTCATTCATGTTTCACAACAAACTTTTACATAAATTTGTTAAACTAATACTAAATGAGAATAGAAAATGCTTTTCTCTTGCTCCTTATATAAAAAATCATTAGACGTGGTTGTTATATATACACACGTGTGTGTAGATACTGGTATTAAATTATATCTAATATTTTTCTTGACTTAAATGCGCTAAATTTGAGAAATCATACGAAATGCCAATATTATATGCTATAGCAAAAATTCATTTATAAGTAATATACGAAAAAAAAAAGCTTTATACATATAATCCTTAAAATGTGTAATATCTTCTAAGCGAAGATCTAACTACCTTTAAAAATCTGTTCTAGCATTCAACATTCTGAGCCAATTAATATTTCTATTACTTTTTATCATACATAATTTTTCTTTCCATGTGCATCCTCCCTTTATTTTCAATATTTTCATAACATTTAACAGATTTTTTTTTTTTTTTTAGTAAGTGATCAAATTATGTTGTCCTTTTACCTTAATTGTAGGAATTATTTTATACCTTTAGCACTTTTTATTATATACTTTTAGTTTTCCTGCTACTTTCAACATCTTTTCATAGTTCAGCTCAATCAATAAATGATTCAAATTTACCATTTGTGTTTTAATATTTATAAGTTGATAAATAGATCTTGTAATATTAAGATCATTGCTTATAACAAGCTTACAGTATGAGATGATGTAATAGTTGGCAGAAAGCTATATTAAGATATTGGTCATGAGGATCAATTCTTTTTAGTTCATCACATTATTCAGTCCCATAAAAATCCTGGAATCATAAAATATATTTGTCAGTGAATAACTTAACAAACATACATATCTAATGATACTATAAATAAATTAAATAAAACTCTTCATCACATGTTACCTAAATTTAATTATATATGCCTATAATGAATTCCATAGAATAGCTGTTGATATAAACAATGCCATCTTTATGCAGAATTTTGATTCAGGACAAACTTTAAATATTATTATAGGAACAAAGCAAATATAGAATATTTTTTTAGAAAGCCAGTTTATAGTCAATACTTAGCAATCTGTTATTAGTAGATAATAAAGGGATGAAATTAATCTAAGTTGATTCAAAGAGCATTGTTGGTCTTTATATAAAAAACAAAACATACTATTGTAATGTAACAACAGCTTTACCATAATGCATCATACTCCATAAACATGTTATCTGTAGAAGACACAATATGTCAATAAGATTATGAATTTTTGTTGTTATTTTTCCAAATTTACCGTTTCAGATATTGCTTATAAAATATATATTTCACAGATGAAACAAAGTCAAAAATAATCAATTCAATATCGCTTCTGGATTTAAAAAATTACTTATATAATCAAGTTTATTTAAAAATGATTCCTTAGAATCTGCTTAAAATTTGTCCTAGTAATGTATTTATATTTCATTGATTTATGAATTATATTCCTAAACATTACGTATTTAATCAGCAGTAAAAGTATCTATATGTGATTAAGATTAGTATTTAATAAAATATAATGAAAACCAGATTTAACATTCAAAAAATACACAGTTTTGTTCAGAATAATGTTTAAAACATTATCATTTGATAGTCAATAAAAATAAACCAGTAAAAATTCAAAATAATTCAAGAAAATATGTTAATAATAAGATCTGAAAATATTTTTTGAATTTACTTAGACAAAGAATTCCTTTTTATGTATAGAATGGCAAAAAAACTAAAGACGAGACTTTTCTGGTAAAAATTTGGGAATACACATAAAACAACAATTAGGACATTGTTTATAAAATCTACCTTAGCTTTTTTTTAAAATTTCAATATTTACTGCAAGACTAATTTTGATAATATAAAATAAATTGTCATTATTATTAATAATAATAACTTTAATTTAATCAAATTGTAAATTGTATGAGAACTCATGCAAAATTTGAGCATAAAGAGTGACCCAATTGAGTTATGATTCAAAGAAGTTAAACTTGAGAATTCACCAGTCTGTCACTGCAATTTAATAAAGTACTCTCAACTATTTTTGCATATAATCATGTTTTTGAAAATTTTTTTTTTTTTTTTGAATGAGTAATCTCTTTTAGGGATGTTGTTAACAGCGTAAAAACATTTCCAAGATTTTATATTATATTAATATACATTAATTTACAAATTTAAATACTTGATAGCAAAACAATTTTAACTTGAAAAGGCTAAGAAAATATATTTATAAATACTATTATGTTCTTTCACTGTTTAAGATTTAGATTAAAAATTATAGTTATCTAATATTTAATTGTATTTGTATACATAAAAAAAGAACAGTTTTCCACTCAATATCATTTACCATAAGCTAATCAGATGACTATCAGATACATTTAAATCCCATTTCCAGAAGATTTTGAACCATTTATTTTTATCAGTGAGGCTTTGAATAAAGACACAAATGGGAAACAAGTCTGGGCGTGAAAATTTAAAAGCATCTTGGTAATCAGTGATTACTCAAGCTTATGATAAATGGGGTCAGAGTAGAGAGTTGTTCATGTATTAATAAATTACTAAAATAAAATACACTTTTATCAATAAAAATCCAACAGGTATTTTCTAGATAAATATGTTATAAGTCTTCCAAAAAAAAATATTCAAAAATATTTCCATATATTTATACATGTTAAGTTTTTGCTATAAGTAATTTGTAATATTAGACAAACATTACAATTGTATTCTACACTAGTATGCAATAAAAAGTTTAAGCAAAGCATTATAAAGTGATACAACTTTTAATTAAAAGGTTCTTTTAACTCAGCAACAACTTAAAGTTCCTTTAGAAAGAATAACAACATTCCAAGTTATCAAAAAAGATTGCATGGTTTGAACATGGCCTTAAATCCAATATTTACAAATCTAAACATGCTAGTACTGTCATGGTCAGGTCAGAAATACCTGTAGAAAAGATTAATATAACTCAGAATATTGTGTTACATGCTAATCTGTGAGATAATTTCAACAGAAAAATAGGGGCCAATTTAGTTTGCGCTCATGGCCATTTTGAAATCTAAAAACCAGCCAAAACTATCGCTGACATATCCAACTGATAAATGACATAAATATTGAATAAAAGTACTTTAAATTCATATTTTAGAAATTATAAGCTAGTAAAAATTATAAGTTTGGTTTGATCAGACTTCTGCAGCTTTTGGATAATCCTTCAGATTGGCTAAACCATTCTCCCTCTCCTGGCATATTCCGGCACTTTGTGCCGACCATATTTCAAATATTTTATGAAGGTAAAGTAAAAAAAAAAATACCTAAAAAAATAAAGCATATTATTTTTACTAGTTTATAATTTCTAAAATATGAATTTAAAGTACTTTGATTCAATATGTATGACATTTATCAGTTGGATGTGTCAGTGGTGGTTTTTAGATTTCAAAATGGCCATGAGGGCAAACTAAATCAGGAGTGAGAAATATACTTTGAAAAGTTTAAATAAATTTACAAATTTTTAAAAAACATTTTGCAATTAATATTAGATGATGGAAATAGGCCAATATATAATTACTATTACAATATCATCATCAAAAATTTTCAGTCAAAAGCCTTGACTTTCAAACTTCTGTTTAATATTATTTTAATATATATATATATATATATGGTCTTTATAAATATGGTTTAAACAATCTAAAGATTGCATTTGGGGTGTATTTAGCAAAATATTTTTTTTTAATATGATGATAAAAATAATATATTATGAAATGTTTGGGAATAATCTTTATAACAATACTATTAGGATTATGTGATCATACCACACACATGCGCACCCCCTCCCCAACACACACATTTGCTTGACTAAAACACATATACTTATATATGTGAATTTTAGGTGCCTATTAGCATCTTTTATAAGTATGGGCATGTTTAGATATATGAATATCAAATTTTCAATGAGTAAAACTCAAATGAAAAAAACCTAAAGCTATATATATATATATTATTTACAGAATATCCTAACTTTTTTCAGGTTATTTTGTTGATGACAATACTTTAATATCAGTTTATTTTAATATAATAATTAGTATTAAATACGCTATATATCGTAATGTGCACTAATATATATATATATGAACATTCACCCACAAAGCAAAAGCACAATTTTATATACATTAAAAAATTATAAGACACTTAAAATTACTTTAAAATAAACTTTATCTAAAACAGTTCAGTTATCTATATCTAAATATTCTCAGCAGTGTATCAATATTGTGTGATAATTGTTTCCAAACATGCCAAAATCTAATGTGATGTATTATTCCTTCACCTAACTTCCTAGCCTGGCTCCAAACTGTTTAACAAAGGACAATAAACATTTTGTTGGAAGAAATTCAGTGAATATTTCTGTTGAAAATTGGAACCACATGCTTGTCTGCAAATAGTAAAAAGTAAGAGGGAAATCCTAGACATTTTCAAGTCTCAATCCACTCACTTTAGGCTACAATCTTTCTGCTACATTAGAGAAAGCATGAGAGAGATTTTAATTTGGTTGCCCTAAGCCACAGAATATATTGTGGCTGTGAAAGAATTTATGAGAAACTCAATTATTTGTATTTTAACATTAATTATTTTCTTAATTTATTATAAATATTAATAAATTTATTATTATTAACATCATTTACTGGTGTTATATTATTAAATAATTAACATATTGTTGTTATAGTAATATTAATATCAATGTTGCAAAAATCCGTTATTACTATTCTTATATATTTCTTTTGTAATGAGTATTTACTCATTTATTTTCAAAGTACAAAACAATTGAAATTATGTTATCTATTATTATATATTTGAACTAGATTATCAAAATATAAAGTCTTTTTTTTTAAATAACAGAATAAATTTGCTTTATGGATGTGAGTAAAAAATATATCAGTAAAACATCTTTCATTAATCAAAATTGAATAAAATTGAGCTTAACCTGCCATTTGGATGTCTGAATATTACATGACCTCCTGAGCCACTAATCATGATAAATAAATTATCTGTAATTTTACATTGGCACTTTCTGAATTTTACACTTTATTTTTAAAATGATATGTTACTAAGAATCACAATCTGTGCTTTAAATATATATATAAATAAGCTTTTTTTAAAAGTAATGTTTTAAATAATTACATAAGACATTTAAAAAATATTCATATTTTAGAATGTTAAATCATATATATATATATCAACATAAAATCATATTTTTTTAATACTACAGTAATATTAAGCTTAACATACTGACAAAAAGATTAATAAGCAGATAGTAGTTTCTCATTCTTAAAAATGTAAATATAAAAATGCAAATCATTAATCATAGTTGTTAAACCATAAAAACTAACTTTAAAAAATGTCTATTTTTTAATACAAATTATTAAATATCAACTTTTAATTGCTTATTAGTCAAGTACTGATAGTAAATTATTGATAAATATTCATAAAAGTAAAATAGTTTTGTATGGAAAAAAACAGAGAGAAAAATTGATCTTATGATGAGGTGGCAAACAAAAATTTGAAGCAGAGAGGAAAAAGAAAGAATTTAAGTATTCTGAAATAATTGTGAGACTTAATTGATACATATAATTAATGATGAGGAAATTAAAACAAAAAATTAATTTAATAAATATTGCAATTATTTTTTTAAAAGAATAAAGCAATTAAAATATAAGTATTTTTATACATTTTATTGTATACTTAACTGTAATGTGTTATAACTTTATTTCTAATAATAAGTAGAAAAGGCACCAATAAATTATTAACCCAATCCAAATACTGCATGGGTCAACTCAGAGATGTTGAAAACAATTGCATTATCAATCACAAAGTAACTCAAAATGGCATTTGAATAATTTGTGGTCAGATGTTTATATCATAATTTTATATTAAAAAATTCTGACAGAATAATAAATCTATATTTTAGTTTTCACTTTTGTTTCTAGATGGCAGGAGTTATTAAAAGATAAATATCTGTAATGCAAAGATTAAATTGCACAAGTCAAGTTACTCAAAATGGCAGCACTTGCTTACATTATATTTGTAAAGTATAAAAAAATGTAAATATAATTTTTTGGTTTCAAAGTTATTTTTAAAGTTGTTTTTAAATATTACATTTATAAAAGGAATTAAACTTACATTATGGGAAATAAAAAATGATTATTCTAATTAGTAGAGAAAGAAAATTTTTATTTCTTTAAATATATTTATTGCATGCAATATGTTTTCATTATATTAATTATATTTAAAATTAATTTTAATAAAAATTATACTGGAAATAGCTTTATTTTTTTTACAAATTTATTCAAATTGAGAGTTGTATGTATGACAAATTAAATTTTACAATATGAATTATGTTACATTCAAAAATCAGCCTTTCAAGCTAATTGTGCATGCGTCTTTTGAGAATGTTAAATAATAAATGAATACTTCCCGCTACAATACAAGATATAGTATTTATGCAGGAATAAAAGGAATCCTCTTATTCCTACGACTCAAATTCTTTTATATGAGCAAATCTGAAGTACTGTTGAGGAAAGCATGAGAGTAGACTTCTCACTTTAAATTACTATTTACGATGTTTGAATGAATGACGTCGGTGAAATTGTCTAGAATTTACTGAATGTCACTCTAACTAAAACTTAATTATAAGTAAATAAGCATTTGTTTTTATATAACGCTACATGCGTCATATAAAAATAAATGCTTATTTACTTATAATATGAATTATGGTTTAATTCTATTCATTTGTTTTTCAATAAATGCTTAATAAAGAATAAAAAAATTATTATTATTACCATTACAATTATTTTCAGATTAAGAATGTCTTTCTTTCATTTTAATTTTCACTTTGACACAGAAAAAAAAATCCAATTGTGCTTATAATTGTGAGTTTATTTATTTATTTATTTTTATAAATATCAAATGGAAAAAAAAAAACATCTTTATGATTCTCACTATGATATCCAAATCTCAGTATTTAGCTCTGAGGCAATGCAATGATTTGACTCAGAGTGCCTTAGTTGTGGATATTTGTAAGATTTGCTGTTGATTTTGTGTTCAATTGATGAAAAATATTTGACTTAAAATGTGTATCAATTTAATATTTCATTAGATTTTAGTATCATTCAGAGAAAATTAAAAAACAAAAAAGGCTGGACTTGTTTGCAAGTGCAGAAGCATTGCACTTAAATCTAGTCACTGGGCTTGCATGACCTTGACTTCCACTTAATTCTTAAAAGTAAAATGTATAAGCTTACATATAATTTTTGTTTACATATTTAATTAAATATTTGCTTTTTGATAAGTATATGATGTTTAGATTCAAATTTAATTTGAACATATTTATTTTTCAAAACATAAATCAAAAAAAGTGTAATAATATAAAACAGGAAGTCATTATTGGTACAAAAAGGAAATATCTCTACATATATATAATGTATTTGTCATTTTTTTCAGTAATTGTAAGTGAAATTCGAATATTTTAAAAATAACTTCATTGCTTAAATATATTCTTTACAAAAAGTTCATTTTGCTTATAGAAATGAAGTGGAAAATAATTTTTATTTGTTTGAAATATATTGTTTTAGTCTCAAGGTTAAAACAAAATCTATTGTTTTCATAATGTATTTCAGTTTATAATTATTTTTTATTTGCAACCTTGATGTACTATTTTTAAGATTAATTTATGTTCTTAATATTATACTTGTAAATATTTTTTTAAAGTATTGATTACGTGATAAAAAATAAAGAGATCTTTTAATTAAAATAAAAAACTAGAAAAATGTTACCAAATTGGTCAATAGAAGATTGTTAAAAATTGCACATATATTTTAAATAAAATTTTTGTTAACTTTAATGTAGTTTGTTTATAAATGTGACAGAAACATACTACAAAGGAAAAAGTAGAAAATGGGAAGACAATTTTATTACCAATTCTATTAAGCTGAAAGAAACTACAAGCAAATGGGGGAGTTCAAAAAATTAAATATTTACAATATAAGACATATTATTAATGCATATTCAATAGATATTAAAACTAATAGATACTCTTCTTGCTTAATATTCATATTAATATTTAAGTATTCACAAAGCTATTCTAATTTAAACGCATAGATGATATTCAACCTGTCCTTATTTACTGCTAAACTTAAATTTGAATGTATATTCTTTATATCTTATATATAATTATTAATTTAAATAATGGAAAGATGCAAGGAAAATATTCATGCTAATCCCTTTTCAAATAACAACATATATATACATAATAGCTTAATTTATTAATTTGTTTGTTGAATAACATCTATCAAGAATCTTTTAGTACATATATATGATTCTGCCAACAAAATTAATAATCTTTGATAGTGAAGCTATATTCTTTTAAATATAGCCATTGTTGCATTTAACATGTTGTATTTGCCTAGATATAAGCATATGTAATAACTAAATATAAATCATGGTAACTTTTAATTTTAAACATTAGATAATAAAAAAACTTGCAGAATCTCTTCAACTACTGCAATGTAATTAAAAATTATCATGATTTATATATTAGTTGTTACTTATATTGTTTGTGGTTTATATTGATTTTTTGCATTGTTTAATAATATTAAGCTGATATGCATTTAAACGTTAAGGTCATGACAAACCATATATGCATAATAGAAATTGGGTTGCTACTTTTGTTGAAGTCTCAACTGATTTTCTGAGTTACTGATGATGTCATGTTTGATTAATAGAAACATACTTTTATTTTAAAAAAAATATATGTGATTATTTCATCATATGTTTCCACTTGAACATTGGGCAACTTCTTTAGAGAATGAAAGTAAATAATATTAGCACTATTACATATGTATAATAGAATTTCATTATCATAAAATTGTATAACCTCTAATGTGAACTGTAAAATTTAATAGACTAAAAGCAACAAAAATAATACATAATATAAATATTAACAGAATTAAAAAATACATATGATTCAAAATGAATGCATATTTATTCAAGATTGAAAAATAAATGATTTCCTGTGGTTTGATTTTTCTATTGAAAGACAAATAATGGAAAAATCAAAAAAGATTTGGGAGAATTGTACAATCTAAATAGTACAATATTTATTTAAAAAACATGAGAAGAATATCTCATCATTTTATAATTCAAATCACCTGAGTTATTCTTCAATAGGGTGTAAAAGTATGCATACTTACTCAAATGATATAAGGCTTTTTAATGAAAAATGACTTAATATTTTTCTTGACATTGTTCAAATGTTACTTTTTGACTCATACATAATGCAAGCAGTTTTTGACAATGAAATATAGCCCTAAATTACATTAATAAAATATCATATATATTCTTCAACAAAGTCTGTAAACTCTAAAAATACATTTCCAGTTAATGAAAAGAGGAAGGCCCTAACTAGTTTTCTTAGACTATTAGATGGGAAATAAAATACTAATCATGGACCAGCAGATATAGAAAGTGAAAATACTTAGCTATAGTAAAAGCAAATCATCTAAAAAAAGGCAATTCTGATAGTCCACTAGGTAGGGGATTAAAAATACAATGTAGAACTTTAATGGAATTCATGACCAAATAGTTTTGGCTCACAATTGTAAGTCTGAAATTAATAGAGGAATACAGAAAATGGGTCTGGAAATAGATATAACAAAAACAAAAAAAAATATTTATTGCTGGAACACAACAGGATATAATATTGCGAATGAACAATGGATCAGAAAATATGAGGAACTACGCATTAAAGTTCACATGGTAGTTGGCAGTTGAATGAAAGAATGAAAAAGAAATGATAGTTATGAATTGTATTAGTGTTGAAGAACTGCAGTAATACCATTAAAAGAATAAATAAGCAATAAAAGAATGTAAAAAATAATAAATACTAAAGACACAATAGCAAATGAAATCAGAACAAGACAAATAATGATGCTGACATACAAGAAATATCTCAAAAAAGATTACTGATACAAAGCTGAATGTGGTTTAACTTGGTGGTAGAGATGTCCCAGGATTAATTCTGGTATTCATGGGTCTGACACTCAAACTTCTTACAAACTCCCAGAAAATAAAGCCATTAGACTTTTTCCTTTTTTTTTTACTGAAACAAATATTAAACTGAAACTACTGAAAAGTAAAAAAATTAAGAAATCTAAAAATGAGTTGCAAGAGAGAACAAGATAGAATAAGAAAAAGAAAAAAATGTGAGAAAATTTATGAATTTACAGAGAGATAAGACAATTGGGAATCAGATGATATTGTTAAATATTATAAACAGTTAAGTATGTCTCAAATATTTCTGACATTTTGGCTAACCATCTCTCCGCTTTCTTTTGACAAAAAATTATTCTGAAATTTTTTGCAAGTATGACTGTATAAGTTTTTTTTTTCTTTCAAGCATTGTTTTGAAGAATTTGAATACATTTTTTAAATTTGTTAATTACCCATTTAAATATAATTAATTACATAATGTTTAAATTTATTAAATAAAAATTAAGCAAACATGTTTGCTATATGGTAGCAACAGACTTCCATATGCATTCACATTTTTAAAAAAAAATTATTTAAGTCATAAATTTAATAAATTTTACAATATGGCAATAGACATTTTTCTGTCACAGATGTCTTGATACAATCATGTTTATTAAGAACATTTCATAATCTTATATTGAAAACACAAGCATTTTATTTTTTGTTTATTATTCTTTCTGAATTTGGTGTACGTAATTTTTTACAATAATATGTCTCTAAGCATAATGCTAAAAGTTTTATAAAATTTAACATTTATAAAAAAAAATTAAGAACTTAAAAGCATTAAAACATTTAGAAAGGGTACAATCTGTGAATAAAGAAAGTGCTATTACATTTCTATAAGGGGAGGGGGGTATTGAAGAAAAAGAATAATGCCCAGAGTATATGTAGTTGCCATGAATGTCAAAATTTTGCTATTCATTTTATTTACAAAAATAAACTTATGGTATAGTAAGTTTTTTTTATTAAAATTATGTTTTGAATAAATGTGAATAAGTGAACACATACACATCATAAATATATATTTATAGGCATTTTGTTATTAATAAATATATATTTTTTAATTTTATTTATACTGTAATGTCTCAGTTTAAATATGCATATTATACATGTAAAAGAATGTTTGTGTTACACATGTGGGGGTTAAAAAGTACTGTTCATTTGCAGATCAATGAACAATATGTATTTTATTATAAGCAAGACTTATGCAATGTATGATATATGCTAGGGGAACTTGGAATAAAATGTAATTCCAGTTGCTTTTTCTACTATATCATAATAGTAAAAATCAGTCACATGTCCCATGCCTTATATAGCTTGTATTACCAATATGTAATATATAAAGAGCCTGCTAATAACTCCTCACTGAAGAGAACCATATCTCAAAACAGTCTGAGGATAGGGACAATCATAGATAAAGGCTTCAGGTACTTTCTCTTGCAGTATTTATCATAATTTTTTTTTTTAAAAAAAGCTTGTTTAGGGCTACTAGCAGGCTCTTTATATATTACTATATCATAACTTATTTACTGGTGTAAAAAAATACTAGTTCCTGCAGACATTTACTGTAAAATCATTGATTTTTGAAAAACATACATTGTATAAAAAATTAAATCATATTTTAATTACTTGAACTAAACCTCAATAAAATATAATTACTTTTTTAAAATGAAATTTTTTTATTTTGCTGAAGCAAAATGTGCCATAAATTTACTATTGTAAGGATAATGTATATATTTTTTTACTTTACAGACTATGGAATACCTTAATGAAAATAACAAATCCAAAGATTTGTACTTAGAGAAATTGGTGAAATCAACAAGAAGACAGTATACAATTTAAAAGATCATATTTAGATTGTAAATAATCAGTATAAAGTTTTGTTATATATATATATATATATATATATTTATATATATATAGAGGATATATATATATATATATATATATATATGTAATATATAGAGTATATGAGCACAGATTTTCACACCAACCACCACTCTCCACTCTATCTCATAACACTGATACACTTGAACACATATGTTGAAAAGATAAATAATCACGAATATACGTATTTCATGCTAAACCAGCAATCATCAGTTGGTCCAGATTACCATCTCTACACATATATGCTATAAGTGCTCAGATATATATTAAGATAGCCAATCTTCATAGATTGAAGCCTGTTCATTAAAGTATGAAGATTGGCTATCTTAATATATATCTAAGCACTTATAGCATATATGTGTAGAGATGGTAATCTGGACCAACTGATGATTGCTGGTTTATCATGAAATACGTATATTGGTGATTATTTATCTTTTCGACATATATGTGTTCAAGTGTATCAGTGTTATGAGATAGAGTGGAGAGTAGTGGGTGGTGTGAAAGTCTGTGCTCATATACCTATATATTACATACATCACATTCTGGGACCAACACAAACATAAAATTCTACTAAAATTAAGACTTTGATGGTTAATGAGTGGAAATTTATGATAATAATATATAGAGAATGCCACATGCTGTCCACTATTTGTTTAATAATAAAACTAATTGGAATGAAAACGGTGAGGTAAATTGACATATCTGATAATCTGATTCAAAGGAATAAGAAGTAGCATAATGATAATGTAGCATATAATTTTTCTCTAAATGCAAAACTTAAGAAGTCCCATGCATATGTGTATGAGCATAGCTTTAATAGAAAGCAAATTATGTGATTGCGAGGCATACAGCTATAACACTTTTTAAGAAAAACAAAGTAAATGCATTTTTAATAAATTATTACAAATCTCTCTTAACATTTTTTTAACAATGATATCTTATGAAATAAATCTATTAAAGCAAGCTTTTATTTTTTATTTAAAAAAAAACCAGTCAAACATATATATTAGATTAAAATTAATAGTCAGGAAATGATGTAAATTATTTTAAAATGGAATGAAAACATTAAAAAAAATTTTTTTTAATTCTAAAATAATATTGTTTAGCATCATGAATGCATTTGTTTTATACTTGTTAAAAATTATAATATATTAAAATTAATTACTGAAATTATGAAACATTGCAAACATAATCAAATTTCAATTTCTGTTTGTATATAAATTAAAAAATCCTTTTTTAATTGTTTTTAACCCAACACTTTTATATTAGTCTTTTTTTTTTAAAGAAAAAAAACATACCAATCTACATACGTAATTTGTAAAGTATTAACTGGATATGAGCAATGATGAATATAATGGTATCATCTCATTTTGATATAATGCAATTGTTTTCCTTAAATAGAGATTTTTATGCTAGAACATCACAACAACCTAAGAAAACTGACAACTACAACAATTAGGAAGGGTGACCTGAACTTTTGCACTGGTGAGGGGTTATTATTTGGTGATATTGAGGTAGAGAAATGCATTGATAAAAATAAAAAAAAATGAAAACAATTGTTATGTTTTAGCTACATATCTTTCTATTAACTCAAAGTGCGACACATGTAGTGATGGTACAACCTATTGTGATTACATAAATGTTCTTGTATATATGTGTGCACTTGCAATATTTGTTTTATATGTGATTTTTACTCGCATTGTTGGCTATATTGAATAACATGACCTTGACAAATAAAAGATATTTTTTCTTTATTTACTATATATATATATTTTTTCCTGAACTGAATATGAAACATATTTAAGAAAGTATTTAAGAAAAACATAATGGCTTTAAACGACATACCATCAAGTATATATATATTATAGTAGAGAAGTTTACTGATGCTGCAAATTGATTTTCTATTAAAAACAATAGCATATGAAACATGGACTTTACTGTTTATTAACAGCACATTTTATGTAGCACCCATGAAATATCAATTGTTTGTCCAATATATGTAATAATAGGAAAAATATTATTTTTGACACAGTTTGTAAAAATATATTAAGATGACTTAGTCAACATAATTACTGTGATTTCATGCTAATGTTTGCCATAACTTTCTATCTGCTAATTTATTCTTTTTATGAATCTCAATATTTAGACTTTAATATAAACTTTAATGAGAAAAGCAGATAACCTCCAGAGTAGCATAGTAAGTAAAAATTTCTAGGTTGATTTTGATAAATCTTAGTTTGTTCAAATAAATATTAATACTGTATTACTTTGGTATTAGAAAGTTACTCGATCTCTAGAGCAACCGAATGTATAATTATTTTATTGTTAATATGAATATTTGAAAACTAATTAAAATATATAAATAACTTTTTTTTTAATTTAAGCTATCTGATAAGTTTGGATTTTTCAGAATTTAAGTGAGATTTGATAAGAATATGTCAGATTTCATATTTATCATTGATGATATGGCTGTCCTTGGAACATTATCTTTAATTTTACACAACTCAATTATAATTCAATTTAGCACAATAGAGTTGATTGAAAATTATTTAAAAGATCATGCCCTATTATGACTATGAATCATGTAAGAAGGTAAGAGAAAAACTTCTAAAAATTCTATAAAGTCATTAATCTCCCAAAATACACAATTTTAGACTTTTTTTCTAAGACTTTTACAAAGAATATATAAAAACTATCTAGTAAAAAAATTTCAAAGTATAAATAAAATAACAATAATATACCAGCAACATCAAATTTTTTTTTAAAAAAATTAGAAATTCTGATGACTATGGCTTTGCCTACAGGAACAAAAAGAAAGCAAAAATTTACAACAACCAACATATATATACATACACACGCACAGAACATAAAATTACCAACAATTCAAAGGTAAACTCCAAATATTTTAATATTAAAACAAGTTTTAATTAAATTAATGACTTTAGATTCAAAATAATCAGTCAAAATGGTTTCCTTTGCATTATTTTTAACTAAGCTAATATAAAATTAATTTTATATAGAATTAATACTATATAGAATTAATACTATATTATTCTGAATAAACAGCACAAAATATATTTTGAAGTAATTGATTACTAGAAAAAAATATTACAATCATTGACTAATAAATTTCATATTGGGTAGAATATAAAAGGACAGAATCAGTTTTTTAGAATCAACTTTTACATCTTCAAAAAAATTTTTTTTAAGCAATGTATCATATGAAGATTAAATGATTTCAGAAAATATATGTTTAATATTTTTTTATAAAAAATTGTAACTGGATGGTTTATTGCTTGAAAAACATAAAAAGCAAATGCCATGATTCTTTGTCACTGAATTTCAGAATACTGCACTAATATGTGCATATAATGTTTAATATTAAATCCTGTGTGTATGCTGTTCACAAACAAATTATAATATCTGTTTAAAAAAAATTAAGAGCATATTTTTGTCTGCACACACGCATTAAGTTTTTATGTCGCATGACCTATTAATTACATTTATTCCAGATATTGGACATCATTTTACTTTCAACGATATAATTAACATTATACATATAAACATATACATATGTGACATGATTTATGTTTTACTGGAGTGTTTTATGTAAATATGATGAAGATGACATTCACCTTTGAAACAATAAAATATTCACTTTTAATCTGGGATTTCGCCTCAAAATGATTTTAAACAGACTGTAAGTACTAATTTTATTAATTTGCACTTTTACATTTGTTTTTTACAAAATTACGTTCACATTAAGCTTGATTTAGATCCCACCTTGATTGAGTTGAATAACATCATCTCCTAACGTTCATGGCTGGCCTACAAGGCTCCAAGCCTTCAACAACTAACATGGAAGAGGGGGGTGAATTACTTCAAAAATCTATAGTGGATAGTCAGGGGGAAAAATATATAAACATTTAAATTTCCCAATAACAAAACAAAACAAATCAGATAATTTATCAAAAGCAAAATGCTGTGTTTCTAAAATAAACACCAGCGCATTGAACGATAAAACGTTAAAACTTGGCAAACAAACACGAAGGGAAAACAACAAGGATAAGTTTCTTCATACCAAAGAGAAAACACTTAAAACAGAAGGAAACCCTTTACAAGACCCTTCTGATGGAGAATTAACTCCTCACCACATTGTTAAATCAACTTTAAATGAAAAACCAAAATTTTTTTTAGCCAAACATAAAATCTGCAGCGGCGAAAATACGCAAGAAGCAACTCAAATTAGAACAACGCGATCAGTTAACGTCAATCATGCGAATGTTATAGAATACAATACCATGAAGAGTTCTATCAAGCAAATTAATCTTCCGTGAACAAGAGAAAAAATTATGAATCCAGCTTCACATCAACGCTTGTGCATGAAAACAAAACAAAAAACCCAGATCACACTAGTAGTGAAGAGTCTACAGACATCAGCTCTTCCTCTGAAATAAAGCAAAACATTGGATATTTCAAACATCAAGACGATAATCACGATTCCAATAAAACAACAAATGAACAATTTAAGCAATCACAAAGATATATAACTAAACCAGATTATTCACAAAAAGATAATATAACAGCCAACACTTATGCAAACATTGTAAAATCCAACAATAATGACAAATCAGTAACAGAAAACATAAAAAGCCACACAATAATTGATTGAGTTGATGGGGGAGTTAGATGAGGCATCAGACACAGGAAAGTTTATACATGAGCCATCAAACAGTTCTCATAACCAACTCAATAATCATCAGCTTTATAGTTACCAAATTCAATGAATCCATGTCACAAAGATTACTAAAATCTTTTGCTATCTTCAATGATGAAGCCTCACTCATTCTGTCCACTACAGACCACTTACTAAGATTATTCTTTTTTCCAACCAGTAAACTCTTCAACCTGCTAAAAGCCCAAGATCTCAAGAAAGTTATTCAAAGGGTATCATATCACCCCAACCCTCGTTACCTAATCCTCCAATTTACAAACATCATGGCAAAACAAGCTTTTAAAAATAAATATAGGATACTTGATAACAGATACCTAATTACCATCAATCCAAACATAGTCTGTGACACTTCAATAAGTGGCAGGGTAAAAAATTGTGGTCTGGGATTCAATATTTCTGACTTACAAAACCTTCTAATGCCTTATGGGCAAATCACTTCTTTTAAATATCTTAGGGTCCCTGGAATACAAGAAGAAGTTCCACAAAACATAGCACTTTTTGAATTACATTAAAAAAAGAATAGTGCCATTAGATATCCCCCCCACAATTTGTATTGGAAGAGTGCCTCTTTTCATCTCATTCTGGGGAGTAGAATCGCAATGTTTTGAATGCAGGAAGATGGAACACCTGCTGTGCAACTGCCCATCCAGACACTGCACCTCTTGCGGTACCTTTGCGGGTCGGTCACATCGGTGTGGTTCAAAAGAAGAGCATATACAAGAACAGCAAAACATGCAACAAACAAAACCCGAAATAGAACATAATCGAGATATAAATTTAGAGCATGAGACTTCTATCAAGCTGAAAACATATAATCATTCAACAAATGATTCTCATCAAACCAACATAAAAGATCAAAACCAATGCCAAGAAACCAACCCACTGGGATGCCACCAAACACGTCAAAACAAGACAAGCAAAACTTACTTCCCTTCAACAGACACTTGTTCTGACTTTGAGCAAGAAGAAATGGATGCTGAAACTAGGCAAGAAGAAACTGCAAGCCTCACAGAGTCTGGGCCTGACCATGTCCCTAAACCCTTCACCATACCATGCAAAAGGAAAAAGCGCAGGAACAGAAACACACAATCCACCACCTTTGTTCACAACAATAACAATAGTGGGAATATCAATTCAAATGAGACCACCTGAACCTCTGATGACATACAGTGCAATGCCAGTCCCAACTATAAAAAACGGAAAGATGAATCCCTAAAATCAGATAATGACAATACATCAAACTCATATCATACCCAACCTGAAGCTAATACCTCTGGGCAAATAGCCCCCCAAGATTTAACATTGTGGATCCCATCAACTGATCCTGTAGTCTGCCTAATGCAAAAAGACAACCAGCTCACTGCAAGTATTCTAGCTAATGAACAAGAAACCAAGCAACCTACTTCAAAATGTCATTCACAATAACGTCACTCAACGTCAGAGGGCTTAACTCCAAAGACAGGGCGTTTGCTATCTCACATTGGTTCAAACTCCAAAAACCAGATATACTTTGCTTATCAGAAACTAAGATTCACCTTCACTCAGACCCCATGATAATAAAAACAATTGAGAGCTTTGGTTTCAAACTCCAAAAACCAGATATACTTTGCTTATCAGAAACTAAGATTCACCTTCACACAGACCCCATGATAATAAAAACAATTGAGAGCTTTGGTTACTTTATATACTCTTTCTCCATCTCACCTACTGCTGGGGTTGCTCTTATCATCAATAGAAATTCAATTATTGACTTCTTCAAAATCCTGCACATAGATACCAATTGCATTATTGCTACTATACAAATCCAGGGTTTTCTGTTCACTCTTATCAATGTGTATCTGATTAAAGATGAGCAAATAGTACACAAAGTTATACATAATATAAACATAGCAATTAGATCAAACCCTAGCCCAGTTATCTGGCTTGGTGATTTCAACCACACTTTTGACCATTTTGAGAAAAAATATTTAAAGATGGTTGCTAGAAACATACACAGTGGGAAAGCACTCTTTCATGAAGGAGCCTTCTCTTTCTATACCAGAAGTACTCACTCGCTCATAGACCTCATATTCTACTCTCCTGAAATGATCTCGTTCATAGATACACAGCTCTGGCCTATTGCCTTTTCAGATCATCTCGCTGTTCAAGCTACCATCAAATTGCAAACACAACTTCATACATCAACCAACCTCCCCCGGACGATGAGACTCAACAGGCACAATGTGCCCCCCCCCAATTAATCTCAGATATATACATCACCTTTCAAGAACAGAAGATATGGAATCTACCAGCATTACAAGGATGGAATACATTTATAACCACAACACAAAAGTTTATTAACCAACACAATAGATACCAGAAAGGGCCATCAAGATTACTCTCAGAACTTGATCGGATTACATCTGAACTGAAAAGCATCCAAGTTACAGAACACAACATCCCACAAATTCTACTCCTAAAACATACATATAAACAAACCAGAATGACTCTTGTGGAATATATTCATATTAAGCGAGCACGCAATTATCTGGAACAACAAATTGTTGGACTCCAGGTTATATCAGATGGGCCCTCAGGTCAGGACACTCTCCTCTTTGTGCCTTGACAGTATTACTTACTCTGGCATCAGTATGCTTAACAAAATTAGGGATTATTATTTCACCAAACTGCAGCCCATTGGAACTGTTACCAGACGACACAAATTTGTGAAAGACTCAAATAACTCTCACAGCATTACTGAAGCTGATGTCATCTCCAAAATTAAAAGCCTGCCTGAACACACTCATCCCAGCATGCATGGAATTCCTAGATTTCTTCTGTTACACTTGGAAAAATTTACCATACATGTTACAAGGGGAATCATTGATCTCTTAGCCTCTGATAGCCTACATCTTCCAGGGATCTATCCTATATCAGTGGTCCCTTTCATAAAAAAGAAAGATCTACCTGTAGACTTAAATAACATTAGGCCAATATCCATGGTTCCTCTCCTAATCAAAATTATCGAAAGCATTATAAAAGATAAAATTCAAGAGAAAATCATATCAAAACTTTCCAGGCATCAATATGCTAAGAGGGGTTCATCGACTGGTGATGCTGTAAGCCGATTTCGACTCCTCATTGATCATATCCGTAGAACAAAACAATCCCGGCCGGTCGCAGTCCAACTAGACTTCGCCGGGGCTTTTGACTCTGTCCGAATAGATATACTACTTGGTGAACTAGAGGCTCTTCATGTTCCTTTGGCATACATTCAGATCATAGAGAATCTCCTAGCAAATTGAGAGATTTTTTTTTCTAAATGGGAGAATTGCCCCTGGGTTCAAACCCTGCATCTCCATTCCCCAGGGCTCTCCATTAAGTGCTCTCCTTTTCATGATCTATATAAATCCCTTGCTTTTGAGCATTGAGGATGCACTCCCTGGGATCTCCATCCCTCTTCTTAATGAAAACATCTCCCACATCTCCTACATGGATGATGTAGTGGTGTTTCTTAAATCACATGAAGAAATAAACATTCTTGAAAGCCTATTACAGCACTATGCTCAGACGCATGGGCTTACCATTAACAAGAACAAATCGGCAATTTGGAATATCAAAACAGCTATCAGGATAACAGCTTCATTACAAGCTATGCCTCAGCCTTTCTTGGGATTCAATATGTCACTATCCCCTACAGCAATGAGGATGGAAATACAATGAAGACTACTAAACAAAATAGACATCACCATAACATGCCTCTCAAGAATATATATATCCACATTTGGAAAGGTTTCACTCTTAAACTCCCTCATACTTCCCAAGATTATATATTATCTTGCGGGTTTTAAACCAACAGAAGCTTTCATTAAAAAAGTAGAATCCCACTGTCTGCGACTCTGTAGAGGTGGGCACAGATCATTTATCAGTCTGTGCACACTTCAAAAGCCAAGAGACATGAATGGACTGGGACTGCATTCAATAAAGGTATTTGCAATACAGAGAACTTACAATATAATCCATAAACTTTATTCTGATTGCAGGACCTTCCAATGTCCGCTTCCCAAAGAGCAAGTGCTTCCCACTGATAGACCGCCCCCTCAGAGGTTCACTCCCATCTGGCTTCAAATACAGATCTCATACATTTTTACGCACATAGTACCTTCCGCGACCATGTTCAATTCAAAAATAACCTATTGGGAAGCCTTCAACCTATCCAACTCAAATATCCAGAAGGCACACACTTACCTCCCCATCGACATAAACAAACTGCGCAAACTAGCCCATAGATTGAAACTAGCACCTAAACACACAGACTTCCTTCTCAAAATTAACCTTGGTAGCCTCTCCACTGCTATATTTCTTAATAGAAGAGGCTTCTGCATAGATCCCATATGTTGTCTCTGTCTTTCCAGCCCAGAAGATATGGACCATATCCTTCACCTTTGTCCGGTATGGCAAGGACTAAGACAAAACTTCCAGAAACACATTGATAATGATGGTCCAGATCTAACATCTCTTGAAGGGGTTTTAAATAGAGGCATTTTCGCTGAAATCAGGCTTGCCACCTACATAAACTTTGCCATCTGTTTGACCAGATGCAAGGTGATTTTTCAAAAATTACCGCTTAACGAAATCAATAACTGCTTCCTTAGCATAATTAAAAATATCCAAGAAACAGACAAGAGAGAAGCCTATCCATACCTGGCAATACTAACCTGGGAATTCACAACTGGTCTAAACAGCATCTCTCCAACCAACCCCTAAATAATTTATATGAAAATATCTATTATGATTTAATATTTGGTATGATTTAATAGAACCCTCCAACCATAACTTGCCAAAACAGGGTTTACTAACAAAGGTATTTCGTTATAGACTAGATGAATAATATTCACCTTGCATCCACAGGCTAAGTTCTTCACTATCATTCATTTTATATTCTACTGACTTTTGGATCATTTCTTCTTTGTATATACCACCCTGTAACCTCGTCTAGTTATTTCTTGTTATCTTTTTATTTTTTTTTGTAATCACTTATAGGTCAAATAAAATTATCTTGAAAGAGAAATATAAAATATACAGAAATTACAGAATTAAAGCAAAACAAATTAAGAGAAGCCTTGTTTTTATAATGCACAAAATGTTCAGTAAAGTATTATAACCCAAAATCTTTCTTCAAGACTAGATAAAAAAAAACTAACTTAGGATACCTTACCACTATATAGAATTGAAATGATTTAAAAAAAAAAATCAATGAGGAAAGCTACTTTGTTTTAAAGGGAGAATTATAAAATTAAAAACTGATCCATATATATATATTAAGTGAATATATATATATATATACATGGATCATTTAAAGGGAGAATTATAAAATTAAAAACTGATCCATATATATATATTAAGTGAATCCACCTGAGATATTGAAGAGTGCTATAAAAAAAAACCAATTCAATATTTTATATATATAAATAATTTTCTAAATCTCATAGAGAATAAAGAACACAAATGCTAAATAATAATAATCTAATGAATTATAAAGAAAACTATAATGATCTTCCAAAGATATCAAAAATAATAGAACAGTATGATGTTCTGTTTAAATTACTATCATGCACAACAACTTATGCTAATGCATTTTTTATGATTTGTTAAAAAAATGATAAAAATACAGTCTAAATTTTTTGTGTATTTTAAGGAATGCTAGCATATTTATGTTTGTAATTGAAAAAAACAAAAACTGTACTTGAATTTAGCAACATCTATAAAAAAATAAGATAGCTTTCCTATCTGTGATTACAAGCTGCATCACATTTCAACTATATATATATATATATTGTTTTTACTATCAGCATAATAACACTCATATGACCATCCTAGATTAATATGGGCTGTAGCTAAAATAACAATATGCCCATTCATTGACAATCTGAATCTTGTCACTTGAAAATCTTCCAAGTTTTAGGTCTGGACCTGAAACTCAGATTGTGAACATAATAGATGAATTCTCAAATCATTACTGAATAAGACTCTAAAAACATGTATCATAAAAAGAATTATACAATTGCAACTGAATAATAAATATAGTAATTACAAAACAAGGTTTGTCAATCTTTTTAATTGAAAGCTTTGATAATAAATTTGAATTTTAATAATATTATTATTATTTAAAGTATAAAATATGATAATTATGAAGATGAAATTACTATTAGAAATCAAATTATGTAGTTATGTTAATTGGGAAAAAATATTATGAATGGCAAGCACATTTTTATACTATTCATTAGTCCTATAAAAAGTTTAGAATGGTGTTTCATGTTAATAGAAATCTTTAAAGGATTACAACATATAAACTAAAAGTACATTAAATATATAAAGGATGACTATACATAGTTCATTATAATTTTATTTCACATTTACAACCTAGAGCCAAGTTATCCAAAATAACAATTTAAATAGAAAAAAAAAAGTATATTTCAAAATTAAAAATAAAACATGAAAATATATTTAAAAAATTGCTGTACATATTGTACAATTTGATTTTAGTACAAACTAAAATCCACCTTGAAGATTATAAAATAAAAATGTAAACAAACTCTAATGAAAATTTATAGATCATTGATTTAATTATATTTTAGAAAGTCTGCTTTTCTTTTTGGAAATTATTATTATTTTTTATTGATCCTACATCTAACTCTGCTTACTGCCTAATAATGCAAAAAAGCATAAATACACTTACATTAATAATATCATTATATTTTTTTACCTTTTCATTTGACAAATGATTTTTTTGATTGTGTTCCTCATCTTTTTAACAAGAAAGGACCTGAAACATCTTGTACATAAATATCCTATATCCACCAATACTGTTCACTACAGCATTTGCACTCATTGACAGTTTTACAGATTTTTCATCTGCAAATGTGTTTATTTTTATGACAATATTAATCAGTTTTCAAGTTTATGATTTAAATTATTACATAAATGTAGCAGAATTAGTAAAAAATAAAAATAAACACAATATATATAAATAAACAGATAAACTAAATTTGTAACATAAGTCTCAAAAAAAAAAAGCAAAGTTATTTTTATTATAATATGAAAAAAAGAGCTTGTTTTACAATTTTGCATAATTGAATCTTTTATGATAGAAAATCTCACTGCAATTGAATTGCTTATCACTCAGGAGGAATGAACTATGATTTGTAGATCATTATTGTTAGAGAAAAAATCAGAAGACTTTAACTGGCAAAAACCAGACATCATAGTAGCTAGACAAAAATTAATTTCCAGCTTTAATCAGTGATTTCTGAATCCAAGCAAAAAAAAAAGTAAGTTTTGCAGCAGTTTTAGAAAACATTTTTTTCCCATCACTGGCTATCACAAAAATATGTGTATTGCAAAGACTGTAATGTTTAAAATGAAAAATTAAAAATATAAAACAATATGTAAAAACAATTTTTATAATTTGTCAATTTAAAATATTGGTCAGAAAATGATAATAATAAATAGCTGTTGAAAAATTCATTATAGGATTCAAAATTGTAAATTTTTAAATAAATGTCAATCTATTCTTTATTATGCATACATATGTGCAGAAATAATTATTTTTAGTGACTAGAAAATATGTGTATGGATATTAAGTGAAAAATTAGACAGTAAATGGATAATGAGAACCCAGTTTATTGAGTGTATTCAGTTTGAATTAAAGCGTATGTGCCGTGGTTTAAGCTATGTTATTATTTATAAGATTTGGATTGTAAATTTGGTAATATTATATTTGGCTTATTTGTTTTCATATATTTATTTGTTCAGAAATTATTATTTTAAATCATAAACAAAACCATTTTTACTTTTGTCATACATGCAGTAGTCTCTTTATAACAATTTTTAAGCATTATGAAATTAGAATAGATAGCTAAGTTGCCTATGGTCACTTTATAAATATACTGTCTATTTCTCATAATTAGATGAGTAACAAACAATACATAATTAAAAAAATATATATATATATATATATATATATATATATATATATATATATATATATATATATATATATATATATATATATATATATATATATATATATATATATATATTAAAGCATAAGTGTATAGAGCTAATTGCTTATCATATGTAAATCACATCACCAAACATGGATTTAAAATAAACTAACAGAATATCAGCATTTATGTTGCTAAGGCTATCTGAGTGTTGCCATAACAACAGACTGCTGATATTCTATTGATTTATTTTAAACGTTGGTTGTGGTAGTGAGAGTTATATATAAATAACATGCTGTAACAACTTAGAGATGAAACTTATGTAGAGATCAATGTTAAATATAAATCATTAATTTGTAAAAATTATACTTAAACTCATAGGAGCAGTTTTATGTAATTAATCCCAACATTTCACATTCTTTAAACTACAAACCATTAATTAATATGTCTTATATATATAGTTTTTCTTCTAATTAAATGTAGGAAAAAAATGCTACTATAGGCTACTAGAGAAAATTTGTTTAACCTCAGGAGTGTCAGTATGTAATTAATGATTTTTTAACAACATCAAAGGTAAGTTATCTCTTGTTCTTTATATAGATATAATCTCTCAATTTACTGCTTTTCTTATATATCTATATATGACAGACATTATAATCTGCATTTATAAAATATTCATTTTTATAATACATTTTATTCATAAAGTAGATTTTTTAATTTTATTTTAATACTTACATATACTTAGGATTGTTTAATACAGTGGTAGAAGATGGATACTAAACTAAAGATTTCAGGAATGATTCCCCATAGAGTAAAATAATAAAAAAAACTCAATTGAGATTTATTTTTACAGGTGTTAAATGCTACCCTCTCTATCACTTGAATTTATAAAGTCACTTGATCTCCAAACAAAAAACCATAATATTACTTTATTTACAACTACTTGAAGATATATTACATAATTAGTTTAATATTCAAATTTTAAATGTACTACAATACCTGGGATTATGACCTCTGCATTTATAAAATATTAATTGAAACAATTTTTAAATGATGTAGTAATATTTCTGTGACAAACCATTATTATTGTCTTTCTAGGTACCTAAATAAACATTTTACCTGATAACTCTTAATTTTTCATATGTAATTTTTTTATCACCATAAAACATGAATGATATTTTCATTTTATTATCATAAAAGATATAGCCAACTTTCATCCTTGAAAATAAAAATCAATAATTATCTAGCAAACACTTTTTCATATTTTTTAAGGATTAGAATATTCTTAAAATTTTGTGTTAAAAACTAGAATAAAAATATATCTATTTAAATTATGATTTTATATGATATTACCAAGAAAAATAATATATAAAAGTATCTGTAAAGTCATTTTCACAAAGGATAGATGAAATATTTATTAGTTTAAGTTTATATGTAAGGACTGTGAAATACTCTATACAAATATATAAAAACACACATACAAATTAAAAACAAAGATAACTCACTTTAATTTTAACAAAAATGATTAATAAACGATAGTAACAAATATGTTACCTCCATAAATAATGAAATTTTATTTTATTTTCTGCTTCTATTGAAATTTGAATAAGCATGTCTAAACAATTCAGGTTACCCAGCAATTAATTCAAGCCAATGTTTAATTGCTAAAAAGCAAACAGATCTATTATTAAAAATTAATAAATTAAACATTATAGAATTATTTTATTCATTCCACCTTTAAGCATCTTTTAAGTTATCATAAATATAATTAGCATTTTGTGGAGTGCAATAAATGTTTTAAGAATTGTTGTATTAAAAATGAAATTTACCCTTACATAAAGATACAATATACTGCTGTATATTAATGATCTATTTATATCTCCCTCTTTAAAGATGACAATTTTTATCTTTTATATAAGTTTATAAATGAGATTCTAACTCTATTCATTTGTTTTTGTTTTTTAAAACTGGAATATAAGAGAGATGTTAGAATTTAATAAATGTAAATTTAAACACTATTTCTAATCTTGAAACATATTCAGATATGATAATCCTTGATTAATTACTATATTCCAAATTATTTAACAACCTTATGATTTTAAATATATATATATACCAAGGCTACACTCTTTTTTTTTTAAATGAGCAAATCATGGTAGTTTTATTTTTTCAATGATAATTAATTATTATAATCCTCCTCTCCATTTACAACACAAAGAATGAAATATTACACTGAAAAAAGCTACAATTAAGAAAAAAGTTTAATGTAAATTGTAATTTTTGAACAAGTAAACTAATTTTTATTCCACCAGAATTTTACTGCATAAAATGTTAAGGTGAGTACATCTATTGCAAGTCCTCATACAGAAAATTCAAACTTTCAATTTCATTTAGCTTTGACATAGTCTATTTACCCTCAAAATTCTATGCTGTTTAATGCAGTGGTAATATGGCTAATTCAAAAACTGAAGATTCCATGATCAATTTGTATTGGAGTAAAATTTTTAAAAACCAGTTTGATTAATTGAATAGAATCATTGTAATCAGACTGCTAATGCTTGAACAAGATCTTCACAGCCTTCTGAACAACTAATCATGTGATTATTTTTAATTCAATGTGATTATTTTTAATTCAATAAGTTCTCTTATTTTTCAATGTTGTTTAATTGTCAAGATATATATATAATTAGATATTTAAAAGCACCAAAGAATATTTTTATTTTTTATTTTAATTTATAAATTATTACAATTATTTCTCCTTCAAAAGAAGAAACAATACAAACCTGTTATAATTCCAACAATTTCACATTTATTTAAGTGTACAAATTTCTGACAAGATACTCTAAGTATATATAAATAGCCTGATAGTAGTACTAACATCTATAATATTGTATTCTTGTTGGAGTTTTTCAAGTGAGATAGATTATGAGCTCCCTTTTCAACAGATAATATACTTCTAAAAAGATTCAGACTATTTTTACCATGTTTTCTGGATTATCTTTCAACATGTTAATCAACATGATTATTGACTCTATTAATAAGATTAAGTCTAAATAAATAAGAAAAATCTATGTCTAAGAATGCCTTATGAATGCGGATCACATATCATTCCACACTTTTATTGATGAGTAAAATCTGAATTTTTTTCTCTCTTTTTTTTTTTTTTGCAGTTTCTAATATTGTATATATAATATACCAATTTAAAATTTTATTACAATCTTGTCTTAATAAAGATAAATGATATTCATTATTATTATCTTTATAAAATATTCCAATAGAGTATATGCCTTTTTTTTCATCTAGTATTAATGAAAATATTTTTTAAAAATTTAATGACTATGAAAGAACACAGATGTGATTTGATTGATATTTATAGAGCATCATTATATAATAACCATTACTTACTCTGCCCTTGAAATTCAGGCAATGTTTCTATATGGCTGCTGATTTGAAAATTTTAGTCAAGTTTGTCTGAACTTGATTTACATTACAGTTATATGAAAATGTGCACTGTTTTGGTAACAGATAATGAGTAATGTATAAAGCACCAAAACATTTTGCTCTCGTTCTGAAATTTATAATAATAAACACAATAAATGTACATATATTAAAAAATTAAAAATTTTAGTTTAACCAATTATAAAATTAAACTCCCGTAAATAATTCATCCATGCTCAATAATGTTGGTTAAAAAGTTCTTCCATTTTTTATAAATGATATTTATTATTATTACACTGAATGGAATTGTAATTGATTTTTAAGCAGGGAAAATATTAAAAACGTTAAATATAACTTTAGTGCATTTTCGCTTCAAAGTATCCTTTTCAAAGGCAATGTTATATTATTATTATTTAAAAGTGAATGTGTCAGATTCACATATTAATGTAGATAACAAAAAGTTATTATTATTTAGACTAATACTCTTACGTCACTGGGTCACAATAACAAAGCATTTACATATAAACTCATTAAAAGTTTAATATTTATTCACTAAAGGAGCGTAATTTAAAAGTTGCCAACTATCAAAAATTCTCTCTTTTTATTTATTTAAAAAAAAGGCAATAAAGTATATATTTTTTCTATATGCATGTGAAAGATATTTGATAATTTTCGGCGTAATATTTATTACTCCTTCTTAAAAAATAATTATGCGATAATTATTAACATTTAAATGTATTGTGACATTTTAGAAAATATTTACAAAGATTAATTTCCGCGAAAAGATAAAATTAAGCTCGTGTATAAACTAAGAGTTAGGTATACTTATTTAAATATGGACTCGTAGAATTTTAGATTCTTTTTAATAAATGGAATTTCACCAGTTGAATGAATAAAAATAATAGTTTTATAAATGACTTTATAAATAAAAGTACCTAGAAATTAAAATTTGTTTTCCAAAAAAAAAAAAAAAATTTGTTTGTAACAAACTTAATTGAGTTACAAGAAAAGACAGGTGAAATAACTGATCTAAGAATTTATTCAGATAAGAAGAAAAATCCAAATGGTGAGAGAATATGATTAAAAAATACCAAAAATTATTACAAAAAAATCATTAGGGGGAAAAAAAAACACTATATAAATATCTGCTATTAAAAATTTAAAACTTTTAAAGAAATATTCTTTCATTACTAAAAATCCCGTCTCCCCAAATAACATTTTAACATTCATATCAATGAGTATTGCATTTATAAACAATAATAATTTAAGTTTATTTAAAAGAAAGTTTAAAAAGTTTTAAAATTTTCGTAAAGTTTATTTTTTATGAATTACTATATATATAATCTTAATCTATAGTTACGAATTACGTGTGACAAAACTCTTTTTATCCTGGCCTAATCATTCATTATGTACTTGATATTTATTACTCTCACCCATTCACTTTAGCGATCTGATCCACACTGCTGGCAAACAGTTCCCCTGTATCATGCTGAACTGGTAGAGATGGCATAATATAAAGAAAAAATAAATATTATAAGCTTATCCAATAGTTATCATATTCCAGAAAATTAACTCAATATTATAAAAATGAAAAACTTGAGATAAAGACAACAAAATATTCCTCTGTGATAATTCATAATTCCAAGTGTTTAAAGAATCTTTTTCTTTTCAACTTCACTCACTCTCTTTGGGTGCCTGTTTCTATGGTTACAAAAGCTTTGTACATATATGGCAGTATACTTGATGACGTACAAGGTACAGAGTTTGGGTAGAAAAACTCTTTCTTGAGTATTCCTTAACTTCCAGGCTGTTACAGCTGTCTGCTAACGCAGAGGTGTATTAAAATGAGCTATAATTTTAAACAGATGATTTTAATGACAGGCATTTAATAAAAGTATAAAACTAAACAGTAAAAGATGATTTATTTTAAGTTTTAAAGCAACTTCTTGCTTGTTATTTTTAATTGTAATGTAGTAATTAATAACTGTAAAAGATGATAGAATTATTTATTAAAAAGCATAGCTTGCTATTTTTAAAAAAGAGCAAAGATATAATACATCTTGTGTTGTTTGTACTTTATAAATGCAAGACAGCTTGTCAGGTCTCCTGGGTTCCCTGGTGGTATCCATGAAAATGTCATCTGATCAAATTGGAAATATAATCAAAATAGTTTCAAAACAAAATTTTCTATAACTTTGGTAATTATTTTGATAAAGATTTAAAAATTTAACAAAGATATTTGACACACAGATTTATATATTTGCTTAATTCAATAATGAATTTTGACTTTAATATATGAGAAGCATTTTTTATTATTATAAAGACAATTAATTAACAGGTTCTACATACCTTTCCAGATAAGACCTACATAAATGCGCTTTCTCCTGACGTCTATAATTTTCTGACTTTTGTCTACTCATCATTTTTTTATTACTTTCTTAATTAAAATATCTTTCATAACTCTTGAATTTCCGTGTGCCAAACCATTATAATTCTTTTTCTCTTTTACTGCTTCCACTAGTTAAACACTGCTATAGAGTGATGAAATCAAAACTAAAAATTCCTAGATCAATTATCACTTGAGTAAAAAAAAAAAAAAAACGCAGTTTGGTTTTAACTGAAGGAAACTGATATATCAAGGTAATCATTTGATTCATCGAACGTTGACTTTTCAAATATCCAAAAGTTATTTTAATCTTTTTTTTTTTTTTGCTATAACTGTATTTCAAAAACTCTAAAATTCTGTATTTATTTTATTATCAATATCATTGCATCATAAAACATCATAATCCTAAATAAGAATGGATTAGATGGTGTAGTTAATGGAAGTTAATGGAAATACATACAAAACAGTCAAATTCTCAAATAATCATAACATTAAACAAATATAATTTCACTAATTGCACTTTTTTTAATTAAATAATAATTAAACAACTAGTTGTTGGTAGTTTACGTAACAAAAAAGGACATGTTAAGCATAACAGTTATAGATATGATCAAATTAAGATTATTGTTTTTCTTTACTTTTTATTCAGATGAGAATTTATTCAGGAATATTAGTTGTTTAATCTGCTACTATACTGCTGCATCAAATCACATTTTATTAAATTATCAAAATTGTAAATAATTACCATTTAAGTCATCCTTCTAATAAAATAATATATTGTGAATATTATAGCATTTTTATATCATTGGATTGTTCATTTATAATATTTGACAACTATATAGTAATTTGAATCAAATCAAGTATATTTAAATGATGTTATATCTCAAACATATCAAATCAATGATACTTGAAATATATATCTGCTATCAAAAAGGATGCTTAGCATGAATGCATTAAGATTATACTTAGCATTTTAAATATTTTCTACATATAAGAAGCAATGTTATTATTGGATTTAATATATAACATAATAACTAATAATATTATTTTATGGTGTTCATAAGTTGTCCCTCTTTATGAAATATTTGTATTAGTTATACAAATAAAGAAATGTATGCAAATTTAAATTATGAATATAAACAAAGGGTAGAACCAATAATAATTAGATACAAATTTGAAAATATTTGTTCATCTGCATATTAAAGCAGATTATTTTTTCTTTATAATTTAACATTAAGTGCACTTTCATTGAAGTTCATTATAAAGTGAACTTAGCATTAGGTTATTAAAAAAATAAGAAACTATTTCAATTTGCAGACTAACAAACATTTGCAAATTTATAATCAGTGAGGATTGCCAATTCCTCAACAAGCCCCATATAGCTATTTGAGTTGGATAGCTGGGTTTGAAGACATGTAGGTGTCTGAAAATTTCAAATTTTCCACTCAATAGATAATTTTTAGTTAAATGCTGGCTTTGGGTTGATATTTTTAGATCTGGTATCTGAACCTATCCTGGAACATCTCTGAGGAGTGCCAAAGCATGAAACCATGGTCAGGGGTTTGGGATGGGGGTTCTGACAGAGATATTTTGAATGTTTTCTCTGGCTAAGCATTTATTATAAAGCTTGTTGAGGAATTAGCAATCCTCACTGTTTATAACTTACAAGCTTAAGAGAATAGGGTCATGCGATCTATGGCTCTTATTTTGACTATTTGCAAATTTGAATTACATTTACAAAGGAATGGAAAAATCAATAATAATTAAATAGTGTATTTCAATGAATTCTTGAAAAAAATGAAGTCTTAATGCAAAAAGTGAAAACCAAAACCTTGAATCAATTAGCCAGCTTTTGGGCACATTTTGTGAGGTGATGGACTGGTTGGTGTGAAAAACAATAGCAAGAACAATCAATCAATAAAATCATTTTATGAAATTGGTGACTGGTGTATTGTCAGATAGTTATATATTCACAAGGCTACTTTTGAGCTAGTTGACTTTCAATTACTGATATTTATGTCATTTAAGAATCAAAACTCATATTATGATTATACTTACTTTTATGTTTTTTCTATGCTTATATCAGCAGTTAAGATAGCATTTGTATTAATACATATTTCACTTCTTACTTGATTTTTATTTAAAAACCAAACAAACACTTTAATTACACTGACAATTTATATACAGTTTCATTACTTAAGTATTATTGATGGTAAAATTTGAACAAGTTTTGTGACTCAAGAAAAAAGTAACTTTCAAATTATCTCTAATATATATATATATAGCTTAAACTAAATTAAAAGATACTGAAGAATATTTTTATTACCAATTTATAAATTATGACATTACAATTTTCTAAATGAATGGCTTTACTGCCAAGAACTTTGTAAAAAGTTTGAGTGTCAAAAGTTCCAGAAAAGGAATCAATTTGAGAACCTTACAATCCAGAATCTGACACAATACCACTGAACTAAATTAGTTAAGGCACTTTTTTAAATTAAAACCAGCAAATTTCTTAATTTTTCTCCCACCTCACACCGTATGATAAATTATGAATGGCTCCCTATTAAGCTTGAGTATTTAGTGATACGCCTTGGTAAATGGGGATTTGGGATTGCTGTTCGAGCATATTGACTTGCATTCAAAACTTTATGTTGATTTGAATGTCAGGTTTAAACTTGGAATAATAAAATGTTGTCAAAGGTATTTTCCGAATACTAGACCGAATTGCTTTCAACTGTGAATCCCAAAGCTTCACTATTAAAAGCAGATTCCACAAGCTGATTTGAAAATAGGGATTTAATTGAAATAAGTAGTCTGGTATTTACTGATTATTTAAGCTTATAAAGAATGGTGCTAGAGGTAAAAGCTGTTTTCTGTTTAGTTTTTAAATTAATTGTCATGATTTATAAATTGGTAATAATAATTGCTCCAATATCTTTTCTCTTTCAAGATAATTTTATTTGACCTATAAGTGAGTTACAAAATTAAAAAAAATAACAAGAAGTATCTAGTCGATGTTACAGGGTGGTATATACAGAGAAGAAATGATTCAAAAGTCAGTAGAATATAACCTGTGGATGCACGGTGAATATTAATCATCTAGTCTATAACAAAATACCTTTATTTTCATATAAATTATTTAAGGGTTGGTTGGAGAGGTGCTGTTTAGACCAGTTGTGAATTGCCATGTTAATATGGCCAGGTATGGATCGGCCTCTCTCTTGTCTGTTTCTTGGATATTTTTGATTATGCTGAGAAAGCAGTTAATGATTTCGTTAAGCGGTAATTTTTGAAAGATCACCTTGCATCTGGTCAACCAGATGGCAAAGTTTATGTAGGTGGCGAGCCTGATTTCAGCGAAAATGCCTCTATTTAAAACCCCTTCAAGAGATGTTAGATCTGGACCATTATTATCAATGTATTTCTGGAAGTTTTGTCTTAGTCCCTGCCAGACCGGACAAAGGCGAAGGATATGGTCCATATCTTCTGGGCTGGAAAGACAGAGACAACATATGGGATCTATGCGGAAGCCTCTTCTATTAAGAAATGTAGCAGTGGAGAGGCTACCAAGGTTAATTTTGAGCAGAAAGTCTGTGTGTTTAGGTGCTAGTTTCAATCTACGGGCTAGTTTGCGTAGTTTGTTTATGTTGATGGGGAGGTAAGTGTGTGCCTTCTGGGTATTTGAGTTGGATAGGTTGAAGGCTTCCCAATAGGTTATTTTTGAGTTGAACATGGTCGCGGAAGGTACTATGTGCGTAAAAATGTATGATATCTGCATTTGTAGCCAGATGGGAGTGAACCTCTGAGGGGGCGGTCTATCAGTGGGAAGCACTTGCTCTTTGGGAAGCGGGCATTGGAAGGTCCTGCAATCAGAATAAAGTTTATGGATCATATTGTAAGTTCTCTGTATTACGAATACCTTTATTGAATGCAGTCCCAGTCCATTCATATCTCTTGGCTTTTGAAGGGTGCGCAGACTGATAAATGATTTGCGCCCACCTCTACAGAGTCGCAGACAATGGGATTCTACTTTTTTAATGAAAGCTTCTGTTGGTTTAAAACCCGCAAGATAATATATGATCTTGGGGAGTATGAGGGAGTTTAAGAGTGAAACCTTTCCAAATGTAGATATATATATTCTTGAGAGGCATGTTATGATGATGTCAATTTTGTTTAGTAGTCTTCGTTGTATTTCCATCCTCATTGTTGTAGGGGATAGTGACATATTGAATCCCAAGAAAGGCTGAGGCATAGCTTGTAATGAACCTGTTATCCTGTTAGCTGTTTTGATATTCCAAATTGCTGATTTGTGCCTGTTAACGGTAAGCCCATGCGTCTGAGCATAGTGCTGTAATAGGCTTTCAAGAATGTTTATTTCTTCATGTGATTTAAGAAATACCACCACATCATCCATGTAGGAGATGTGAGAGATGTTTTCATTAAGAAGAGGGATGGAGATCCCAGGCAGTGCATCTTCAATGCTCAAAAGCAAGGGATTTATATAGATCATGAAGAGGAGAGCACTTAATGGGGAGCCCTGGGGAATGGAGATGCAGGGTTTGAACCCAGGGGCAATTCTCCCATTTAGAGAAAAAAAATCTCTCGATTTGCTAGGAGATTCTCCATGATCTGAATGTATGCCAAAGGAACATGAAGAGCCTCTAGTTCACCAAGTAGTACATCTATTCGGACAGAGTCAAAAGCCCCGGCAAAGTCTAGTTGGACTGCGACTGGCCGGGATTGTTTTGTTCTACGGATATGATCAACAAGGAGTCGAAATCAGCTTACAGCATCGCCAGTCGATGAACCCCTCTTAGCATATTGATGCCTGGAAAGTTTTGATATGATTTTCTCTTGAATTTTATCTTTTATAATGCTTTCGATAATTTTGATTAGGAGAGGAACCATGGATATTGGCCTAATGTTATTTAAGTCCACAGGTAAATCTTTCTTTTTTATAAAAGGGACCACTGATATAGGATATATCGCTGGAAGATGTAGGCTATCAGTGGCTAAGAGATCAATGATTCCCCTTGTAACATGTATGGTAAATTTTTCCAAGTGTAACAGAAGAAATCTAGGAATTCCATGCATGCCGGGATGAGTGTGTTCAGGCAGGCTTTTAATTTTGGAGATGATATCAGCTTCAGTAATGCTGTGAGAGTTGTTTGAGTCTTTCACAAATTTGTGTCGTCTGGCAACAGTTCCAATGGGCTGCAGTTTGGTGGAATAATAATCCCTAATTTTGTTAAGCATACTGATGCCAGAGTAAGTAAAACCGTCAAGGCACAAAGAGGAGGGTGTGTGATTTCTTTTTCCTGACCCGAGGGCCCATCTGATATAAGCTGGAGTCCAACAATCTTGTTGTTCCAAATAATTGCGTGCTCAGCTTAATACGAATATATTCCACAAGAGTCATTCTGGTTTGTTTATATGTATGTTTTAGGAGTAGAATTTGTGGGATGTTGTGTTCTGTAACTTGGATGCTTTTCAGTTCAGATGTAGTCCGATCAAGTTCTGAGAGTAATCTTAATGGCCCTTTCTGGTATCTATTGTATTGGTTAATAAAATTTTGTGTTGTGGTTATAAATGTATTCCATCTTTGTAATGCTGGTAGATTCCATATCTTCTGTTCTTGAAAGGTGATGTATATATCTGAGATTAATTGGGGGGCACATTGTGCCTGTTGAGTAAGTGCATCGTTCGGGGGAGGTTGGTTGATGTATGAGGTTGTGGTTGCAATTTGATGGTAGCTTGAACAGCGAGATGATCTGAAAAGGCAATAGGCCAGAGCTGTGTATCTATGAATGAGATCATTTCAGGAGAGTAGAATATGAGGTCTATGAGTGAGTGAGTACTTCTGGTATAGAAAGAGAAGGCTCCTTCATGAAAGAGTGCTTTCCCACTGTGTATGTTTCTAGCAACCATGCTCTTCCGATTTTTCTCAAAATTGTCAAAAGTGTGGTTGAAATCACCAAGCCAGATAACTGGGCTAGGGTTCGATCTAATTGCTATGTTTATATTATGTATAACTTTGTGTACTATTTGTTCATCTTTAACCAGATATACATTAATAAGAGTGAATAGAAAACCCTGGATTTGTATAGTAGCAATAATGCAATTGGTATCTATGTGCAGGATTTTGAAAAAGTCAATAATTGAATTTCTATTGATGATGAGAGCAACCCCAGCGGTAGCTGAGATGGAGAAAGAGTAAATAAAGTAACCTAAGCTCTCTATTGTTTTTATTATCGTGGGGTCTGTGTGAAGGTGAAGCTTAGTTTCTGATAAGCAAAGTATATCTGGTTTTGGAGTTTGAACCAATGTGAGATAGCAAACGCCCTGTCTTTGGAGTTAAGCCCCCTGACGTTGAGTGACGTTATTGTGAATGACATTTTGAAGTAGGTTGTTTGGTTTTTTGTTCATTAGCTAGAATATTTGCAGTGAGCTGGTAGTCTTTTTGCATTAGGCAGACTTCAGGATCAGTTGATGGGATCCATAATGTTAAATCTTGGGGGGCTATTTGCCCGGAGGTATTAGCTTCAGGTTGGGTATGATATGAGTTTGATGTATTGTCATTATCTGATTTTAGGGATTCATCTTTCCGTTTTTTATAGTTGGGACTAGCATTGCAGTGTATGTCATCTGAGGTTGAGGTGGTCTCATTTAAATCGATATTTCCGCTATTGTTATTGTTGTGAACAAAGGTGGTGGATTGTGTGTTTCTGTTGCGGCGCTTTTTCCTTTTGCATGGTGTGGTGAAGGGTTTAGGGACATGTTCAGGCCCAGACTCTGTTAGGCTTGCAGTTTCTTCTTGCCTAGTTTCAGCATCCGTTTCTTCTTGCTCAAAGTCAGAACAGGTCTCTGTTGAAGAGAAATAAGTTTTGCTTGTCTTGTTTTGACGTGTTTGGTGGTATCCCTGTGGGTTGGTTTCTTGGCATTGGTTTTGATTTTTTATGTTGTTTTGATGAGAATCATTTGTTGACTGATTATATGTTTTCAGCTTGATAGAAGTCTCATGCTCTAAATTTATATCTTGATTATGTTCTATTTCGGGTTTTGTCTGTTGCATGTCTTGCTGTTGTTGTATATGCTCTTCTTTTGAGCCACACTGATGTGACCGACCCGCAAAGGTACCGCAAGAAGTGCATTGTCTGGATGGGCAGTTGCGCAGCAGGTGTCCCGTCTTCCTGCATTCGAAACAATGCGATTCTACTCCCCAGAATGAGATGAAAAGAGGCACTCTTCCAATACGGATTGTAGGGGGATATCTAATGGCACTATTCCTTTTTTTAATGTAATTCGAAAGAGTGCTATGTTTTGCGGAACTTCTTCTTGTATTCCAGGGACCCTAAGATATTTAAAAGAAGTGACTTGCCCATAAGGCATTAGAAGGTTTTGTAAGTCTGAAATATTGAATCCCAAACCACAATTTTTTACCCTGCCACTTATTGAAGTGTTACGGACTATGTTTGGATTGATGGTAATTAGGTATCTGTTATCAAGTATCCTATATTTGTTTTTAAAAGCTTGTTTTGCCATGATGTTGGTAAACTGGAGGATTATATAACGAGGATTGGGGTGATATGATACCCTTTGAATCACTTTCCAGAGATCTTGGGCTTTTAGCAGGTCGAAGAGTTTACTGGTTGGAAAAGGGAATAATCTTAGTAAGTGGTCTGTTGTTGACAGGATGAGTGAGGCTTCATCATTGAAGATAGCGAAAGATTTTAGTAATCCTTGTGGCATGGCTTCATTGAATTTGGTAACTGTTTCAGTATAAAGCTGATGATTATTGAGTTGGTCATGAGAACTGTTTGATGGCTCATGTATAAACATTCCTGTGTCTGATGCCTCATCCAACTCCCCCATCAACTCAATCAATTGTTGTGTGGCATCATTATTGTCTTGCGGATTATTTGAATTGTGTTTTTTGTTTCCTGTTACTGATTTGTCATTATTGTTTGATTTTACAATGTTTGCATAAGTGTTGGCTGTTATATTATCATTTTGTGTATAATCTGGTTTAGTTATATAACTTTGTGATTGCTTAAGTTGTTCGTTTGTTGTTTTATTGGAATCGTGATTATCATCTTGATGTTTGGAATATCCAATGTTTTGCTTTATTTCAAAGGAAGAGCTGATGTCTGTAGACTCTTCACTACTAGTGTGATCTGGGTTTTTTGTTTTGTTTTCAGGCACAAGCGTTGATGTGAAACTGGGTTCATAATTTTTTTTCTTGTTTGCGGAAAGATTGTATTCTATAACATTCGCATGATTGACGTTAATTGATCGCGTTTTACTAGTTTGCGTTGCTTTTTGCATATTTTCGCCGCTGCAGATTTTATGTTTGGCTAAAAAAATTTTTTGTTTTTCATTTAAAGTTGATTTTACAATGTGGTGAGGAGTTAATTCTCCATCAAAAGGGTTTTGTACAGGGTTTCTTTCTGTTTTAAATGTTTTATCTTTGGTATGAGGAAACTTATCATTGTCTTTTTCCCTTCGTGTTTCTTTGCCAAGTTTTAACATTTTATCGTTCAATGCGCTGGTGTTTATTTTAGAAACACATTTTGTTTTTGATAAATTATCTGATTTGTTTTGCTTTGTAATTGGGAAATTTAAGTGTTTATATATTTTTTTCCCCTGATTATCCACTATGGATTTTTGAAGTAATTTGCCCCCCTCTTCCATGTTAGTTGTTGAAGGCTTGGAGCCTTGTAGGCCAGCCATGAACGTTAGGAGATGACGTTATTCAACTCAATCAATGTGTGATTTAAATCAAGCTTAATGTGAACGTAAATTTTTTAAAAAATCGAATGTAAAGGTGCGGATTAATAAAATTAGTACTTACAGTTTGTTTAAGATCATTTTAAGACGAAATTCCAGATTGAAAGTGAATATTTTAATGTTTCAAAGGTGATCTGATTTGAGCAACGACTGGTCCGTTGAGCCGGCTCCAATATCTTTTATTAATAAAAAGATATATTTATTATGTAATAGTCTATAAATTTTACAAGCCAGTGTTTAAATTGTTATTATAAAGAAGGTAAACAAACCTGGCAGTTTCATCAGCTTGTTTAATGCAGCGCTGGTGCGGAGGTTTGTTTACCTTCTATATAGTTAAAATATAATCTGAAAATTGTGAAGAATTATAGAACCCGATCACAATTTTTAGTAATCATAATAATAATAATAATAATAATCATCATCATCAAACCTGAAATTATATAGGAAATCATAAATGTTGAAATGATCTAAAGTTCTCAAATAATCTTAACAATTCTTCATTTATAAAACTCTACTTGTTATTTCTATTTATAAAAACTAAGTAAATAAATGATTAAAAAAAAAAAGGGAATTTTAATTGTCACAATACATCATTTAACTTAATTTAAGTTAGACCTTACTTCAATGACATTAATGCATTGCAATTTTGGCATGGATCCACATAACCAACCTCCCATCATTTGCATATTTTAACAAAACACTTTTTTCATAGGTTACTCTGTTTTTTGACAGCATGACAAAAATATTTGTAAGTACAAAAATATCAATAAAAATTCGTGTGTGTGTGTGTGGGGGGGGCACTAGTAATTATAAAATACATCACTCTTTTATTGTTATTATTAACCATAATTTATTTTTATCCATAGTGTCAAAAATATCATTAATATTAGATTTTATAGAGGTAAAACAATTTAAAACAATTTAAATCTGGCCTACAAATTGTTGTCAAAGAACTCGAAAATTTTTTTTGTTCTTACCCTGGACAAAATAGCACATTGCAAGTGACAAAATAAACAGCTTTTTTTCAGGTTGCAAGGAGATGTCACTAGTGGCTAGACTTAATAGATTTTCCCATAAACCCTAATTTCAATTTTATTAAAAACAAATAAATATTAATTTGTAAAAGAATTGAAAAAGTTGAAAGGATGAGATTTCATTCACAGAAATAAAAATTATGCAACATGTTAGGGAAATCAATATGAGAACTACTCAATTCTTTAAACTTTTTAACAGTTAAGTTAAAAAAGTAAACTTATTTATTCACTTACTTACAATAGAAATAATTTACTTATTCATTCATTTATGAATTATTCAGAAAAAAAAAGTATCTTCTATTTCAGCTTCTGTAAAAATCTCCCACCTCCAGTGTCTCTAAAATCTCGCCTCTCCAGTGTCTCAACTAGTCAATTCAATACAAATTAACATATACAGATTTCTTTTTGTACATGCTAGAATAAATAAATAATTTAAATATTTATTTATAAATAGATTCAAACTATGCTAAATTATTCAGTAGTTCAAATTACATATATAAATGATTATTTCATGGATACTGTCCATACAATATTTTTTTCCACATGCTAAACAATAATGAGTTTTAAATAAAGGAAATTTTAGATATAGATGCAGTTCATTTCTTGACCAATGATATTCATGGAAATTAAAAATATTCAACTTTTCTATTATTTAGAAAGTATTATTATGTATACATTTAATGTGTAAATAATGAAATTAAACCGATAGATGTACAAATGTATACATGATATATTTAAAAAAAAAACCATAACAATGGGTATTAAGCCCCATCGTGAATACTAAAATTTATGAATAATAATGAACATATAAAATATGCATTTTAAATAAACATATATATCTATGCATGTGTGTGAATTTGAAAACATGTATATACATATTAAGTAATTGGCTTTAATGTCTCAGTAAACACATACTCTATATATTGTGTATATAAGTAAACATACTTTAAATAAAATTAAAGAAAAACAAGTTCAGTTAATAACCAATAAAATAGTACATGTTACCATGCACTGTATCATTAAAATAGAAATCTATTTCTTCAATTCCATTGTGCTTAATAAATTTATATTGTGTGTTGTTCTATTAATATCTACAGACTAGTTTTTAGTTTATAGTTTTAATCAGTTAGAAATTTTGGGTCTGGATCTCACATTGTTTAAATTAAGGCCACATGGTGTTCACTCGTTTTATGACAATGTAGATAGCTACAGTTATTAAAAAAACTGAAGACTAATTGAACTGATATCAGACCTGTATAATTATGCAAGGAAGATTGATTAGATTCAAAACATTAAGATATTTTTTTTTAATTTCAAACTGATAGCTTGACGTCAAGAAAAAGGGCTCATGGAGGAAAGATAAATTAAATCCAAAAAATATAGGTGCACTAAATCCAGATTCAAAATTCCTCATTAAAAAGAGCCATAATATAATAACTAATTGGAGATACGCATAGTACAGTCCTGGATATAGATTTATTAAGCATTATCATCAAACATCTATTGATTAGCAAACTATAATAGATGGCAGAGCAGGATATATAGATTTCTATTTATAAATACTTATAAATTAATAAGCTCAATGTTGATGAGCTTTCTGTTTTATTATTATTATAATTATTTTATCTTAATTAAATCACTCCAATCAGAAAAATTGTTTTGTTTATATGGGATTCAGAACTCCTTGATAGTTTTAAAATTAGAATCTCTGGGATCACTTTATGATATGAATTGAGCCAATTTCAATAAAAATAGATTCAGTAAAAATACATATATTTTTAAACAAATGCACTGATAAATTGTATTACACAATCACTGAATGACACTTTGCAATATGTCTCTAAATACCCATTAGGGGAATGACATATTCTAAAAAACTTTAAGTTAGTTAAAGGAGAGTCAATCATATCTGTTTTCAAGTTACCAAATACTCTTACTATGGTAATGAATGATGGATACAATTTTAAGTGTTTCTTTTCAATAATTTATGCTTAAAAGGTATCATTAAATGATACAAATATTTTAAATGTTTTGCATTCATGTTGTAATCCATATATATTTTTAGGTCATCCCAATCTAACTGAAGTAACTTTTTCATTATAATCACATTCACTTATTATGCAAAGACTATAGCAATCATATCAATAACTGCCAATACATTTGGTTTTAGAAAAAAAAAATTTATATTGCAAATTTTGGATAGAGATCTAGGAATATTTTCACAATGATGAAAAACAAGAGCAACAAATAATTTTAAAGCTGTTGGTGAATGTACAGAAATCATCAACAAGATTCTTCATTCTGAATCAATAACAAATGATATAAAGTCAAAAATCCCACCATTGCAGATGAATATTGAGAAAACTATAATAAAAATCCCACAGTACTTTCTGTAATTCTATTGGTGAAAAAGTGAGACAGGGAAAAGTATTTAACATTTTTGATTTGTGGTGTTGATTAAAACTTTTTAAAATATCTTGGATAAAGTAATGATTAATCAAACAGATTAGTTCTATGGTTTCATTAAAATATAAATGATCAGATTTAAATTATTTTAATGTAATGATATTTAAGGATGATCTAGATTATTCTAAAATGTTTTGAAGGAAAGAATGAATCAAAGATTTATAAATAATAAGATAATTGCCAACAAAGAAATAGACAAACTTAATCATCATCATAAAGCAATATTGTTGAGAAACCTAAAACATCTAGCAGTTAATAGATCAGTTTGGAAACAAATCATTTACAGGACTATAAAAAGTTGAGAGTGAAACCAGCTAATATAATAAAAGTTTAATTGCTCTGACAAATGTTCAAAATCAAAAACACCATTTAGCTTTATTTCTGTTTACAATAGCTACTTGCATATAATTACTTAGAAATATTTATATTATATATGAACATATATATATTACATATATGTGTAATAATATTTACTAAGGCTGTAACCTTAGAAATAAGCGTCTGAAAAATTCGAAGGTAAGGACCTCTACAGGTCTAAGCCTCAAGCTTACGCTATGAAGAAAAGCAGGACACCTTCTTTACTTCAACCTACTTTTATATATGAATAGGTGAAGCTGAAACTCGTGTTAACTTTGTATTATATTTATTTATTGTAGTAATTGTTAATTATATAAGGTATGAAGCTACAGCTAGCATATTTCTGATTATGTAGGCATGTTGTAGATTAACCTGTATTGGATAATTTCTAATAATTATTTTTCTTACAGAGCTAACATATGTTTTATTATATAATGCATAAAATTTACGTCTATTACTACAATATATGTATTCAGAGCAAAGATCTCTCCAGCAGCGATATATAAATAATGTTAAAATTTGCAATAAAGATAAATTTTAAAATTATTTCTAAATGACACTTAACGAGATTCTCACACTCTATACAATTAATAATATTTCATATCATAAGTGTTTTAGTATTACATATATACATACACATGCGTATGTGGCGATGATTAAAATATTCAAAATAAAAGTAAAATCAAGTATGGCTGATTGAATAATTAGCAATAATATACTACTACCATTCAATAGCATTTGATCTTTATTGACAGTATTTTGTCTTTTAGCAAATATTTATTCTAGTGCATCAAATTGTTAATGACTCCTTTATATATTTAAGAAATCAGTTGAATTTGTAAATCCGAGTACCCTTTCCTGAAAATAGGTTATAAATATTTGTACATCGTCAAGGATATATTCCAGGCAATGGATTGGTAAATCAAGCACTTTTACTCTATTACCATTGGTTTATAATTGGTCTATTCAGTAGTAAATGTTATGCAATACTTTAAAAAAATCTAATAATTATAACAGCAAAAGTGCTTATTTAAACTGTCTTCCACTGATTTTCAATGCACACATTTATATTCACAAACATTGCTGTATATTAATACTATGTTAAAAATTACTTCTTAAAAATCACTATATATATGAACGAATTTTAATAGAAAAAATATCAATTCTTAAAAAAATGTCAATAATAATAATAAATATTCATACCTAACTGATGTTTATATCAACTCACGTGAGCATGTTTTAAGGTGTGACAAATAAAGGAATAAAAGATATAGTGCATTTACAATAATATTCTCAATTGCTTTCAAAACCAGAAATGACGGAATAAAAGAGCAGCTAAGAAGTAGAGCATGTGCCGAACTGTCAGGATCAATTTAAACTTAAACAGCTATTTGTGTTGTGTGAAATGAATAAATTTTATAATACCAGAATAGAGGAAGCTTTGGTTATATATAATTCATAGATTTTATTTTTTTTCTAAAAGAGCACATGAATATCTTGGGACCATCATAAAATGTCAATATTTTTATTTAAAATTGGATTTTAAAAATTAAAGAATTTCCTAGTCCATCTAACCTCATATTTCTTCATGGAAGGGATAGATAATCATTTATTTACACGAAAGAAAGCAACAAATAGTCATTGTGGAATTTTTAAATTACAAAAGAGAATATCACTCAAAAATCATTATAGTAATTCAGAATACAGCTTTTCACTTGTCAAAATTCCCTCTAGGTGGCGGAAGAAAAGAAAGCTAGGTGAAAAAATAATAATAAAGGGGGGGGGGGATCATAATATTTATAAATAAATAAAATATTAACTTTTTTTAAAGATTAGTAATATTTACTAGGACTGTAACCAAAGTTAAATTTAAATAAAGGATTAATTAGACAGTAAAATATTTGTTTTGGTTTAAGCGTTATAGCACTTGTTTATCAAAGACAGTATTAAATGTTCAACAAAATAGGAAAAGATATAACAACTTTTAAATAGTTTACCGCAAGGGAAAAACCTTTCCTTCAATGAAGTGAGGAAAATGCATTATTCATCAGTTTAACCAATTGCCGGAGTTAGAGAGTTTAAACATTTTTCCAGTTCTCAATTAAATTTTACATTCAACCATGTCTTCCCATTGAAATCAATCAATATCGCACTTCTTTAGAGTATTTTTGAAATAATGTTTTAATATAAATGGAACTACTTTCTCAAAGAAATCAGGCTCAAGTTTACTATAAATCGCTTTATTTAAGAAATCTGTTTATGCATTTCATATTTCTAATCCAATGCAGAGATAATTTTATCACATCCAATACTCTGAATCTAAATAATATTTAGTCTTGTGTTCTTGCCATTGTATTTTTAGAAAATTCTATTACATAACTTTAAATAGATAAAGATTTAGTAGTTATTTTATTATGATGAAATGTCCAATCTTTTATCTTGTAAAAGCAGCAGCATACTAGAATCTGTATGCAACTCAACATTTGAATCCATATTTCTAAAAAGGAATAAAGATATTTAAATTGGCCTACACATTCTCAAATTGCTAATCATCCAAGACTTTTTCTTCTATTATTGGATAATAATGGACATGACATTTTGAGCATTAACTACTAAACCAAAGTCTTTAGATATAGAATTCAAAACATTAAGCATATTCTTTAAGTCATCTTTTGAAATAGTATGAATAGGACAATTAAATAAAATTATAGTTTTGCTTTTAATCCAGACAAATTATATTGCATTTGTCTGAAGGTTTGTGAAGCTGGTATATTATTAGATGTGATATGTCGAACTATTTCCAGCAGCTATAAGTGAATGTTCAGACGTATAGAAAGTTTCAAACTTTATTTAAACTTTCCAAATACAAACAACTTATTAGTAATCACACACAAATAGATAACACATGTTAGTAATTACACAATGTTTCACATAATATTATTCTCTACTCTTCTTCAGGTGTTGCTGGCCTATATGCACAGTGACAATATTCACTTAGAAGTTGAACTCACACCTTTAGATTCTTGAATATAGAATTTAAGGCAAATTCTCTAACTAACTGAGCTATTTTGTCAAAGGCCTTTGACAGAGTAGCTCAGTTGGTTAGAGCATTTGTCTGAGTGTTTGCCTTAAATTCTGTATTCAAGAATCTAAAGGTGCAAGTTCAACTTCTAAGCGAATATTGTCACTGTGCATATAGGCCAGCAACACCTGAAGAAGAGTGGAGAATAATGCTACTCGAAATGTTGTGTAATTACTAACCTGTGATGTCTATTTGTGTGTTATTACTAATAAGTTGTTTAAATAAAGTTTAAAATTTTCTATACATTCAACATTCACTTATAGATGATGGAAATCGTCAATCATATCACATCAAAATTGTATTGCATCTTAATTCTTCATCCATGAAGTTACTATAAACAGTTTCAAAAACCAGTTGTAAAAATAAAAAAAACAATGTTAGAACTGTCACAGACCAAAGGCCATAACCAAATCGGTAAAAGCCATACACAAATCATTCCTTAGTTTTCAACATTTTTCTTGCAGTAACCTGGCAATAAAATTTGATTTACAATAATTCTTCTATGACTGGAGTAAACTATTCAATAAAAGTACTATTGCATTAATACATTTAAAAAAATGATACTCTATGATAATTATATATCAAAGTCAGGAAGCACCACTTAAATTCATGTATCAGTACCCTATTTTAAAATATCTCAGATATCTCATAAGGAGCTGTAGCCTGTCAATTTTTAAGATTACAATAATTTATTTTAACTTCTGGGTATTTTGTCCAAATCTAAATAAGTGAATATATAATTAAAAATCATCATCACAATTCTTGCATCATTATACAAAAGATGATCAAATACCATTGCCATCATATAAAAATGACATTCATGGATGTAGTAGAAAAATACTATTTTTAAGCTTCATATCATGATCATGAAACACCTTTTATGCACTTTTTGTCCACCAACATTTGTAAGCATTTTGTCAAAATTTTGCCTGTTAATCTTTTATTGATTGTGAAATTCTACATTCAATTCATTATTTCACCAAACAGAAAATGGAATATGTTTTCATTTAATCAAGCCAATAATAATACAACCATGTGTAAAAGATCCAGTTCATGATTGGTTTTTTAATAAGCCCATGAATAAGTGTACTTGAATTTATAAAACATTTCTTAAAATGCCAAAAATTCAGGTTAGCAATTTTAGTATTTAGGAATTGTTAAAATTTATATCAATAGCAGATACTTGTAATGAATGAACTTCCAAGTTTCTTATGAATAAAATTGGAATAAGGATAATTATCATTTCAACTTTAGAATGTACATGTATATGATTTGGACTTGAATTAGGCTTGTGTAGTATGAATTTCTTACTGCTAAGGAATAAACAATCAAATGTCTTTATTGTTCTGGAGTTCATAAGATGTTCAAATGCTGGATATTCCAGAAATGGAATTGATCTGAGGACCTTGAAAAGTATGTCATGCTACCACCACACTAAATCATGAAAGGACTCCTAATTGTTGTATAGTCTATGACATGCCTTTGTTTTGAGCATTAATGGATCTATATTTATATACCAATTTACCTGCCTAAGAACATTTGTCTAATTTACTTACAACAAATTACATGGATTTACTACGCCAATACCATTATTAACAATTTTCCTTCAAAGTTTACTGTTTGCTCAAACTGCATTAAGATGCATAAAATGTAAAAAAAAAAGACATTTTATTACTATTGATGTACTAATGTTATCCAACAAGAAATTTTTTTTTTCTCTTTCTCTGAATCTAATATTGAAATTACCCTAATAAAAGGAGTATTAAAAACACGTACTAGCAAAATTTTATTATCAAAAGCTTTTAAGTAAGGCACCAAGAATTTTCTAAGAATAAAATGTACCAAATTAGATTTTAGGGCAAATAAACAGCATTCAGTATTTTTTTATGGATTGATTTGCAATTCCAAAGAAAAAAAATTAAGCCTGTCATATTAAATTTATTTCCTCTGGAAGATTATTTTCTTTAAAAGCAGCTATATCAATCTTAAATCTTGCCAGCTTTTTAGTTATAATACTATCATCAAGTTTTATGTATTCAAAATCCTTATTAAGTTGATCTTATTTTAATACAGATTTGTATGACCATAATGTAGCTATTGAAGAACAATGTGAAATTGTTTTGTTGCTTCATGAAATAGATGGTTTATATTGATATCAATAACTCATAAAAATATACAAGTAATTTCATAATATGATGATTATTTTTAATATATCCTATTACATATTTTAATCATTAAAAATAAGTCAAAACTTAGATAATCCCAATATCAATATCAATCAGCAATTTCAAACTGTTGTCAAGGCAACCTCTTTTTAACAATAAAGATGGAATCCATATTTGTATTAGATTTATATAACATGAAAAAGTACTGCAACATAAGCTTTTCATTTCTAGCTATACCATATTGAATTTTTTATGCATCTGTTAATAATACAATTTTCACAATAACTTAATAACACGTGATAAAAAATAAATATTAAATGACCCATAAGGTTAACATACCATAAAAACAATAAAGCTAATAAAGTATAATATTTAATCAAAAAAATCTAATAAAATGATTTAAATATTTTTTAAACTAATAAATTTATTCATAAATTATATATTTTGGTGTGTTAGTCAAAATATTAGAATATTTTTGTTTTAAAATTAATCTATAACTAATCATGAAAAGAAAAAAGTACAGTATAGAAGTAGTTATCAATCATTAATAATAATAATATTTTTTTATGAAAATTGAAATCTTTCAAACAACCAGAAGAATTTGAGACATAAATAGATAGTCTTTGTTTAACAACATTTTTTTTTGCTTCTAACAGATTAAATATTATTTTTGATACAATTTATTTACAAATATCTATTTTAATAATAGTGTTGATAAGGAAGAAAACCTAAATAAAATATTACTAAATTTGATAAATTTATAGTCGCGTGTATACACACATACAAACATATATACACACTGAAAGTGAATAAAAGTTATTTTATATTATTATAAATATAAATTCTTTCACATTATTATTTGGCCTATTTCTTTTAACAAACTAATATTCAAAAATGTAATAAATTATTTCAATAAAAGTAAAATTTGTTTCAATATAAAAAATAAGATAAATTATCTTTCACAAAAACCTGTAAATCCTACTGCCATGTTTGTGTGTGTGTTCAAATCTGCACATAATTATATATAACCTAATATATTATGTAATTCATTCCATAAATTATCTCTTTTCCTGGAAATTGCAATCTTAGTCATATAAATGTTCAGACATTTATAAAGAATAGGTAGATGTATGTCATTTTAAAATTGATTTTATTCATGTTGAGTTTGCTTTCAATACATTGTGTATCTTAATCAGAGCTATGATTATGATAAACAAAGTACTGAAAACATGCTTAGTATGAATAAAGTCAATTTTAAAACTACACATGTCTACCTTTTCTTTTATCAATGTCTGAACAATTTATATGCATAAGAGAAACAAATATAAAAAATGCATTCATATAACATGTAAAGTTTTTTTTTTAAGATTTTTTTAAAAGCATGACTAAGCAGAAAATTGATATTCCACTGTTGAAACACTGTATAATAAAGAAGTAAATGCTAAATTAGAAGTTATCATTATCAAATAAAATGTAGATACTAACTATTATTTAAAAAAATACAATATATACCAGTGGTTACTAAGATTTTCAGTAAAAATAGTTAAATAAATAACTGAAAATAATTTTACTTCAAACATTTTTAAAGCTTTTGATGATATGAGACAGAAATTATTCTTTAATTAAATATGTTATTTTATAATAAATACTTTTATTTACTATATACTAAAGAGGCAAAAATAATTGTTTCTTCAGCTATAATTGGAGTTTTTATATTTCTCACGCTTTTATTTCAAGTTAAATTTGTATAAAATTCCCAATTGTAGTTGAAGAAACAATTATTTATTGGCTTTTTAGTCCACAGAAAAATGTTTATTATAAAATATTTTTTATAAATGTTATTTTTAAGTTTTTATTATTCAGACATTTTTTTGCAATTATTCCAATTCAAAATGAATATAAAGGATAATCATGTCCATTAAAGTTAATTTACAATAAGAAAATGTTTTTAAACCTAATAAACATTTACAATCAAGAAAAAGTAAAATTTCACACATTTTTTAAAAAGGGGAACTTTTACAATAAGAGAAATCAAGATTTGTTTTTATTTCAGTTTTAATTAATGGTTAATCCAAGCTTTTTAAATATATATATTACCCTCTTGTGAATATCACTAAAAACTTACCGAGAGTATCAACATATTTGAAATTTGATCTACCAATCCCTTTAACACAAAGAATCCAGGGAACCAATATGAAATATTACATTGTCTTACTACACTGTCATTGATTTATAACACACATATAAAATTTGAAGAAATTCCATTGAATAGAAATATATTAAACCTCAATTTCAAAATTTTTCCTTAATAAATAAACATAGGAGGGAGGAGTTTCATGTTTTAAATCATTAAAAGATCACATAACTTGGTTTGGTTGTGTTTGTAGTGATTAAAAAAAAAAAAAATAGAACTCTTTTTATAACAGTGAAAATCATAAAAAATATTGAGAAAATCTTTTTTATCAGTTATTTATAAATCTAATTTTTTTAAAAAGACATTTTAAAAAAATACTTTAATGTAAATTATTCCCACCTATGATTTTAAAGTTGAAGGCAAAACATAAATGACAAAGTTTTTTTTAAAAAAATTAAGATGCTTTTTAGTTATCTTCTTTTAGATAAACATTAATTTTATGTGTTTGAAAATAAATAATTGATTAATAATCATTTATTACTTAAATGCATTATTGCTGATATAACAAATGAGGCACTACAGATTAATTGTTCTATGTTTCAATAATAATATCATTAACATTTTTTTATGAAATTCTGAGTCCATTGTTTATCGTAAATTTGTTCATTAAGGTATATATATATGTAACCAATAAATAATGAGGAACGAAGATCCTTGTATTTACACAAGAATTTTAAACTTTATATGTTTAGAACACTGGAATCACTGATCAATTATCTTAAACTTTCTAAGCTTAAATGATAATAGGTCTTATTTCTGCGTCATTAGATATCATGCATGTGAAATAAAATGGATTGGCTAAGTCCAATAATTGCTACATATTTTATTTCCATAATATATATACAAGTTCAAATACAACATATATATATATTTTAAAAAAAAAAATTAATTTATTTTTCTTTGCTTCCTAGTGTACCCAGAAAACATGCTGTCCTTTAGAATTTTTTCATTACCATAAGGCAGCTGGCAAAACTCACCTCTGCAGAGAGTGGAAGCTGTGGAAATTATTTCAGAATTCTTTTTCATGTATATGAAGGGAGGAAAAAAACCGCACTTGATATTTAGATTACCAAATAATTATTTCATCACTACTGTCAACATTTTATTATTACATTCTAGTCCACTTTTCTAATCTTTATCTATATATATATATATATGCATACACTAACTTGCTACTTTTTCAATCTTTTAAAATTGAATTTAGAATTTTATAACTACCCAATAAATATGACAAAACCTTATTGTATTCTGGATCAATAGACCAACATGAATTATAATACCTAGGCTAGAATGATTCAGGAGGCAGTCCTAGGAAATTGTTGGTTTCCTGTGGGGTTCTTTGACAATAATGAATAAAATTTCAATAAAATCTTGAATGAACAATTGCAACTAGAGACCTATAAAAAAGATGAATTCAACTGTCAAATAAAAACCCAATTGCAGACCTTGGAACACAATGGTGGTTCTCTAAAATGTCTTCTTTACAATAGTTTTCTTAATCAAATTTTTCACTGTGTACCATTTTATTGTTTAACAGGAACCTCAATTATTCTAATGGTTCTGGTATCTCCAATAAATGTAAGACCCCAATAGTGATTTAATGGCTGTATAACTAAGCTGAAAGGCAGACACAATAGAAAAAAAGATAGCCATAATAAAATCAAAACTATACAAACCCACAACAACTAAAGTATTATTAATTAAGTGAGACTTGCAAAAATGTATGATTAAAGTTTTTTTTTTTTCCAAGGATGTGGGTTTATATATATATGTTTTTCTAATCTTAAAAAATCATAAAAATAATACAGAATTTATTTAATAGTTTTGTTATTCAATTACATATTATTAAAATCAAATCAATTAAAATTGTAGTATGCATTATTGATATTTAGTTTCACTGGTGTAGGGCATAACAATTATTGGGGTTAGGAGATTTTCAAAAATTTATATGCAACAATAATAAAAGAAAAAAAGTAATATAAATATTTTTATACATTTAAAATAAAAATAAAATATAAAGATTAAAATAATACTTTTTATTTTTAAACTAATAGCAATTCCAAATAACTATATATTTTTTTTTATTAAGTGTCATAGCATCGGCCGGGACGCAAACCCGCAACCGGGGTAACTGCCTGCTAGTGCAAGGCAGTCGCGCTGACCTCTCGACCACCAATGCAAGACAAGTAACTATATTTTTAAAGATTAGTTTGCACTTTGATGATTTTGTCAAAAATGAGTTATGATATTTTAATAATTTCTCACTATAAATTGTCTTGAATGTATGCAAAATGTGCTTTTATAACCTGAACCAAAAGGTTCTGAAGCAGTATTAAACTGTTTTCCAAACTATATATAATGTCTGCTTATATTCGGTATGTCAAACTTTAAATTTAGTATAGTTTTAGTACATATTATTAAACATTTATAGCTACAATTTAAGTTTCTGTATCTTAACAGATTATAATGATATTTTTTATAAATATTGTAAAAAATGGTTTTTATATCAATAAAAATATTTTACTATTATTAAACGTTATATGATTTTATATGTTACTTCATTGTGTGTATTATTGTTTTTTACATTACGATTATATAAAATATAAACAAAAAATTAAGATAACTAAAAAGTTAATTCATTCTATTCTGAATGAATTAACTTTTTAGTTATCTTAATTTTTTATTTATATAATCGTAATGTAAAAAACAATAATACACACAATGAAGTAACAACAATAATATATATATATATGTTATTGTTGTTCCATTGAATATACATTTATAATTAATTTTTAAACAAAAGTTAACTTTGTTGAAACATGACAATAAAATAATGCAATCAGACAATAATATTTGATCATCATCAATGGATATTTGCCATTGATTTTCATTCTCTCATACAGTTTATTTTAAAATAAAAAGTTTAGAGTTAAATCATAAACTTTATTGAGTTCTTGACATTAGATGAGGTTATTTTCATCTTCAAATTTCACTTCTGTCAAATTTTCATTAACTAAATTAATATTGTTTTAGCTTTTCAATTATTTAATTTTACATAATTTTGAATAGATTAAAACAATGAGGATTTAGTCTTATTATAACTTATATAATAATAAAGCAATATATATATATAATAAATATGTGATATGAATTACAAATCTTTTTTAATTATTCTGTTTTAATGTCAATAGCCATCTAAGTAAATAAAACTTTTCCATATATACATATGCTTTTTAGATCTAAAAATTAGACAAAGAATATAAGTAACATGAACAAATATATTTACAAAAAGTATCTGGAATTTTAAAAAAAGGTGAAAAAATAATTATTAGAATAGGACTACAAACTGCCGTTTTAGAGATATTATTATAAAAATTAAATGATATAAATGATTAGAACAAAAAAATCAATAAAGTAAGATGATTCTCAATAAAGGAACAAGATACAGAAAGTGACAAAATTTCATACATTATTAAAATAAAAAAAAGTTACAATTGATATTTTTAGAAAAATAATAATGAAGTCTTTACTTTGTGGTAAGCTGCTGACCTAATATATATATATATCATTAAAAACCAATCAACACTTATACAATCCCAATATCAATAACAATCAACAATTTCAAACTGTTGTCAAGGCAACCTACTTTTAACAATAACGGTGGAATCACACCTTTATTCATGGTCTAATATATTTATATAGACACTAAAGACTGCAACTTGATGACAGAGATTGAAATTATTGATACAAAGAAGTTTAAATAAACCTCTTTAAGGAGGTAAATATAACCTATTGTAAAGGTAGACTAATAAATAATCAATAATAACATTACAAACTGCAATTATAAATTTCAAATTGCACCCAATGTATGACTTAAATTATAAGTGTAATAATGCTCAAGGCTAAATGAATTTGTAAGTAATCATTAAAAACCAGTCAACACTTATACAATTCCAATATCAATAACAACCAACAATTTCAAACTGTTGTCAAGGCAACCTCTGCTTGGTATCTTTATAACACAAATTATTATAGCATTTCAATTTTAGAGTTACAACATGAATTAAATGAGCTGCAAAAGTCTTCATATATTTATAAAACTGAATTGTTTGACTGAATTTTTTATACTTCAAATCATTATCAATTATCTATTTGTAGAGATGCTAATCTTAATTATTAATGATGAATAGATCGCACAGTTGTTGCTTTAGAGGTTATGTGGCATTTAAAAAATATCTTTAGAGTGCATGAAAATATTAGAATAATAAATTTGCTTAGACAATTGATAAAGAAAAAACAAAATACATTGAAAGTCATCAAATAAACAGTTACAGGATCTTGTTAAATCATTAGGAAAAAAATATAAAAATAATGAGGAAGAAAAAAAAGGGCAATAGAATGGGGGGGGGGGTATTGCACAAAATCTAAAAGTAAAATTATGGAATATGTCCCTGAGGACAAAATATGACATAAATGCCATATATGATCATTAAAAGATTGCAGTTCTTATTTAAGATAATATTAATGAATTAATAAAAATCAATTCCTATTATTTGTTTTTTTTTTAAGATATTATTTAGAAGAGATTTGAACTTATTCAAGCTCCCTATAGCTATACACTCCATCTTATACAACTGATACACATGACTACATACATGTGAAAAAGATAAATGATCTTCAATATACATATTTTGTGCTGAACCAGCATTCATCAATTGATCCAGATCATCATCTCCCATACATATATATATATATATATATATATATATATATATATATATATATATATATATATATATATATATATATATAATCAGTCTCCATTCTAACTTACATTAAATTCAGTATAGATAATATACTCGTATTTAAAAAAGATATTAGTATAAAGAAATGGTAAACAAGAAAGTCCATCAAGTTCATGTTCTGTCAAGTATTATCTGAAACTCTTCTTAAAAGATACTTATTTTATCTGCCCACTAAGTATTTCCATATCACATAAATTGGATGATCTTTTTAAAATAGTAGATCAGCCAACAGTCTCATTTTTATTAAACAAAAATGAAAAGTTATTTGTTGTTGTTTTGAGGGAGAAGATAATCAAGCAACAGATTCACATAGATATAGATTTGGACACAACATAACTCTCAGTTTACCATAACTGTATTATTGTTTTTTTTTTAACAAATTATTTTTGAGGCCTTAATTTGAATAAAGTAATGTTTGAAGAAAATACAATTATAGACATTTATCTATTGTATAATATACATGTTAAAAATGTATGTGCTATATATATGTGTGTACGAAAATCTATACAGTTTTCTATTTATTTTTTAATTATTTCATTGTTGTTTTAATATGTAAAGTTTTTAAATTACATTATGTTATAGATATGCACATACATGTTGCAAATTTCTAAATTTTGATAACCATATCATCATCAACATCAACCATTATTAATCCACTGCAGGATGAAGGTCTCTCCAAGTTCAATCCATCTTCTCTGATCTTTAGCTTCTCTTTTACACATCACTCCTGCACACTTTCTTATTTCATCCATCCATCTCACGTGTGGTTTCTTTCTGGGTCTTTTACAATCTCTTGGAATCCAGCTTAATATTTCAATTATTCATATATTATCATATCTTCTAGTAATATGTCCATATAAAGATCATTATATATATATAAACACTTATGTTAGATTTTATTTTATTTTTTATTATTATTTGTTTTTCAGATATTAGAATTCTTATTTATTTATAATTAATGAAAAAATACTTTAAAATAACTTTTATATTTATTTTTTACCTTTTTTTTTTTTTTTAAATTATTGAAAATGAAAATAAAAACATTCAGTGAGATATATGTAATTTGTTTTGACTTGAGATAAATATGGCTTCTTACTAATTTAAAATTTATATAAAAATGAGTAAATTGATAATAAAACTTTATAATTTTTTATTTAAAAAAAAAAAAAACTAAACTAAAACATATCACACACATATCCAAGATAATTAAACATTACATTAGATATCAACTTCAAAATATTAAAAAATAAGTTAATTTAAATTTTTTCATATCTAATTAAAGTGATGTTCTATGAATGTGGGTGGCATACATCATCATTATTTTTTTTTAAAAAAACTTATTATTATTATAACATTACTTAAGAGCTTTGCATTTTTCTAATTGCAAGAATTTTATATAATTTTAGTTTAATTAAATTATAAATATTTTGTAATAAATGTTATTTGATTTAAAGTTAATTCAGTGATGAATATTTGTTATTAATGAAAACTGGATGCTGCACTGATTAGAAAATCCCTGAGTTACTATAGCAACAGGTTCTTCTCTCATGCTTGTTCATGACCTAGTTTTTATCAAAACAAATGTTGATATTCATTAATGATGAAATTTCAAAACAATATATGGTAGTCTATTTAAATCATATTAATTTCACTTATTATTATTTTAAACAGACAAAAAACAAATAGAAAAAAAGATTTTTATAGATGAATTTTATTAAAGATGAAATATCATTTTTCAGTTATTTTTTTTAATTTTCTGAATATATATGTATAATAAAATAAAAAATAAATATTCTATTTCTTTTTATTTTCGTTTTTTTTTTTTAAAAAAAAGAAGATTAATTATTTAAGAATACTTGAAAATATCAAAAAAACATAAATTTAACTTTTAAAATGTATTATATTTTTATTCCATCAAAATATGCATTTTAAATTATTACTGATTACTGTTATGAAAATGCATATATTTTGAAGTAGTCTGTTTATAAACATATGATACAGATTGTTTTTTTACTTCTATTTATTTATCTACCCAAGAGATGTGTAATAGCAAGTATATTAAATGGTAGCTGCATAATATAAAACTAATAAAAGGCTTTAGTAATTAGGATGAAGAACTAATATAGTCAGAATACTAGAGATGTACCAATCCAGATTTGGAGTTTAACATCCATGTTAATAAAAGTAATGAAGTATAATACTGAATACAAATTTTATAAGAAGTAGATTGATAATGGGAATAGAAAATGTTCTGATAGTTCTTAAAAATTATCTAATAACTTTAATACCACTCTAAAAGTGAAAACACACTGTATCATTTAGGAAAGTGGAAAAGTAACAGACTTACAAATTAAAGATTCTACAATCGATTCTACATTAAATAAAGTAAAAAAGAATCTTTGAGTTTGATTATTTGTATGTAATTATTATGGTCAGTCTGCCATTAGAGTATTCAAGTATCATGTGACTTTAGTAATCATATTTATGGCTTAGTACAGTGACAAAGTGCTGACTTCAAGAATGAAAGAAGGTACTTACATAGTCTTTATTTGAAAAAACTAAAAAAAAGCCATGCTTAATATAATGAAAGGGTTTCGTTCATCTTGCAACTCGAGTTCTTAAGCATCACATGATCTGAGAAAATAAGAGTACAATCATTTATTTTTTACTTAATTTATTATGAGAATGATAAAATTAAATATGATGTCAAAAAATTTCAAATATATATATAGTTAAATATAAAATAAGGAATATTAAAGATATTGTAGTGAGCATAATGTATAAGATGGAAGACTACAAAGATTTTTTAGAAAGATAATATAGTTTAAAATAATTTTAAAGACTGTATTAAAACATATTTATTCATGATGGTTTTAATTATAATTTAATAAATAAAATTACATACATACTAAAGTAATACAGATTTTAAACTTCTCCCTCAATAATTTAATATACAAATTAAAAAAGCGTATGCAACACTTGAAAGAGAAGCTATACTGATTCCAAAAATTGTTATGTGCTAAGCACTTTCGAGGCCATTTGCTATGAATATCAGGCAAATGGCCTCGAAAGTGCTTAGCACATAACAATTTTTGGAATCAGTATAGCTTCTCTTTCAAGTGTTGCATATGCTTTTTTAATTTGTATATACATACTAAAGAAAATTTTACTATTTTCATAGATAAACTAAAAATGATAATAAGAATAAAGTATCTTATTATTAAATAAAACAAAACTCAAACAGAAACTAAAACTGATTGTGAAAAGAAGTATATCCAAAGTTAAGAAAATTAATATATATTCATTTACATATACATAATAAAAATTTGATTATTTACTTTAATTTGATTTTTTTTAAAAAAAACAATCTCTTCAGGATTGTAATTCTTTCATGACAATCGAATAAGAAAGAATAAATACAAACAGGTTTTTTAGAACAATTGATTCAATTTTTTCAAACAATGAATAAAATCTCAAATTTATAGATTATGTTTTGATGATTTAATGAATAGCAAATTCTTGCTCACTATTTATAATAGCTCTGTTTATTCATTATATATTTAGGTACTGACATGATTGTGCAAAATTGTTTTGGGGGAAAAAATAGAGTACACGGTTCAGTCCTCTGGATATTATTTGTAATTTGGGACTTAAGTTACAGATTCAAACATTAATATCAAATGAATTGTTTTAATGGTTTTTAACTAAAAATGAGATTGCTATAAAAGATATGAAATGTGGCTTCTCATGTCAGTTAAATAAAGATGATGGATTTTTTTATTTATGTGTGTCCAGCATAAATTGGCTGTAGCAATAGATAAAATATTGATAAAACTATAGGGAGTAATTTGAATATAATGGTTGGAATATTCTACCAGCAGAAAAAAAGATGTAGAGACAGAAATTTTTTGTTTAAAAAAAGCTAAAAAAAAAAAAAAAATAGATGTAAGAATTAGTATGTGTGTTGTATATGAAAATGTAGTTGCGCAAACAAAATTGTAATACCTAGCTAATAATAGAAAGAAAACAGATAGCATGACAGGCTGATAATTATAAGACATTGTACTAACTTATGAATGACTGAAAGCAAAAAAAAAAGAGGACTGACAATAAGAGAAATAATAAAGATGATTAAATTAGTTATTATTAGTAAATTACAAAGATGAATGTTTTAGAAATACTTTTATATTGTTTTATTTTAATATATACATTATAAATATAATAGTAATTAACTATTATATACAGTCTTTCAAATCACAGAAATACTTTTGGTTAATTCCTTAACCCTGCTCAACTGCCATTAAATTTAACAGTAGTTGAGGAGGGTTAAGAAATTAACTGAAAGTACTACTGCAAAATGTAAAACTGTATATACTAGTTAATTACATTTATTATTTATAGGTTTTATAATATTTTTTAATTAGCAGATATTTTATTTGTAATATATATATAAGTACAAAAATATATAAACTAATATTCATAAGAAAACAAATTAATTGAAAAGTTAAACATTAACTTCCACCATTTAGTAATACAGTTTGTGAAACTAGAATAAATTTAATACAAACATTAGTAACTAGTAAAATATGTCATCCCTCACAGAATATTAAACTAAGTTCCATAATTTATTCTAGATATTAGTCACATGACAATATAAAATGCTAAATATATGCAAATGTATGAATTATGAACATGATAATATAAAATGAAGATATTACTAAACAAGCTCTAATTTTATGACATTAAATAAAAATAATTAATGTTCTGTTTGATATAACAGATAGGGATAAAATATTAATTTCACTTTTGCATAATGTTATTATAAACTTTAACTTTTAACCATTAATAAGTAATGATAATGTATAAAGTAAAAATATAATCTATAGATCTAATGGCTTATTAGTAATAAACTATTTTTATAATTGAAAGAGACATTTGAATAACTTCCAATTATCAAATTTTAAAATGTATAGCAGTTTTATTTTATTACATTTGATCAGTTTAAATATTTAAGTTAATTAGTCTGCACATACAGTGCACACACACACACACACATATATATATATATATATATAACAGGAGTCCTTAATTTGTATTGTTTTTACATTCCTAAGACCAAAACTTATATAGGATATCAATTTGTACTAACTTAAAAATACATTTAAAACAAATATAATTATTTTATTATGTAATAATCTGTAATTTTAAACTACAATAGTTTTAAATACATTTCCTTTGATGTTATTAAAATGCTAATAGTAATCCATTCCAAAAAGAAAAAAGCCCAGGAGAAGGAAAAAAAAACTAAATTACCAAATATCATTAAAAAAGCTATCATGAATGTTATTAAGTTCTGCATTGTTTAATATAATGGTAGAATGACAAATTTTGAATCTCAAGATTCATTGACTATGGCCCAACTTCCTCATTTCCATCACTCAAAACTTTTATAAACTTCTGGACAATAAAATCATTTAATTATTATTAAGGTTACCACAAGGAAAAACAATAAAAATTTAAAGTTCATTTCAGCTTTTAAATAGCATTTAGAGTTATGATACAGATATAAAATTAAACATTTTAAATTAATATCAAATTGATATTATAATGAATAGAATTCTTATTATGATGTAATAATTGCCTATGGGTATTTAAAATGTGCATACTTATTATTGTACTTTATATTGTGATACACATTATATGTAGCTTATGTAATAAATTACATTGTAAATGTAGAAAGAAGATTATATATATATCCATTTAAAAGATATGTGTGAATATACATTGGATTTACCACATTTCAAAATAATAATGTGGATCATAAATGATGACTATTAAAAATCATTATTTCTTCCATTAGTGTTCACTCACTTTATAAATTACCATAAGATAGAAAATAATTTTATATATTTTTTTGTTAACATTTCACACTGTTCTAAGTACATTTTCTTCATTTTTTTTCAAGAAAAAAAACAATACCAATGTGACATAATAATCATTCATGAATACAAGAACCTTAGTAGTGACATTTACATAAACTTTAATTACTATGATATTATGAAATAATACAAAATAATGCTATATTAGATCATTTACTAGTGATTTTTACACTTGATGAAAATAATATTAGTAATATGGATGAGAATAAACTTTTTCATTACTATTCATGATTGCTAATAATTATTCTTAATAATAAAAAAAGGGTTTTTGACATCTTTACATATATTTCAAAAAGTTAAGCAAAAATCAGAAAACTGAATTTAGTAATATTATCTTAGAATAGCCTAGCTAGTTGTGATAAAAGTCATAACTAGTAATATTTATTTTTAGTAATCTGATTTTTCATTTAGAACTTTTGTTTACTCTTTATCTTCTAAGAACAACCTGGAATGGGTTTATTCTTCATGCAAATAAATCCTTAGACATTTTGTTTTATTTAATGAGATTAATGGAAAAGTCATGCAATTTTCAGATATTTTCATTTTCATTTTGGTCACTCTCTCAATCTCATTTTCTTGATAATTGGCAAAACATTTTTTTTTTTTTGCAATCATCCCTAATTCAGTCATTTGCAGAGTATTGTTATGAAAAATTGGACCTTAGCATAATGCAATATCATAGAATTACTTATTTTAATATTCCACTTGATATTTATAATTTTTCAAAGATATTACAAGTGGAAGATGTTTAATCTTTTATCTTGGTTTGAGAATGACCTATGTCTTAAATTTAAATGAGAGATAAAGCATGGGCCTGATAGATTTGGATCACAGACCTACAAGATAACATTTGAGTATATATTTATTTTTGCATTAAGAAAGTGATATTTGGAACTATAAATTCATGATAGTTTACACAATTAAGATAGAAATCAATTTTAAACAATTCTGATCAAACAATTAGATTGTCCTTAGGTTTACTTTTTGTAGTAGAAAGTACCAGATTAATACCTATTCCATATCAGATTTAGCAGTGAGACATTACATTTAGAATGAAATATAATTCATATCATAAGACAAAAGCAAAATTATTTTAAAATTTGACTGAACTACATTTTTTATTCAAAAATTGTATGATATATTAGTATTAAATTAAATTTTAAGAAATGATCAACCTGAATGGTTTGCTAAAATCCAAACATAATAACATTCTGTAAAATTTGTGCCTTCATACACTTTTTTTGTAGTTGTTAATAATTAAGTACTCATTTTGGAATTAATGGTGTTATTTGGGAAGTATATTCTCAAAGAAAGTTTTGTTAGTACTTTAATGATAAATCTTAAAAAAAAAAATACTTGAGGCAATTATAATTATCTTTACTTTCTTTATTTTTATTGAATGGAGTTCTTTTATGGAATACATACTTTAAAGAATCTTACACTGGCCAAAAAAATGCAAAAATAGTATGATGACTTATAAATATTTTTTTATCTTTTTTGACAGACTATCAACAGGTTTAGTATTAGATGACACAACATCTAAATCAAAATCTTAACAACATTTAATATAAAATGATCTAGATTATATTTGTTAATAAGATCCACAAATGAATCACTTTGAATAATATTCATACTAGTTCTTAAGAACCACTAAACATCACATGATCATTATTCTTTATGCTTACACATATCTAATAAAAAAGAGGCAAAATTCTCTATACAATAGTACCACTCAGTGCAAGCCAAAATAATCAATGGATGCAGGAAAGTTTTTGCATATCCCTATCTAGTACCTACTCATCCAATATCCCCAGACTAGCTTCTACCTTGTGACTTTCATCAGTAAGCAATCTTGGATGTGAGAGCACAACACCTAAACTTAGATTTTGGACTGAAAACTTTATAGTTGACTAGAGGATTGCATTATCTAAGTGAAGTGCTCTCAGATCCAAGTGTCTTCAATGATGAAATCCACAAGCTAGAAACTAGTCTGAGGATATTGGATGAGTAGGCACTAGATAGGAATTTTATGCATAAATTCTTCTAGCATCCATTGATTACTCTGATTTGCACTGAGAGGCACTATTATATGGAGAGTTTGTCCCTGTGTACTTTTTAAGAAGTTTTTTTTTCTATTAATAACATGCTTGTCATTACACACAAAAAAATGTAGGACTTACTTGGTTAATAGATGGCACAAAAGCCAAATATTTTTAAATATTGGCTTAGTATAATTAATGCCAATTATTTTCTGAATTGTAGGTTATAAATATGTCAAACATACATTTATGCATTTTCAAAATTAACATCAAAACATATTTTTTGAAAATAACATGATTTTTGCATATATATGGAATGATTATTAGAATTCTATGTGAGATTTTATTTGCAATAATTTTTTTCATAACTGAAATGAGTGCTGATCCATTTTATCAAATTAATTCTTATTTGTAAATTTAATTTGGCCAAATAAAAGGACTATACAGTTATATTTGCTTACTCTTTAAATGTTCCAATTTATATTTACATAGCTTTTCTTTGCTTTCTATTTATAACTGATTCCAAATCCTTTTTTAAGATGAACTTAATAATTGATGATGTTGATTTAATCAATTTTCTGCATAAAATAAAATATAATGCATTATAAGTTTATCATTAGATACTGGGAGAAATGAAAAGTTTGTGACATACAACAACACTTGCTCTATATAATATTCATGAATAGTCAGATCTGGGATCTTGGCAAGTGAAAATGAAATTATTTTTTTTTGATTGATTCACAGACTGAAAGAATTAAAAACACTATACAAATGGAAAATTTTTAGTCCTTCTCACAAAATAGTTTGACAAACTCATGATATATAGTTGTTGTTTTCTATATTATTAATCTACTTGAAATAAATTTTTATTATTGTTATAAGTTATTAGATTTATATTATTGTATTTTTAATTTAGCATTATGCATGTTAGAAAAGCAAAGAAATTTGATCTTAAGATGGGTAATAAATAACCAATGCAATTAAAAAAATTACACACATGATAAAAAAGTAACCAATTGTATTTTTCTTTACCTTATTTAAAAATAAAGTTATAACCTGTTATTACTATAAGCAAAGATAGAATAGCCTTCTCTACTGAAATGTCTTTTCAATATTTGTTTATTTATCTGGATTTCTATCAGGAAGATTATGTATTGTCCATATTGGTTTATTTTTCTCAAGATCTTTTTTTTTTAAAAAAATTCGATGTTTATACATGTGAAATCACATAGGATTTCAGAAAATGCCAGAAAATAAAATTGTTTCCCCATTAAACATCTTAGAATAACTTTCTAATATTTTTTTTTTCTTTTTTTTTACAATTCTATATATACATACCAAACCACAAAAGCAATATGAGAATTTTTGGCCAGCCATATAAAGAATGGTGAGACATATTCAGGTTGTTGTTGCCTTGTATGTCTGAAAAACTTTTAATGCATTATTGGTAAAATTATTCCATTAAAATAGATAACAGAATGGTTAATCACTCAAGAGGTTAGATGTTTGATCACAAAAACTGTTAGATTGACCTTGATCTAAGAGCTTCTAAATCTTAAGTTATCTTTTTAATTTTTTGTTAGATTGCTAGGGGCAAAGCACTGAATTTACATAAATAAGAAAATAGATATATGCATAACTCAGAATAAAGTGTAAACATTTAATACTACACATATGTATATGTAATAAAAATACATTCAGACTTTTTTCATGGAGAATAGTCATTTCAAAGATAAATACAAAAAAGTCTTTAATATTTGAAATATTATAGTAAAAAAGATACAATTATTAAATATGAGCAATTATTTAAACAACAAATAAATCATAAAAATTCTCCTCTGATAAAAATGAAAACTCTGAACAAATTACATCAAAGTAAGTTTGAAAAAAATGGTGTCAAATTTGCAACTATTTGCTACAAAGTAAAATATAAAATACACATTAGGTCCATTTTTATCTTTTAAATGGTTTTAATTTTTTATAGATTAAGTTGGTTCTCAAATTTATACCTGTTACTGAAATTATAAATCTTCAGCATTGCAAAATGTATTAAATTCTATTTCTCATGTTGAAAATATAATTCATACTAGTTGTCTCTAGCTATTATTTATAAAGTCTTATAGAATTTCTACTCAGTACATATCTAATTCAGATGAGGCATCTCAATGACATTCTTTTGATCACTTGACATTAACATTCAACAGTTGATTCAACATTTCTAGATGATTGTTGTTGCTGAAGTGTTGGTAATGACTTATTTACCTTGTGATATGTGACCTTTTTAATTTTGAATTAATATATACTTTGAACTTCATACAATAAGAAATTACTGGTACAAAACTAAATTTTCATGCTTGAATATGCTTTATAGCCTATTTTAGAAAGCTTATTCCAATAATATAAAAATAGGATTGTCAATTTATTATTTAACAAAATCAATATCTTTAATTAACTTGGAAGATTTGATAAATATTACTAATTAAATTTGCCCCCAATAAAAAAAATTTAAATGAAAAAAACAAGTTTTAATTTTTACCTAATTATCAATATATATATATATATATAAGAAATTTTCAAATTATTTTCTAATTGAAATGAAAGAACTTTAAAATTGTCATTGTAAAATTATTATCATGTTTTTAAAATCAAAAATCAATGAAAAGAAATGAATAATTATTTTGTTGCTTTTAACAATCAAAAGAAGACATTTTCTATGATCTAATATAACATTTTGAAAAAGGATTATACAATTTCAAGGAAGTATTTAAAATCACTTAATGATCAATTTGTGTGCCCACAAAATTTTTATATATTTGTCCATCCATTATTTAAAAAAAAAAAAGAGTTGAACTTAATGAAGATCTTATTTCCAGAGTCTGACATTACCAATGCACTAGAAGAGTGATGCTTTTTAGAATTTCTGTATACATGATCTAAATTTCAAATGCAGGTATCAAACAATCTTAGGATTTTTTTCAAATATTTGGATTAAACAATTTAGCTATTCTTTCAGTTTAATCAATAAGTAGAAATATTTATAGACTTTGTTAGAAGATAAGAAAAAAATATTCAAACAGAAATGGTAAAAAAAAAAAAAAGAACTTTCACTAATTAGCAACTGGCAAACCTGGTGAAGAATGTCTTCTTCAATGATCATCAATGAATCCTGTTAGAATGACTTCCAAGTAGTGGGCTATTTTAAAAGCTTTTTAATATTTATTATTGATTGATATCAAGCATTTAAACATAAAACTTACATATTATCAATTATCGCTCTCAACTCTAAATACCTTTTTTTAAACATTCATTTGTACTTTAGAAATAATTACAAATTTAAAAATACCTTTGATAGTAACAAATATTTTGTTTCTATTTCTTAAATATTTTTTCTAAATTACGAATAATTAGAGGGGATTTGAATCCAGATTTTCAAGCTCCCTTTAACCATTCACTCCATCTTATACAATAAACACACATGACCACATACATGTGAAAAAGATAAATGTTCTCCAACATACATATTTCATGCTGAACCAGTACTCATCAGTTGGTCCAGATCATCATCTCCCACACACATATATAATAAATTTTCAGTTTATATTAAGATAGCAAATCTTCAAACTTTAATGGGCAGAATTTAATCTTCTCCACTCTCCAACTCTTTAGCCATTTATATCATTAAAAATCTGATGATGGCATGTTCAAAGAACATTTTTGAACCAATTATGTTGTCATAGCCATGTTGATCACAAGTCATTCTGACCCCTTATATGCAGGACCTTAAGTCTATTTAAATATACAGAAGAGGGATGGGGTAGAATGCAGGTTGAATATGTAATATTTAAATACGAGTATATTGCATATACTTTTAATCTAAGAGTACAATATTAGATTGCAAAAATAAAACAAAAAATAACACATTTTGCTATTCATAGAAATCAATGTGTGTGTGTGTGGGGGGTAATTCTTTACTGAAGAACAATCAATTGAAAATATAGAATTCTCAATCTGCAATGTGCTCCGACCAATTTAAGCCAGATATTTTGGTTTGCTTAATGGCAAAAATAAATTGGTAAGTAATCAGATAAATAAAAAAATGAATATGTCAATATACACATCATTTAATTTTCCATACATTTATTTAAATTTTTTAAAAATAAATTCCAAAGCCAATAAATATTTTTTATACATTTCTCTATTTAAATAGATGAATTTGAAAAACGAAGCAAAATCTAAATCTTGTATTTTTTAGTTCATTCTTTTATTTATTTTATGCATTAAATTCTTTAAATCTACGTTTTATAATAATAATAAAAAGAATTTTCATTTAATATTGTAAAAATTCAATAAAGTAAATAAACTTAATGCTTACCATTTCTTTTCTTTCATATCTGGAGAAAGAATTTCCTTTCCCATTTTGTTTAGCTTTTAAACCTTTGATTCTTAAAGCCTTAAAAACTTTATGACATCATTTATATTTAAGACAACTAACTGTAAAACCTGTTCGCATCCTTTTGCTAATATAACAATTAGTATATAATTTAATATCTACCTTTTGTGATTTTTATGATGGTTCAATATGTTTGTTTTTAATAACCAGGCAACAGCTAATTGAAATGATTTAATTTCAGATAAGTTTGTTTTTTCTAAAGCTTTGTAAATTTTAAATCTTTCACCAATAGTTTATTAATATTAACATTTTTTTCTTTAATTAAATGTTCAAAAAGATTAATATATTCACAAAATAAAATTTAAACATTTAAATTTATTAAAAATATTAACAAATATTTTGTATTTGAAATTTATTTTTATAACTAAAACAAAACAATACCTATAGAATTTAATCTATATTTGTCTTCACTTTATAAATATACTTACTCATGAAATATCCGAAGTAAAAAAAAAACTTAAAATATTCCATTGCTGGATAAAAACCATTCCAGCAATACTGTATAGACAAAAGCGGTAGGAGCAGACACTTGTCAATCTAATCCAATTTTTGGAGACAATTTAATTTTTCTTTTCTAGTTAAGAATACAAACGTGTGTGGGGAGAAAGAGGTTATCACAGTCACCTTGCAAGCAAGTAGTTGTTTGCAGACAGTTGTGGGTTCACCTCCCGGACGATGCTATGACATATGAAAAAAAAAATAATTAATTTAAATTGACCTTATTTGTTGACAAAAATGTATATACAATAAAGAATGTATCTTTTTTTTTTTGTTTTTACATATTACTTTGCTAAATTAATGATTTAATCAGATACATTAAGCATTAAATCTCAATTATAAATGTGATTAGCTAAAGAGAAAGTGATTCCTAGATTAATTACTATTGGAAAAGCTAAAAAAACATCTCTGCTTGGTCAATTCAGTACAATTTTTTGTGTAAGAAATCTGCTTTCATCAATTAATTGGTTCAAGACAAATACCACAACGAACAAATTCTTAGCAAATAGAAACCTAAACTCATAAGAATTATCCTAATGTTTAATTAGAGTCACAGAATAATCATGTCTATTTAGAACACAGTAGTGGTTAATATAATTAAATATAAGAAATGGAAGAGAATCAATAAAATACATTAGAGTGCATTTGAAAGTCTATCCTTGGCATAAGAAATATGAAAAACCAATACATCTTATCTAAATATATATAAAAAGTAAATAAGCCAAAGTAATGATTAAATTTAAAATAAAATATATGTTTATGATGACAAAAATTATACCATTTATTAATAGATCTACATAGACTTAAAAGTCAAATGCAAAATATAATTTTTATTATAATTATTCAATTAACAGAGACCATATATTTATTTTATAAAAAAATATCCTCTTCATTTTAGAAAAGTCATACAATTTCTGTTTTATTAATAGTTATGACAAATTAAATAACATTTTTTAACATATCAATGAACTTAGATAAGGATTTATCACTTTTTGTTTGTTAAAAACCAAATGTGTAATTGTAAATGTTTTGTAAATATGATGAAAATAAATCTCGTTTTATTATTTTGATCAACAATTAAATGTTCCCCAACTAAAAAAAAATTGGGTTTTGTTCTCATTATTTAGTATATTGTAAATTTCAAGTTTTTTTCTATTTAATGTTTTATTTTTGCTTTTTGTTTTTTTAGAAGAGGACCCTTTTTATGTTTTCTAAATTCTATATTATCAATTACAGTATATAATTATTTTTAATTATCTAAATAATTAAATGTAAATGTATTAATATAAATAAACATTAGTCTGAATTATGTATGTGGCAAATATATATATTAAATATATTTATTATTAATATAAAAATATCTTTAAAGCTAAAAAAAATTTTTTTTAGAAATAATTTTTTTAATAAACCAGTTTTTAATATTAAATTTATAACAATAACAAAATAATTTGTTTATAAAATAAAATATATTTATGGAAACTACATATAAAGATTACATATTTATAAAAAATTAATATAAATGATGTAAAATATCTTGAAATAAAAATATATATTTTTCTATCATTAGCAATATAATGTAGAAAAAGCCCATCCACATTCAATTTCTTGATATTTGTGTTTTAGAAATCTTTTCTCTCTTAGTTATAATTTGTTTACATAGAAAGTATCAATAAAACTAAAATAAATACTGATATATATTAGATTATAATTATTCAACATATAAAAATGGAATTACTAACAAAAATATAAAAATCCAATTGCTTCGTATATGAAAACTGTGGTCCTTTGATGATGATTACAGTACACATGTATTACTACAGGATGATATATATAATAATTAATAATTATTTATTTAAAAGCATGTAAAGAACAAGTCATATTTTACTCTACATTTATTTTTTTATAAATATATTATAAATGTAATACTACAGTAATTACATATGTTTTTAAAACTAGATGAATATAAAATATAGCAATTAGACATTTAGTTGTACATCTTTTATTTTTTTTTTGTAACAAACATAATTTTAACTTTGCAAACAATAAAATGTAGGTGGAAAAAAATGTAAAGTATTTTTAAGCTTTTATATATCTTTAAAAAAATTTAAGAATGGAAGCCAAAAATATTGAATGTCATTTAAATTTTTTAAAAAGGAAAACACAACAAATAATAATTTAAGAAAATGTTTCTAAACAGTGGTTTATAAGTCAGGAAGATAAAATAACAGTTTGAATAAAATTATATCCAATCTATCATGTTATTTGTAAGGTCATAATTCCGTAAGCAGGAAAATTTGATAAAATATCCAAATACAATGAATTTATATTTCAATTTCAATCATAATAATTAAATGATCTATATTCAGGTGTGTGTATATATATATATATGAAGTTTGGGCATTGGAAATGATAATCAAGCCATGACTTCTCTCTACTCTATTTAATTTAGGAAATTGTTTTACTTTTCAGTTATTAATAATGGTAATATAATAAAAAGTTTATTATTGAAATAAAATACAAAATATAAATATTTTCTAAATATAAATTTAAGCAATATTTTTGTACACAGATATATAATAAAAAATGAAATAATGTATCATGGGCCTTATTTTAAGTATAAACACTTAGCAATTTTTATAGATTCTCATTATCTATTACTTTTAAACATAGTTATAATTTTTGTTGTAAAAAAATTTCTTTTAATTATAAATGATTATTTTTACAATGATAAGTTATTCTATAAAATATTTACATTATAAAAATACTAAGTGATTCATAATAATTGACTTATTGGTCTTTTTATTTTGTGTGGTTAACTAATTATAAAATCTGTAAATGTATTCAAACATTCTACATTTTTATACATGAAAAACAAATTTTGTTTACAATTTCATTCATATAATTATTTATACTCAGTTCACTTAAATGTGTATATTTTATTTTCATTCTTATTTAATTAAATATATGTATTTGAACTTAAGATTTTTCAGTCTATATTTGTCCACTCCATCTCAGACAATGAAAACACATGACCACATATATATGAAAAAGTTAGATTATCCCCAATATATGTATTTTGTGCAGAACCAGCATTCATCAGTTTAGCCAGATCATAATGTCCCACACACATATATAATTAGTACCTGGCTTATATTAAGATATCAATTCTTTAACTTTAATGGAGAAGCTTCAATCTTCTCATCCTTCCAACTATTCAACAATCCATTTCATTTAAAAACCAATGAATGAACCCCCAAAGCTCTTTATGGATTTAATATTAGTCATACTCATGAAGACATTATATCAATCTAACCCTCACATTATCAGATCAATGCATAATGTTTACAAGGGTATGACTACAATATCATATCCACCAAGGGCTTTGGGCATCTCATCCTTGGTTTTTCAATAAAATGAATGGTTAAATAGTTTGAAGGATGAGAATATTGAAACCTATAAATTAAAGTTTAAGGAATTGATATTTTAATATAAGCCAAGAACTGATTATATATATGTGTGGGAGATTATGATCTGACCCAACTGATGAGTGCTGTTTCTGCATGAAATAAGTATATTGGGGATCTATCTTTTTTGCATGTATGTGGTCTTGTGTGTCAGTTATTTGAGATGGAATGGAGGTTGAATATAGCCTGAAAATGTCTAAGTTCAAATTTCTCTATTTACTTATATAAAACATTCTTACACTGAATGATTAGGCTAATTATATATTTCCTTGAAAATGGGTTACATCAGTAGGTTCGGTCCATCTCGCTTCTGTTAATATATGAATATGTAATAGTGTAATAATATGAGTTAATTTGATGTAATGTCTACATGGGTATAATTACAATATCAATTCCACCAAGGGCTTTGAGATTCCATCATTGGTTTTTCAATGAAATGGATGGTTGAATAGTTGGAAGGGTGAGAAGATTGAAATCTGGCCATTAAAGTTTAAGTAATTGCTATTATGATCTGGCCCAACTGATGAGTGCTAGTTCTGGACAAAATATGGATACTGGGGAGCATCTATCTTTTTTTACATATATGTGGTCATGTGTGTTAGTTGTTTGAAATGGAGTAGAGGACAAATATAGTCTGAAAAATCCTAAGTTCAAATCCATCTATTTACTTATGTAAGAAACATTCAGTTTACAGAATGATTAGGCTAATTTTTATTTAATGAAAATATTTTACACTGTTGCAATGTACAAAACTGCTAAAGGACTTTAATGACTTTTTTGGTTAAGTCTATGGGAAGACCTGTGTGTTTAATTACTCAAGGTATATTTTATAAAATTAGGATCCTATTTTAAAACAAAATTGTAATAAATATATCTTGCTGGATTTAACTTATGACTGAAAATGATGCAAAATCTAGAAGTAACATAGAAAAAAAAAATTATGAAAAGAATAACTTCTAAAAAGAAGAAATAAAATAATTTTTAACCTAGCAAAAAAAGATTGATTCTTATTGCATATCAAAGATATTAAACATATTATAAAGTGACGTAAATGAAGATTATTATTTTGATATCAGAAAGTTTAAAAAATAAGTATGAAGAAAAGCTTGCAAAAGACTTTTGCAAAAAAAAGTACTGCAATGGTTCTTACCCTCAGTGTATTATTAATAATTGATAAGATTTTTTATGCATGTTCACAAAAAGTATAAGACATTATTAAAATTATTAAATAAAAAAAATGACTATAGAAGTTATGAAAATTAAAAATAATAGTTTGTCTTATAAATTTAATTATAAATGTATTAAACGCACATTGATTACGTAGTAATATTTACTGAGGCTATAACCTGTAGAGGTCCCTACTATCGCATTTTATACGCATATTATCGAGGTTATAGCCTCAATAAATATTACTTATAAATTTAAACGTTTAGTATTTCATAATTCAAGAGAAAATGTTCATAGGATTTAAAATATCAATATATATTTGGCAATAATTACTTTAAATTATCATTAAATAATGTGAATCAATAATTTATATTTTTTGATTGAAAACACTGTCATCCAGTTTTTAACAAACAAGTAAAACAACCATTATGTATGTAATCAAATAGTAATTAAATTAAAGATATAATTAAAGTGAATCAAGATTTAACTAAACCCTCTTTTCATTTTACAAGCTATTTTCATCCCAAATATACTATTCTAGAATAAATAAATTGAGATGATAAAACCCAAAAGCAATTAAAATAAAAATGAACATTTATTTGATTTATATACCTTCTCAGCTATTGAATCATATATCTCTTATTAAAGACATTTAAAAAAAAAATTCATACTGTTTCGCATTAATTGCATATTTTTCTTAGAGATATAATAAGCACACATTACCATAAGACTGGTAATATGAAGAATCACTCAGTTAATACAAGTTTCTGCCTGTAGGATGAAATATGTTTATCAAAAGATAAATACGGTTTCTGATTTACCTTTTTTTTTTCTATATATATATTTTCTGATTTTGATAAAAAAATATTTTAAATCAATCAAAATAGAATCTGACTGTCATCAGATTTTCACACCATTGATCTTTTTCCAAAAATAACTATAAGTTTAGGAATATATATTTCCATCTTTTAATTATATGCACAACAACAATTTTGACTTAAATATCTTTTTGTGTGCAAATGTTTTCAGAGTTGAAAAAGCAATGTTGGGGAGAGATTTAGTACACCGAGTATTCTTAGCTGTGATCTTTGTACAAAACAATACAATACAGAATAAATGGATTTAAGAGAGAAGTTTCAATTCACAATGGTAGCAGATAATAAATTGCTTCCTCATACCATGAAAAAGGAAGAGACTTAAGAAAAATGGCCTGCTTCTTAAAATATGTTATAATTGGCAGATTATTTGATAAAGTAGTAAAAATAATTGTAATATAAATAATGTTGACAATGTCAAAGTGGAAATAGTGGTAGTAATGCAAGTAACTGATTTAATTTTATTTTTTTTAAGCATAGATAAATAAAATGTGAAAAAAACTTCACATGAAATCTTCAATATCAGAAAGAATGACAGGATTCAGTTAAGATTTAAATATTGATACAGATACCAAATGAAGTCAAATTAATTGAGTAGGAAGAAGATTATAAGTTATTTTTGAGTAAAATGAATCTGCATGATATTAGATTATTGTGAGGTCTAAATACTGATCTTCTACTCTGAAATACCTAGATATATTAATGAGGGATTAATAGTATTAAAATTTGTTTGGTATAATGGTATCTGTGTAAATTTAATCAGTAATTACACTCCAATATTTGTTATAGATAATTTCGAAGAAAAAAAACCTGATTTTTTACTGGAAATATTAGTAATGACTTTTTAAGTTTAGATAATTTGCTGTTATTAAATTTTTGAACAAAACATTGATTGATTAATAAACATTTTCTTTATTTAAAAAACTGAATGCAAAATACATGAATGTATTCAAGCTTAAAACAATGGCATATGAAGAGGCAGAATGCAAAATATTCATATCACTTGACCATTTAAATAAATGCACAGTTTAGGATAGTCCATAGACTAAAATCATCTAAAGTCTTCAGAATCATCAACTATGCTAAATTTTAATAGCTATTAAATTTTGGGAAATTCTTGTATATTACATAGACATAAAATTCTTTTATGAGGTGTTTTGGGGATTCAAATATGTCTATTTTTGATTCACTAAAACAGAAAAATCTTGACAATATATCTATTATTAATGTCTTGATATGGAAATTTAAAAGTAGAAATTCAAATACTAATAAAAAGAGTTAAAAACAATTATTAGATTAAAACTATGAAATAGATACTTAAGATCTATTTATGTCTTCTATTGACACATTGACAGTTATATGTTAATCTAAAAATGATATTACAAAATTTATTAATGGCACTCATTTGTATGATAATATTTAAACAGATGAAAGAAATATTTTGATCATTTTTTGAACACTGACACAAAAACTGAGATGACAACATTTAAATCTTAATATATTCATCTTAGTGAATGATAAAGATTTGAAGTTAAAACTGCTCTTTTAATCTTAAAAATAAAAATGCTACATGTCATGGTGTGTCTGGAGAAATTTAAAAATATGGAGAAATTTAAAAATATAGTGATGATATATTGGTTTCAAATTATTAGGAACATTTAGGATTATTTGAATGCATTAAATTGTGTCATGTGCATACCATGAAAATCAAAGAGACTTATATATGTAGCTTCTATTGCTTTAATTTATGCATTGTTTTCTTGACATTTATTAAAAATAAAAAAAATTGCAATAATTAGCATAAAATATTATTATTATCCATTACAGCAAAAGTACTACTAAAAATTTTGTTGAATAGTTTGCTTTCAGTCACATATATATATATATAGTTAATATAAACTCAAAGTGTTTCATATAATCAAGAAGCACTGCCAGGCAAATGCAATAAAATAGCAAAAACAATGCTATGAGATACTTATTGTTTTTCATAATTTGGTCAAGTCATGATAGAATAATATAAAACATTATAACTGCTAGTGAAAAAATTGAGGAAATCTAGCAATAAATAAGATGTAGTAGCCCAAATTTTATTTCAATTTTGTGACAGTGGTCCTTGGAATATATATATATATATATATATATATATATATATATATATATATATATATATATATATATATATATATATATATATATATATATATATAAAGCTTCTTAAAGCAAGCAGAAGTAAATCTGATTTGATAGTAAAATTTTTAATTGAATTTAATTAAAAGTAAAAGCAAAAACTATTCTATTTGGCTTTTAAATTACAATATACATCTTTACCTCACGTAGTGAGGGCAATTGGTTCTTCAAACTTCATTGTTAATAAAAATATCATATTAAAAAACCAAGTAGTTATAATGGTTTCCTAAGGAACAAATTGGCTGGTTACTCTAACTAAAATTACACTATAAGCTGTGAACAAAGAACTTATCCTAGTATATATAGTAATTTAAAAAAATCCTTAGTGTACATTATATGCTTGGATAAATTGTGCTATGTATATTATGAAAATATGTACTTAAAATATGTATGTATTTTTGATAATGCAACTTCAATGTAAAAAAAAAACTAAGCTTACAATTGTTTTTTTCCAGTGATCCATTTATCAATCATAATTATCTGATGTCTTTGTCATTAATAGCTCATTATAAGGTCCACCATTGTCTTCCAAATTATTTAATCTTGTTTTTTTTTTTGAAAGAGTGCACCAGATGTTAATGGCTAAGATCTTTGGAGAAAAAGTTTAGAATGGAATGGCCGACATGCTTCTTAAATTTTCTTTTCATATGGAATGTCATGACTTCATGATTTTATAAAGTTTTGATGCACTACATGGATTGAGCACTTTGTTCTATTTTGTCTTTGGGTTTTAAAAATATTAGTGATAGTAAACATAAAAGAACAGATGTCACAAATTCCATCTCTTACCATTTGACATAAGATACCCTTTTTGTTTTGATTTTTTTGTGGTTTTATTAGTTGCTGCCATGATTTTAATTGAAAATATATGTAGCTATAAACTTTTAAACCGAATTTCTAGAAAAAAATGTGACTTTTAACTGTCAAAAATTGCAACAAAATGGACAAGAAAATGAAAGTAAACTAGCAGTTAACAATATTTTGTGTTCTTCCATGCAACTGCTTTTCATTGCATTGAAAAAAAATCCACACTGAAGTCTTTTTTTAAAATTTGTACTACTGTATTTTATTACTTATATAAAGTTATTTAGAATTTAAAAAAGGTTTAATAATAACTTATTTAATTGGTCATAAAAATTTAATGTAACAGCAGCAAAATTACATACTGTAATCAAAACCTAATTGCAATTGACGTCAAAAGCAAATATTCTGATGTATTAAAAAAAATTAAAAATATCTAATTCAATCTGTGTTTGTATATTGTAATCAATATTTAAGATTTTTTTTTTTATAGTACACACTACAGTAAATTTAACAAAAATCTCTTAATAAATAAACAAAGAGTTTTGCTAATTGCTCAACAAGCGTTGAGATAAATGTTTAGTAAGAGAAAGCATTTAAAATATCTCTATCTGAAAACCACACCCTCATCCCCTGACCAATGATTTCATGCTTTTGGCAATCCTCAGAGAGGCACTAGAGTAGCTTCAGACACTAGATCTAAAAACACCAACCCAAAGTCAGCATTTATCTAAGAGTTGACTATTGAGTAGAAAATATGAAGTTTTCAGACACCTAAATGTCTTCAAACCCAGCTATCTAACTCAAATAGGTATATGGGGCTGAGAGATCTTCAGCCAAGCCATATATTAGAAGTCTTAGCAATATAACATTGCTTAAGGCTAAAAGCAAAGACTATAAATAGTCAATAAAAAAAAAAATAGAATCATGTGATATATGACTCTCTTTTTTATCACTTTATAAACATATGCACTTGTTGTTTTTTTGTCATGCAATGTCACATTTTATTAAGTGTGGTGACTACTTTCTTGGAAATTATTTCAAAAATTTTAGATTAGTACAAATGAAGTCAGAGATACAAACTATTTAAAGAAATATTAACGGTATGAATCTTTTTCAGTTTATTTGTACTGCATTTTCCTCACTTTTTTAAAAACTGAAAGTATGTTAACAGTACAATTATGATAACATTTGCAATTCTGAAACAAATTTCGAGATATTTTAAAATGAGCAAATAAAATATTTTTAATTTAGATTTAATAATTTTTGATTATACAAAGTTCGTTATTATAAAATCTTTTTTTTTTTTTCAAAATAACAATTATGATAACTAATTTACTGCAAGCAAAGTATTGTTATTAAAAATTTTAATCCATAAAAAATATAGTGTACAGATTTTAAACGAATTTACACATTTTCACATTTAATACTGTATTAATATATTTGGTTATTGTTCATCATTAAAATATGATTTGTGATTATTTATTATACTGAATGAAACACTTTTTTTTGGGTTTTGTAAACATTAACAATAAAAATCTTTACTTTGGATATGTCACTTACAAGGATCCTGGATGAAAATTAAATACTGTACTGTACATTTATTAATCGTATTTTTAATTTATCATCAAATATTGTATAAGAGCTCTAATATTATATACTGTATTGTGTAGTATGAAAAAACTCAGTACTGTACAATTTCAGCATGAAAGCCATTATTCTGCTTTTGGGTGATATATCATTAATAACTACCTTATGATGCTATCAGTTTTACAAAATGGCCTTCAAAAAAATTATTGAAACTTTTTTTAAGATTGTTATAATGAATAATCAATTGTAAATCAAAATAATGGATACACATTGATGATGACTGCTATTATGAATCTTCACATAAAGTCAAGCAATAAGTAGAGTATAGTTATACTGAGAATTACACTACTCTTGTGAAGTTTAAAGATTGATAATACACAATATTTTTAAATGTTTTGAATGAAGTATATAAAAAGTTTATTTTAATATTAAATATTCAAATATTTTGTTAGCCAGAGTCTTAAGAAAAGTTTTAATAATTTTTTGGATGGCATGATTATCAACTCATAAATATGAATTACTTTGGTATCTTAGTATTTTTGAAGATAAAAATACAGATTTCGATATTAAAATACAACACAGACTGGAATGTAATGCTGCAGCTTTTCAACAAATTTAGCAATAAATACTTCAGATATAACTATTGCAAATAAATTAGCTGTTTATAGAACTATTATTTTGGTCAATTTCCTTATATGAATATGGAATATATGCATCCTCCTAGCTATATAACTGCATTAGAAGTTTTATTTAACAGTGTTGCATAAAACTGCGTTGTGCTATGGAACTTATTGTTGTAAATACAAATACATGTTGCCTTGAAAATGCTTTAAATAATGCAACATTAATTATGGAAAGACATGGCTGAGAACAGAGTATAACAGAGAATTACAGTTAAGCAAGACATTAAAATCTTTCAAAAAGTTAAAAAACGTGATCATAATACGTCAAGTAAATACAGAATTGGCATATCATGTATGTGGTTGTATTTGGGTTTGACAGATTGTATTGTATATTTCATCACAAAACTCATCATTAATATACATATTTTTGCCTATTTTTGTTAAGCATATTTTTTATCCTCATCGTGACTGCATGTTGATAATATTACCATCTTACAAATACAAATGTGCTAGAAGGGCGCTAAGCCTTTGCGGTAACTGTCACAAATGTGCTGGAGATTGCGTCTAGTTTGTAAATATGTGTCTCCTATGATTTTGTATATACAATTATTCCTGAGGATGAACTAGGTATGACTTTTATTTTTGCTAATGAAAATATATTAACTGCCCCCTTTTAGTATCTAAAATTATTTTTTATGCATTTTCAAATATAAAATTAGATTATTAATTTTTTTTTTTAAAGAAAAAAGGTAATTCTAATAAACTTGTATTAATACAAAAATGGAGAGCAGCTCTTGCTGCAATTAGCAATTCATCACCTGTCAGGGAGTGGAATCAAATTTATTATAACTTCTCTCTCCTCCCCTAGGTGTAAATCTGCAAGCTCAAGTCAAATCTGACACTATTTTGGTTCAGGTATCCCAGGTTGAGTTTTATGTTGCTCATTTGTCTCATCTTAAGGGTTTTACAAATGTCAGATTAAATAAAAATCATTTGTGCAAGCGTATTGGGAAACTCCAGGCTGCCCCATTAGTTTCATTCTAACTCAAGTTAGAATCAAATTTACAGTTCATACAGAGATGAGGAAAAAGATTTAAAATGTAAATATGCTTTTAAGACACTCATTGACTAACCTGGCAAATCAAAGGAAAGCAAACATTTAATATAATAAAACTACACATGTCTTCAACAAAAACTATAATCTAAAAAAAAAAAAGTATTATTTTTGATAAACTTGAGATGGATGAGAACAAGTCGAATAAATGTTTATATTTAGCTTTGCTAATGAAACAGCCTTGAACCTGCTACATTAAATATGTGTGCGCGCTCACATCATGTAAATGTACATTTGTTGTTTTTTTTTTTTTTACATAAAATAATATTTAAAAAAATATTAAGTATAAAAAAGTAGTCATGAAAATAGAATATTTCACATAATTAATATAACTGATTTTAAAAGCTTTTTTTGTTAATTACATAATGGAAATGTATTTACGCATATACATGGACAAAACTGACCCGAGATTGCCTAGTGCGCCTATATAGTATAGGCGCACTAGGCAATTACTTAGAGCCAACAATTTAGGAGCGCACCCACAGTATCAGTAGAAGAAACATATTTGTTAATTACTTTAATTAGATATATTATTTATATATGTAAAGATGAATTGTAAGGAATAGTGAGATAATGCAAAAAAAGAAGATTAGTTGATGAAATTATATTAAGATTGAAATCTGCCTAGATCACAAAAAAAAATCTTGGGCCAGTATTGTATATGTGAAGGTGTCAGTAAATATCCTCTTTGTAAATTTTAATTTTTTTTTTAAAAAGAATTTAAAATGTTATATATTTTTTTAAAGTTATAACTTTTATTTCCATTTATTTAAGTTTTATAAATACTTTTAACCAAAACTTTATTTCAATCACGAGTGACTTTGCTTTGAACATTCGAGTTGTGGAAATGTTGAAACATTTTTTTTTTAAATAAAAAAACAACAACAATTAATTAAAATCACAATAATTGCAACAAATAAACAACAAGAAAGTTAATAAATAGTTAATTTCTAGTTTTACTTAAGAATGTCAAAACATTTACAGTACGAAAAAAAACAATCCATTGAAAAAAGATATTTTTTTAATACTTTTAAAACACTAAATATATTTGAGTAAACATAAGCACTAAACTAAACGTTGCTTTAAATACTGTTGAAAGAATGAATAATAATTATTTTATATATAAAAAGATAGTTCAAGATAAAAAGTTCAATATTTAAATAATCTAAGAAAAAAATTCAATAAACATGTGAAGTATAGTATATGTATGTTGAAATCAAATCACAAACATACTTTTAGAAACATCATATATTTTGCTCAGTTGGCCAAACAAATAATTTCCCTCCATTTTTCTTAGCTAAGAATCAATCCAAAAAATTTTTCATTTCTAGTCAACGATTCTTAATGTTTCCCATAACTAATGTTTTAAGAGCAAATTCTTCCAATGTTGATGTTGTACCTTTTTTAAATTTTAGTTTTTAAAATCATTAACATATACAATTTTATTTATAAATTAAAAAAAACAACAAATCAATCAAAAGACTTGGATAATCCATAAGCTAAACATTCATAGCTGTATGATACCCCCAATACTGTAATATAAAATACATCAAATTATAAGTTGTGCTTTTATTTATGATTAGCACACTGCTATTCTTAGCATCAACTCTAATTGTTCTGGGAACTTTATGCTCCAGTTGAGAAAAATTAAATATTAATTTACTAACAGTGTTTGGATAGCTATTGACTTGACTATATAACTATATATCTAAAAATCATAAAAAGCTTTGGACTAATGGGCAGAAAACTCTTCCAATACTTAATAATAGAAACTCAGGTCATGACAAACTAATGCACCAATCATTATATCACAAGTCCTTATTAAAAATAAGAGATGAGAAAATTATAGAAAGTACATTTATTATATCTACATTTAATATGTTATGTAATTGAGAATAGTATGATAGAAAATGTCACTTCATATACAAAAGCCTCTTAGATAAGGAGCTCACAAAAAAAGAAACATTTTTCATTATATGTAAGCTGAATAAAAATGTGCAGATGATTTTAAAATATGATGTCCATTGTTACTGATAGTATATTAGGCATTCATTTATAATTATTATGATGCACTTTCTATAGTTACAGTATTATATCACTACCTTCTAGTCTTAATAAAATTCTATGTAGAATATAAAAAAAATAGAAAATATAATTTTGTTCTTGAGTCTGTCATTTGAACTCATGCTAAATTGCTTATCAGTACATAGGGTTACATTTGAAGTGGTAAAAGTTAAAGCAAAAAGTATAAACCAAAATGAAGATTTAGTGAAGTGTATTTTGATAAGATAAACTTTTGATGACTGCAGGGATTAAATCCTAAAACAAAATTTTAATACTTACCACAAGATAAAAAACTGGAAAAAAAAATTCAGGTTTTCAAAGTGATTATACAACTTTTACTAATTACAGTAATACATTAAAGATCAGCCTTTTCAAGCTATTGTGCATGCGCTTTTTACAAGTGTTAATAATAAATGAATACTTTCATTTTATTCTTTCATAAATAGTATATCTTGTGTTGGGAATGAAAGTATTCATTTATTATTAACACTTGTAAAAAGCGCATGCACAATAGCTTGAAAAGGCTGATCTTTAATATATTACAATTTATAAAAAACATAGTGCTATAAAAATAAATGATTTTTAATTTATAAAAGTCACAATCCTAAAACATATCTTTAGTATTTATTACCAGTTTTCTAATAAAAACGTTTTTAAATTATCTTGTTAAAGGAATTATTTACTTTATAAGTATATTTTTAAATTTGAAAATAAAATTGCTAATAGCATATATAGAAATGAAAAACAAACAGAATGCTATTTTAATTACATCTGAAAAGAAAATGAACATTTATGCTTTTGAATTCATAGCTTATTTTTATTTTTTCATATAATATCAAATTAATCCATGTTTTTAATTAAGGTTTTTATAAATATATGTATAGAAAAATAATAATTACTCAAGTCATATGTTGAATTATTTGTAATATATAAAAGCATATACAACACTTATAAAATTAAACTTAGAATTATAGAATTAAACTTAGTTGGAGTGCTTTTGGTAGAAATAACTTGATACTAAAAGGAAATTTGCCTATGTGTTTGAAAAGGAAAGTTTTTAATAAATGTGTTTTACCAGTTCATACTTACGGATCTGAGATTTGGGCACTTAATAGAAGAGCAATACAGAGACTTCAGACCACTCAAAGAAGTATGAAGAAATGCATGTTGGGAGTAACAAGAAGAGATCAAAAATGCAATATATGGCTAAGAGAACAAACAGGTGTTACTGACCTCATTGAAAAAATTAAAAGACTGAAGTGTTGGGCTGGACATACTTGGGCTGGACATATTTCTAGAAGAGATGATAATATATGGACAATTAAAATCTTAAACTGGATTCCAAGAGATTGTAAAAGACCCAGAAAAAGACCACATGTGAAACGGATGGATGAAATAAGAAAGTGTGCATGGGTGACGTGGAGAAGAGAAGCTAAAGATCAGAGGAGATGGATTGAACTTGAAGAGACATTCATCCTGCAGTGGATTGATAATAGTTGCTGATGATGATGATGATGACAACACTTATATAAGTTTTCATATCAATTAGATATTAATATTTTCACATACAAAATTTAGTTTGTTTTGATGATCATTGATTTCCTGAAATCAAAAAATTGAGAAAAATTCCCTGTGATAATGAATTTTCTAAGTAAAACATTATTGAAGTATTCTATAAAATCATATTTTCTTAAAGGTCACTAGATTATTCATTTAGTAAATAAATCTTGTAATTTGAATTAAATATTCATTTTCCCAAGTACTTCTTTTTGACAAATTGTAAATGCTATTTTTTTTTTTATTATCATTAATAAAAAAAAAAAAAGAATTGTAAGTAAAACAATGTTTTTAAACTATATTGTTAATCTGGGATTTAAATTTTATAACAATAAGAAGTAATTAGTCTGGAATATTATTTTGAAATTAATAGTGTTCAAAAAATGAAGTAATTGCAAAATCAATTAATTTGATAATATGAGTGCTAATGCAGATCTATAACTTGCATGTCAACTACATTAAATTACTTTTGTTTTTGACTAAACAAATACTTGGGCATTAATTAGAAAATGTTTAGATTTCAATCATTAATATACTAATGACCTGGTAAGAATCCTGCTAATATAAATATTTGGGTTTATGATCTATTAAAAAAATCACCTGAATTTAAACAACAGAAGTAACTGCATGTAGATTAAGGAATGTAGCAACTCTCTCAATATCTCAATGCAATAGTGCCACTTAATGAAAATAACCATCAATGAATACTAGAAGATCTGAACATCAAAATTTCTATCTAGTGCCTTACTCATTCAATATCCCCAGACTAGTTTCTAGCTTATGGATTTCATAAAAGAGGAATTTTTGGATATAAAAGCAATGGTAGTCATGTGATGTTTTAGCAGTTAAATATTAAATTGTTAAGCCTGTCACTCTGCATTAAGTTGCATAGATCAGAGTCTAAATAGATAAAATAAAGATAAAAATAAATTGCAGTGTAAAACTTTAATATCCTACTCTTAACACAACTAAATGAATGATAGGGTTTATGATTGCTTTCTTTTGCATAATTTAAAATGTTTTATAAATATGCAGATGTTTTTATCATTCTATATTACTATTATATATAAATAAATAAAAAATGCAAGAATTAGAAAAAAAAACAGGCAATTTATTATGAAAAATTTCGACTCATTAATATATATATATGTGTACACAATGATGAAATAAAGCCAGTTTGTTATATAAATTATTATATTTTGTTTTCTTTATTATAAACAATAAAAAATATTATCTATATAATAAAGCAAGTCAACAAAAATGCATATATATATATATATATATTATTAAATATCTCTTAAAAAAAAATAATGATAATAACATATAAGAAAATGTTTTTGAAACATCTTGATAAATCTATATTATGAAAGCAAAGCAAATATTTAATAATTCATAAAGATTAACCATTTGGTTGGTTCACAAACCTTTGAGATTAAAAAGAATTGATTTTACAATCTTGGTAAAAATTGCAAACTAATTAGTGTATTTATACAATAAATATGTTGCTTCCTAAACTTAGAAAAATAATATATAATAATTATAAAAAAAGGTCCAAATAAGCAGACATTATTATTAAAGCAAACAAGTAGCAAACAATTGACACTAATCATAAATAATTCTGTTTGTTCAAGTATTAAATATTCATATTTATCATCTAATTAAAAATTTATTATTAAAAAAGTTATGAAAAAAATATATGTAAAATAAAACGTGCCTTTTAATAGGTCACTTTTTCATAGATTTATGAAGTAGGAAGAATACTAGGCAATAATGACATAAAAATGTTAAAGTTTATGTTATTATTCTGAATATTATTATTTTTTATTATAATATCATAATAAAACCATTATATGTGTAAAAAAGTACATGAAAGTTTTACCGAAATATTTGCTATCTGTATTCATTTAAACAGTTACCTTTATAATACTAGTATGATAGCTTTTTTACAAATTGTATTGTGTGTGCAGTTTGATATATATTTTGTTATAAACCAAAATTCTTGGCTGCATTATTTATTTGATATTTTATATTATTTAGAAGGCATATTAAATTATTTTTCAAAGATCTTAACTTAGTTAATACAGATATTTTAATCACTTTTGGTGATACAATCATGTCAAAATCATGTTCACTTCTCTGTAAGCAATTCAAAATCTTGATTATTTTTAAACTTACGATATATGAATTTTTAATAAATTAATTGATTACAAGACAGCTGTGTAATGTATTTTTATAAATATTTGGCTCAACACCTTTTTATTTTTTTAACTTGAACTATATTAGTTTAAAACAAATGGAAAGAAATAAGTTTAACTCTATATTTACTAATATGCACAATGGATTTTTTCTAATGTTTCAGGCAATATTCTAAGTCACTGACTATAATACTGAAAGTGCTTGATCTTTGGTAATTTATTCTTAAGGCAAGTGATTGTGCTCACATAGCAATTAATAAACTAAGCAAAGCATAAAATAAACATTTTGTTGATAATTTATAAAGGATTTTCTCTATGAAATACCTAATTAAATATTTTATTTTATTATATTTTCAAATATTTAAAATTAGATCAGTACATAATAGACATTAGATTGCCATCATATAATTTTCAGATCTATACTAATTTTAAAATTGATCTTAGAAGGTTGATAATGTTTAAAATATAATCTGCATTGGTCCAGATATTAGCATATTAATAATCTTTTTATGATTACTATCTACACAGTACTTATAGTCAATAAGATGCTATTAAAAATTTAATAAACTTTTATAACTATCTTAGGCCATCATTTAAAAACTATTATATGTTACAATAATTTTTTGCAGCTCATATCAGTGTTTAATAAAAATTGCTTTTTATTTTTTAACAAATTCAAGAACAAAATTACAAAAAAAAAAAAAATACTGATAAGAAGAGTTAAAGGTATTTCAAGAATGAGCTAGCAAAAATTCTCTCAGGTGCAACCGATTCAAAGGGTATCAGTTAACTTAGAAAAAACCTGATTCAAATTTTGTAAAAATAAATAATATTTGGAGAACAGGAATAAAAAACCAATAAAAAAGATATGGAAAGATTTTCATCTTATACGAGATAAGGCTATTTGATATATTTTTATACCTGTATGTTGGATGCAAAACTCCAAGCTGTGGTTAAACAGGTAAGATACATGTTCAAACATAAGAGTTAACTGTCAACAATTTATAAACAATAACAAGTAAGTATATTTTCTATTGCCTTATAATTAGGGGAAAAAGTAAGCACCATTTTTGACATAAATCAATTTTTTTTGTCTTTGTTCTAGTTTATATATTGTACCCTTACTTCTCGATATATAATATAATTTAAAATACAACTAGCTCAATTAAATTGTAATGCTCAATTAAAATTTGCATATTTATCTTTAATATACTTTTATATTATCCTATTCTAATTAAATTTACTATCAATTATCAAAATCAATATATTTCTATAGTATGTACTAATTAAATAAGTATTTAACTAAAATCATGAGACTGTGAAGTAAAGTTACAAGCAAAGTAGATTTACATTGAGTCAATATCTCCCAAGACATTGTCTCAATGGCATAAGAATCTAACACCTCCTTATTAACTACTACTACCTCTACAGCTTCTTATGGCTTTTAAAATAAAATAAACCTTAATAATAATAATAAGCAAATAAATCTTAACTTTAATTTTAAAATATAATTAAATAATCTCAGGTTCTTCTAATTATCTTAAAGTAATGATAACCATGTAAATAAGTATGTATGGGATTTTACATCAAACCTAAATACACCTAACTATTTTAATAATAATAATAATACTAATCTTAGAGTATAACCTAATCTTCTCTATTTCTGTTATATCAATAATCATTAAATAAATAATCATATGTATATCTTTTATTTTCATATAGTATCTTAATTTTGGGAATAGATCAAAATCTTACAATTTATTAATCTGTGGCAATAAATAATATTGTACTCTATATTATGCATTATAATTACTCTATGACCATTGTAATATGATGTATTAATGTCAATCAATCTATAAATGATATCAAGAAAATATGTGTTTATTTCTAATACCAAAATAAATTCACATTGTGCAAATATAGTTTGTTCAAATTATCTGTTGTCAAAGGGGTGTAAAAATGACCGCCCTTTTAAAAATTAAACAATTTATTTACATTAACTTCAACTAAGAATTATTTACAATATTTACAATAAAAAGAAAACAATAAAATAAGAAAATAATAATACAATATGTTTACACTGTTATTAATTCATACTCCTAATAAGTATTATACTCCTTTAAAAGTATAATAACGAAGTGTTTCAGAACTAAACTAAATAAATATCAGGCTCAATATTACAAATAAATTATGTAAATACATTTGTACTAAAACAAAAAAAAAATGCCTCAATAAGTATGTATCATTTCATCCCTTTTTTACTTACTATCAGCCTTTAATAGCTAATATAGAAACATGTATCTTTATAATAATAACAAACGTTATATTATATTTAGTTAATACCCCTTTTATCAATAGCGTCTAAATAATAATATTAAAATAATTCATTAATTCAAATCTAAAGTATAATAGTAATATTTTTTCGTGAATATTCTTACTTTGTTATCCTCCTTCTTAATAAATTTCTACTACAAAACTCTCTAAACTTATTTAAATCGGAAACTCATCAATTTAAATAAATACATTCCAAATTTATGCTTCATATCATACTTGGTAACTTTCAACCAAATATAAACCCCTAAAACTAAATTTATCCATAAAAATAAAATATAGCTTTTAAATCATTCCTAACGCAATAAAATAATTACTATAAATAATAAATATAATTTTAATACTATAACAAAAAAAAATTATTAGAAGATCTATTATTTCAGTCTATGTATGTTGCTTATATATAAATTCAAATATATTTAAATAAAATCACCAATATATTGTTTTTAAAATATCACAAAATATTGGTTGTCAAAAAAAATATCAAATTTTATTATACTTTTACGTAATATACCGTCTCTTCCTTTCGTCCTTCTAAAATAATTCTTATACACCCTAAAATATCCGTTATATTAAAAAACATTTCTTATTCTTTTTAGTTACATTAGTTACCTATCTTATTTTAATAAATTATAATTTTATTTTTATATTAGTAAATAAATTCTATTATTTGTTTTTTTTTCCCATTTTTTATCCTACCTTTCCTACCTTTGTTTCCGCCCTCCTTTTTTAGTTTATAAAAATTTTTTTTAAAAATAGTTCCCACAAGAAAATAAAATAAAATTAAAATAGTTTATAGTCCTGGTTTAGTTTTTTAAAATATTATTCAAAAGTTATTATTTTATTTAGTCATAGTTTATAAAAATTATATTTAATTATTTTTAAAATTATTGCCCCTATTACTTCCTTTCTTAACAAAATATCCAGGTAAGAATAGTTCTTCATCTAAAAAGTTAATTTTTAATATAATTTTTATTATCTTAAGATTTTAGTTAATATATTTTAATTTATTTTTTCAAATTTCAACTCATCTTTTAAACTAAAGATTAGAAAGTATTTATAAATCTTTTATTTCTAATATTTTCCTTAAGATATATATTTATATATATATTTACAAAATACTTTTTTATAAAAGTATTTTTATTTTTAAAATATTTAATTTTCTAATAGAATATATTACTTTTAAAATTATATACTTAAAATACTACTTTTTCCATTTTAATTTTCAATTATAGGTTTGTCATATTTCTAAGGTAAAGTTTCATATATTTTCACTATATATGATGTTCCATGTATTTGTTAAATTGTTATTTAGGGATTGTAGAAATTTAAATTAAACTATGTCTATTATTTAAAATTTTATAGTTATTTATAGATCTTGTAATTTTTAAAAATGATTTTAGGGTCTATAAATTTACTTAGTATTTTCTAATAGCAAATTAATTAAAATTCAATAGAAGTCCTCTCCTAAATTGAACTGAGCTTTTATAGAGAACTTCCATTTGATTGGTAATTAAAATAACTTTTTTATTTATATTTATAATAAAATAAATAATGACTTATTTAATATTTAATATTTATTACTTATGATTTTAAAATAATCTTTATATTTATTTAAATATAAATATTTTTAAAAATATTTTTACTACTTGATTTTAATTTTATTTATAATTATTAAAATAAATAATATTTTTATTATATTTTTAAAAAATACTTTTAAAATAGATTTAATATTACATAATTTATTTTATTTTTATCTCATATAATATTATTTATAAATTTTAAATAATTTTAAAATATTTTGAACTTTTAAATACTTAAGATGTTTGTGTATATCTAAAATTGTTTTTTTTTTTTAAATAAAAAATTCTCATATCTAAAAATAATAAAATTGTTTTTAAAATAAATATTTTTTAAATAAATAAGATATTATAAGATTTTAAAATAATTATAATATTATTAAAATAAATATTAGTCTTTTATTTAAGTATTAAATAATTAAAATATTTATATTCTTTTATAATATTATTTTATAAAATAAATATATATTTAATTTTAATTTGTCTTTTAAACACTTTTAGCTTTAAATAATTTATTAAATATATTCATGAGTATTGATTATGGCATTTTTTCCAAATATATTATAATATATCATTTAAAATTCTCTTTCAATATAAATTTAATATAAATACTATAGATTGTTTAATTAAAACTTTGAAATAGTACATAAGAAAATTAAATAATATTAAATATATCTTAAATTTAAAATTTTTAATAGATAAAAAATAGAGGTAAAAAACAATATATATATATTGTATTATTTCCAGGAGTTTCCATGCAATTATCCTTTCATTCTTTATTTATATGCATAATAATTTTGACTTCTATCTATATCTTTTGTTACCCCCCTCCCCCCAAAAGCTCTTAGTATTGAGAAAGCAAAGGATTAAAATTGAGATACCTTAGCAATGATTTTGATTGAGGCAATACAATTATAACCATTAACATAATTTTTATTCATTACTGATTCACTACAGAATAAAGTATTTCCAAATTTTATCCAGAATCAACCAACATCTTTATTTTACCATCCATTTCAGATATTGTGTCCCTAGATTTTTTCCACTCTCTTGAGATCCAGTTTAATATTTTAATTATCCATCTGTTATCATCTCTTCTAAAAATTTATTCAGCATAGGTACCTTACAAACTCTTAATTCTTTCATTGATGACAAAGATTCTTATTTGTTCTGCCATACACATATTTCATCTTTGATATCTTCTTATCTTCCCATACTTCATTGACTAGTCAGAATTTCTGTAAAGCTCTTTGATAAGTGTCCAAATCTCAGATCTATATATAAAATTGGTAAAACATATCTACTGAAACATTTATTTTTAAACACATATGCATATTTCCTTTTAATACTAAGTTATTTCTATTAAAAATCACTTAATCCAAGTTTAATTCTATCATTAATTTTACTTATTATGTTTCCATCTGTATCAATAGGTAAAAAATATTTGCACTTATTATGTTCTTTTACTTCATGATTAGAAATTTTTATTTTCTCCCGAGAATTATATCGAATATTACTTTAGTCTTTATCTTTAGTTTAATGTTTTCTCTTTTGTTTATAATTCTTACAACATTTCCTGGAGTTCTAAGCAGTATTTACAAAAAAAAAAAAACAAGTACATCATCTAAAAATTCTAGATGCCTTAAACATTCTCCAAGTGCTCTTATTCTTTTTGTTTCCTCTTTAAATCCACAAAATACTTTTTGTAAAATTGCTAAAAAAAGTTTTGAAGCCATGGAATCATACTATCATATATCTTTGCCAAAGTTAATCTTACTGATGCCACTAGGAAATATAAATATTGCAATTGCATTTTGACAGATATTATTCAAAATATGACAATGTTCTGGATCTATATTTTTATATTCCAATGTTTTAATCACTGCAGAAATGTTTACATAATCAAATCTCTTTTCATAATCTATAAATTTAAAAATATTTTTTTCAATACTTGGATGTGATCTACTATATTAAAATCATTTTTAAATCCAGATGATTATTTTAGCTGATTTGAATGTAAAATTCATTACAGGTAAGTTGTAATTATCTTGGTAAAGATTTTGTATTATAACAATCTGGAATTTGGGACTTAACATAATATCTGCACTACACGGGCGCCATCTAGGCATTTGAACCTAGAAAAATTTATATAGTAGGCAGATACGTAAGTTTAAAAATAAATTATATTGGTTGATTCCGGTCATTAGCCCATTGTCACTAGCTCAGTGGAATAGCAAAGATTTATATTTTATAAATTCTTATCTAAGAATATTTTTTTTAAAATGAATAAAATAAGCCACTGCCAGTAATTATACACACAAACATTTATTTACGCACATATATATATATAAAATTTAACATTATTATTTTAGTATGTTTACTTTAACATTTAACATCATTTTTAACTTTTATTTTTAGATTTTAATTTACATTTTAATTTTTATACTATTATAAGTTCGCACAGATGGATTTATAAAAGTTTGTTTTATAATGTTGAGTATAGATCGGTTACCTAGATTACACGGTCAAAAACATTTCAATATAAACATAAATGATCAAAATATAAAATCATTGGTGGAATTGCAGAGGGAAATTTAGAAGAAACCCAATAGCATTCATCGTAAGATGCCGCAAGACACCAATAACTTAAAAGACATCCGACATAAATACATCTTAGATACTCACCGTAAGGCATCAGTATTTACCGAATGTCTATATATTTTGATCAAATATGAAAACCAAAAACATAATTAACCAGTAACGAACCCATGCAAGTGTCTATACCCAACTTAAATTTAATGCATTTTTATTTAGAGTGTCGAGTATAAATAGACTACATAGATTGCATTTGAAAAGAAAATATTCTATCCTTATTTAACGTTAGGCCAAAGGTTTGCAGTCAAACCAACGTCAATTCATCTGATACATCGATGCATTCAATGTAATATGAAATATGGCAGCACAAAAGGTTAAGAAAAGAAATTGCCTCTTATCAGATAGGAATACTACATCTATCTGACAAGAAGAGCAATATAAAAAAAAATTCCATAGGAAAGGACTGCGGTCATTTTGCCGACTTACGAATCGCATTCCATAGGCCAAAAACGAAGTGTGCGGCGTATAAAGTGATTCTGCCCGTAGCGAATCTCGTACTACATCTACTAATTACACCAATATATCCAATCCATTGACCTAATTTAACTACGAAACAAATAACCTAAGATTACCCTCCCCTAATATAACTTTACAAATCCATATAGCCATTCATGCCCAACTTAAGTTTAACATTTATATAATTTCATTTATCGCAAAACAAAAATCACAAATAAAACTTAAAGAACAAAAAAAAAATAAATGGAAATGATTTTAAAAAGAAATACTCAAATAAAAAGAATTAATAACGAATTTAGTTTGGCCAGATAGGATTCTATTTCTATAAATTAAATACTGGGAAAGTTTACATTTTAAAATTCTTAGTGTTTTCAAATTAATATTGTTCATTAGATTTTATAAAGTTCTTACAGTTTTAACAAGTCTGTAGTTTCTAATTTCTTGCAGTTGCTTGCCATTTGGAGCCAGCATTAATTCCCTCGATGTCCTATGGTCCTCAACCTAGGAAAACAATGTCATTTTTCTTTCATTTTTTTAACAAGATTGAAGAGTGCGTCTTTTCAATCCCTTCTCCTTCACTCCGCACTAAAACATATCTGTCATCTCTTAATAATAACTAACTCAATCATTTCCAAACTTTTCCTTTTATATTAATTTTAAGGATTCAATTGACATTACGTCATCGATGTGATGGTCCTTTCGCTGAGGTCCGATTCCATTGTTTTTCTCTCCTATCTGATCATTGCTTATACATTTAAATGCCCAAGGCTAGTTTACATTGACTAATTAAAATAATCATTTCCATTTTTCAATAACATTAATTAATTTGTTTTCAAACTTAAAGCTATATTTTTATCTCTAAATCTTTTTTAAGTTTTTGCTTTTACAATACCTTTTCTATTTTTAATAAAGTTTTATTTTAATAATTTTTTTTATCTGTGCGATTTTATATATATACGAGTTTAAGATGATTTTTTTTTTTAATTTCCAATTTTTAATTCTTAAAAAAAAAGTTTATTTTTTTCATGTTTACTAATAAAAAATAATGTAACAACGTCTTTGCCTGTTACAGTATAGAACTGATATTTAAGATTGATAGATTTTCATTTCTAATATTTTCTTTTGTCACTTCTCTTAAATATCAATGTAACAAGTACTTTCTTTTAATCATCTGGTACAACAAATCATTATAACATTTTATATATATAGTTTTGGAAATTATTTCTTTATCTGTTCTTTTATGATATCAATAACAATTGCATCACTTCTTGGAACCTCCCCCCTCTTCATAGCTTTAAATGCATGAAATGATTGGCAATTCATAAGGAGTTGTAATTATAAATGATATTTTGTTTCTTGTTTTTATTATTATGTAATTTTTTGAAGAACTCTTCACAATATATATTTTAAATTGGAGAATATGATAAAAATACCTAATTAATTAGTAAAGCATCAACTAATAGTAAATTACACAATTCACATTAAAATATAAAAAAAATCTATTATGGTTGAGTGACATATTGATAGAGAAGAAGAGTAGAAAAATTAATAGATAACAGTTAAATACATGAGTAAAGAAAAGAGTGAAAGAAAACACAAAGTGTATTTTACATTTAGGACTTTCTTAAAGAAAATGAAATCAAGATGAAGAATATCATCATTCACAAAATGCTTGTTAAAAGGTACTGATCATAAGAATAAGTGGGAAAACCTAAAGGCATCTGATTGAGAATAAGGTTTAAAGAGCATGCAATCTGGTAATGTATTGAGAAATATGAAAATATATACTTAATGACAAATTCAAGGTCATTTTACTTTGAGAGGTGATCTTTTGCATTACATATGTGACCACTAAAATCCCTATATTTAGAATATCTGGCAAAAATAGATTGAAGTTTATGATTATCTTTCTTAGAATATGGACTCAAAATAACTGAATTGAATTCTAAGACGCAAAGGAAAAAAGAGAGGTATCGTTTTATTTGGTGGTTGATTAAATATTTCACGTTTGCTATGAATAACTCCCAATATTTAAAAGCCCTATACATTATATAATAACAATGATAATTTAATAGTTGGATTATACTAAGATATCAATAAAAAGCAAACGAAACTGTATTTGTTTACTAATTTTTTCAAATTCTGTATGTGAAATTTATTAAATTTAAAACAATAGTAAGATATATAAAATTTAACATGATATAAAAATAGTGTAAAACTTTATATTTTAAAATATAATTCATATTTTATTATTTAAATTATATTTTAAATCTAAATGAAATAAAGTATAAACTAATTTTTAAACAATAATGTTTTATTTAAAATATATTAAGACAAAAAATAATAATTAAAAGGTTATAGAATTAATGTAATTATTTACAATCTAATGAAATAAAAAAAATATAAACATATCCCCCTCCTTTTTTTTAATGAAAAAAGTAATTTATTTGTATAATAATTTCTAAAAGATAAGCTAAATTATAATTAATTATTGGAATATATATATATTTCCATCTTTCTTTTTAACTTTCAGTGTGTATTTATCTCTTTATATATGTATAAATATCCTGCAATAAATTCACATATAACAGCCATTTTTGCTTCAGCAGTTTTGAACTCGTGAATCCATTTGACTCTGATTTTCTGTTTGAATTTCAATGTCACAACCATCATCACTACTTTTATTTTGACCAAATGTTTCTTACCCAATACCAATCTTGTTGCTTTGTGAGATAGTCATATAATTACTGTTAATATGAATAAAAAAGAAGACAAATTTATAAACTAGTTTTTATGACCACGATTTCAGTTGAGTAAATTTTTGGAATATAAAATAACCTTTATGCTCATCAGGATTATACCAAACAGGATGAAGTACAGATAAATATTAGATTGAAATAAAAGTGATAATATTACTTCCTATTTTGTTTGCAAAAGAAATTTAAAACGCTTTATATTTTCTTTCAGTTACCAAACAGTACAATTTCAACTTAAATCCAACAGGTTCTTCTAAAATAAAATTTCATATAAAATCTTCAGTCTCTTGAGTCAACTTTATCAATTTAATAAACTACAAGAAACTACTTTATATTTCAAAATTTTAATTGAGAGTTCAAGTCATTGCTTGAAAAATATTAATAAGAATGGTTTATTAAAATCATTAATCAGGAAGGAAGTATTGCAAGTATAAAGATTTTGTTTGGAAATTGGTGTTTTTGTACTGCATGTTTATGGAAAAATTAAAGAGGGTGATTGTTTTTTTTTGTTAGCAAACATCATCACAAAAATAAATTAAAAAGCAGTAGTAATATGGAATAGGTATATTTATATATAAAATATTTTTTGTTATAAAATAAAATAAATCCATATTACCCTGTTGCACATACTTCATGATGAATGTTTATAATAATAAAAAACAAATATTTTGTTAATTAAACTTGTAATTTACAGTTGCAGTTCATTGAAAATTCATAGTTATTTATTATTTAACTCAGAATAATAATAATACCTAATAAATTTCTTATCAAAATCATGTTTCGACATAAATTACACAAAAATACACACATATTTTAATGAACACTAACTCATTATAATAAATCATCTCTAATCTTGTGTAGTAAGTCTATCCCATGTATTTGGATGTGACAATGTAATGCATTTTCAAAAGAAACCACTAAATGGGATTACCACATGAGTAAAAAGTAGCATTTCTAGTCACATGATCAGACCCAGTCCTGATGGTGTTGGAATGGCAAAAGCCCCAATCAACATCATATGCTACACAATCAATTTGTACAATTTTAGTAAATTTATATTTGCAATTATGATAATTCTATATAATTTTGTTTAATAAAAGACACAGTACAATATAAAAAAATTATTTAGACTTTTGTTTGTTAATGTGAGAGGAAACAATCACCAGGTATAATTAGATCAATTTTAACCAACATATTAATTAGTTAAAAGTAACTTTTGTTTTTTACTTTATTTCATTTGGAATCCGCCATACATAATTTATTATGTTTTCTATTAATAACATTAGCTTCTCAAATTTTTGTTCAATAATAAAATAATTTCACTTACTTTATGATTTAATTTTAATGTGCTTATTATTGCAGTGCAAAAACTTAATCTCACTATATAGTCAGATATCTAAGAATTTTAAGAATTTACATTATGTTTATTTAATGAAAGAAATGTTTACACTTACATTATTTATTTTATAAATTTTTAGAAGCCATTATACTATGCCTTTCATTTTCTTTTATTTAATGATAGCTTATAATAAGTAAAAAAAAATCAATTGATTTTAGGCATTTTCCCAACAGAGCAGTTACAAGCAATGTTGTGTAGTTATTACAAGCAACAAAGGGACATGAAATGATAATATTGTTTTAATGAAATGTATGTAATAATGTCTTTTTTAAAAAATGTTTTTTTTTTTAAATTTAATACAGTTTTCCTTGGATTTGAACTGTCATGTATTGGGTAATTTTATATGATTCGATTATGAATTTTAGCTAAATAACAAATTCCACAACAATCCAAATCCAATGAAAAGCAGATTAGTAAAACATGTAAAAAATTATATAGGGATATATTAGTATTAAAAAGATAAAAAAAGATAATATTGGTATGAAAAAAAAGTATAAGATTGCGAATTGATTCCCAATCTCATATTTCAAGTTCTGATACTTTTACACTACACTCAAACTGATTAAGCAGAAGGTGTATGAAATACAACTGATAAACTAAATTACCCACGATGTATAATTATTATGAGATAATGTCTTAAATAAGTTTATTGTAAAATAAATTATTAATAGTAATATGTAATTTTTTATATAAACTGGAATGTTGAAATAAAGGTAATTTGAAAATCTAAACATTCATTTATGTATAAATTTTATTAATTATCACAGTGAAATGGTGCCAGTCTATTCAGTTTAGTGCAATGATAGACAATATAATATTTAATATACTTTGAGCAATTTCCACAAATATGAGTAATAACCTAATCCTCTTATATTTAAATAAAAAATATTTGCAATCAGAACATGTTTCCAATTAGGAAATGATTCAGAAATCTAAACATTTACATATAAATTTTATTATTTATTGTGGTAAAATGGTGACTATCTTTTTAATGTAGATCAATCAAGAGTAGAGGATATATTAATTAATATTATTTCCAAAAAATTTAAGTAAAAAGTAGTCCTCTTATATTTAAACAAAATGTGTTTCTAACAACAGAGTGACTCATAAATCCAAGCGTTTTTATTTTCATATAAATGTTATTAATTATTGTTGTGATTTACCATCCGATTGATGAAGGGTCTTTGTGCTACACACAATCTGCACAGCCACACAAGATGGCCATGCTACTAAATATCTATATCACACTCTAAATAAAGGTGTGTCTGGTGTAGAGAGTTCACTTTGCTTGTTCATCTATGCAAGCCTGTGATGACAAAGTTCAAAGACACTATATCCCAAAAATTACTTTCTATCACTTGCCACATTGTGTTTAAAAATTTGAATTTCAAAAAAAGTGTATCAAAATTGGCATATGTTGTCCACGGGCACAAATAAAAGTATGATTGATGATAAATCATAAAGACAAAACAAAGTTTCTATCGTGAAAAGAGAACATAATGTACCTAATAAAATAATTAATTTAGTCCCAAATAATTATCTTAGTATCACAGCAAACAATTCACTTGCTCACAACCATGTTCAAAAGCTCCAGTTTTGTATGTTTAAAAATTATTCAAAACCTAAGCATGACAAGATAAAAACCTTACCTTTATATATCTTTTTTAATTTCCAATCATTTAATAACTATTTCTAATTTTGTGTAACATTTTCTATTCAAAATTTCAATTAAAATCAAGTTACTCAATGATAATTTCGAAAAGAATATAGGGGCAAAACCATCACATGATTAGGAGCCTGCTACTAAAAAGAAAGTTCAGTCAAACATATGCTTAATTTGAAGTTTATTGTAATAAATTACGATCGTTTAGTATCATAATTAAAATTTAATTTCAATACCATCACAAAGTTTCAAAGTTCAAAGTTTAGTCAAGTGACATGCTAGTTCACTTGTTCACAACCAAGTTAAACTCTGGTCATTATCACTAAAAAGTACTCAAAACCTAAGCCAGACAAGATAAAAACTTTGTTCTTTTTTCAATTTCCTATCAATTGATAAGATTTCTAATTTTGTATTACATTTTTAATTCAAAAATTCAATTACAAACAAGTAATGATAATTTTAAAAACAATATGGCAACAAAGCCATCATATGACTAGGTACCTGCCACCAATAATACCCATACATAATTTCAAAGTCCAAAGTTCAGCTAAACATATGCTTTATTTTAATTATATTGTAGCAAACTCTAATTTTTGTTTAATAATAAAAATTTAATTTCAAGTTCCTTAGTAAGCATTTCACTTGTTCACAGCCAAGTAATAAGTTCTAGCTTTTTATATTTAAAAATTATTAAAAACCTTAACTTGACATAGTAAAGATTTTACCTCTGTACATTTTTTTTCAATTTACAATTAGTTCATATATATTTTTTAGTACTGAATTACAATTTTCATTTAAAATTTTAGCTAAAGTCAACTCTCTTAATGATAATTACAAAAATAATATGGAAACAAAGCTATAACATGACCTGATGCCTTCTGCCAATATTATTAACACATAGCTTCAAAGTACAAAGTTCAGCCAAACATATGCTAAAGTTATTAAAAACAATGTTCAAATGTACATCACACAGATTAAATTACTCCCTAAACCTGCTTCACATTTCCAGAAAACTACTCCAGTGACATCAGACAGTTGGATCTCAGAAGATAAGAGAATCAAACCATCCTCCCTGCCATCTATACCATTGATACCCTTGAAATTATTAACGACAAATTTAATAATACCATGCCAGAGGGAATTATTGGCAACATTCAAAAAATCCCTCCCTCAAGTCCACTGTATAATCAGCCACAGATTCTAACATTTCACTTTATAAAACCAAGAGAAAATCTGGGTGCCAAAGAAAATCTGGCACACTAAAATATTCAAAATAACTGACACTGATATAATACTACTGACTGCCAATCTCATGACAATTGCCACATGTCCATGAAAATAACTAGTCCCTTATGTATGTTACACAGGCAATCCAACAACATATAAAACTGTAAATCTGGTTTACATGTGTAGATACAGCAATCAGCATTTAAATTCCTATAATTTTGTTTAACTCAACAAATCAACTTTTACATATGTAAACCTACAACTATGCATTACTTATATAACAACAGCAATACAAGCTATGTAAAATCATTGTAACTAATCCATAGCATACAGAAATTCCTACATTTATGTGTAAATCAATGTGAATTTTTACATATGTAAACCTACAACTACAAATTGCTCATGTAATCATAGCAATCTAAGCTATGTAAAACCCTTGTAACTAATGCACATCATATTACCAAAATCACACTTTTCTTTATATTTGCCATAATATCATATAAATACAATTTATCCAAACTTCAAACATTTTTTAGCAAACTTTATTTATACATACACCTACGTTTTGACTGACCTGCAGTTTTCTTCAGAGCTATGATATATTGTAAAGAGATAAATGTTAATAAATAAGTTGGGGATGATAAAAAATGGTTAGGTTAAATAGGAGTATAAATTTGGGTATATTTATAGATATTAAATAATAAAAAATAATAATAAATAAATTAATTAATTAATAAACTTAGCATAATATTTACATATAAAACAGTATAAAATTTTTTTATAAGAATTATATAAAAATAATGATAAAAGTTAAAATATATAAAATAAAAATATATATATGTAAATAAAGTTGTAGGGTTTATATATATATAAAAACATATAAAGAAATATAATATAAATTTATGAGTATTATATAATAAAAGTTAAAGTGTAAAAAATAAAATTAAAAAAAATATATAAATAAAGAGTTGTAGGGGATATATATTTAGTTTAAATAATAAGTAATAGAGAGAGCTAGGGTATAAGATAATTTTTTGAAAAAAATGATTTTTCATTATTTTATTTAGAAGATCAGAATAACCTTAGTAAGTGTAAAGATTATAAAGTTTATAGGTTTCAAATATTCAGCAATAATAAATATAAAATATTAATTTTAAAAGAAGAATGAGTAAGAAAATAATAAATATGATTTAAAATTAAAAGAATTTTAGTTACTAATCATAAAGTTTAAGTTTATGAAGAATACAGATAATTAGTAGATTGTTACTAATAATAAAATAGATAATATTTAGATTAATAGTTGTCCTTGAATGTATATATGTATAAAGTTAAGAATACACATGTATAATTTATATTTATTTTTTATTTATGTAGTACATTTTATTTTATATTAATTGTTTTATTTGGGTTTGATTATTTATTTCAGGTTTTTAATATATATATTTTATGTTGTTTTTAGTTTTTTTATTATTTAAAAATTTTTTTTATGGTGTTATTATATAGTTGTTTTTTTATTTTGTTCATTATATCATAGCTCTGAAGAAGACTGCAGGTCAGTCGAAACGTAGGTGTATGTATAAATAAAGTTTGCTAAAAAGTGTTTGAAGTTTGGATAAATTGTATTTATAATGCACATCATGTAAAAAAAATCCTGTAATCTTGAGTAAATCAATAAATCAACTTTTACATGTGTAAACCTACAACTATGAATTGTCCTTGTAACCACAGCAATCCAAACTATGTAAAACCATTGTAACTAATCCCCGGCATACAAAAATTTCTGAAATCATGTGTAATTCAATAAATAAAGTTTTGCATATGTAAACCTGCAACTATGGATTGCCCATGTAATCATAGCCATCATGTAAATCTTTATAACTAGTCCACAGCATGTAAAAATTTCAATCTTATGTAAACCGACAATTAAGGATTGTCCATGTAACCACAGCAGTCCAAGCTATGGAAAACCCTTGTAACTTTCTAGGATAAATAAAACTTATCATTGAAACCTAAAATAACTAATTTTGGTGGATGGACAAAATAAAAATCTAATTTTTCCAATCATCTTTTGGTTTCTATCCAAATTAGCTGGCCGATTTGCCATGCTAGACCTTCATAATTTCAGACTCTCAGTATAGAGAGTATATGAAATAATTACATTTTGAATTTTAAAAATAAAATTTATCAAATAATTAAAAAAATTAAAATTGAATATTTACATTTATTACATGACTGTGCACTATAAAGAAAAAAAATAATTGTTTCTTCAACCACAATTGGGATTTTTAGATTTAACTTGAAATAAAAGTATAGGAGTGAGTGTACAGAAATTAATTAAATCAATCCCTTGTTATAAAAAATAGAGATTGACATAATAAATTTCTGCCCCCCCCCCCCTCCATGATGCTTTTATTTTAAGTTAATTGTGATTGAAAAACATAATTTTTTATTTTTAGTGCAGAATCAAGGAAAACAATATAATTTTTTTTTTTATCTCTATTATTAATTAATATTTTTTTTGCTTTTCAAAATTTTAAAAATCAAACAATAAAACAATTCATAAAACAATAGTGAGACATCTATCTTGTCTATGACATGAAAAATTTGTTTGTTTGTTTTTTAGATTCTAATCAGAGATAGTAATTTTTTAGGCAATTATCTTATAAACAATTCAGCTAACATTTATAGATTAATGGATAAGGAATATTTAGCTTTTGTTATCTAAAAGATAAAGCAAGGATAAAAAAAAAACACTCAAAACATTATCTCAGAAAACAGTAACCATGAAAAGCAATGCTCCAACATACTTTATTCATGAGAACTTTTGCTCTATAATAGGATAATTAAAAAGCTACTTTATATTATATACATTGTAACAAAAAACATATTAAGACATTACATTTATATATCTTGCCACATGCTGATATCCACTTACATAACAAGAAATAGTTTGACATCATTGCATATGAAATAATTTATACAACATAATTAGCCCAACAACAGAATAATGACAATAATTAAATCAAGTACCATTTCATTTGCAAATATAATATCACTAATTTCTCTAACAGTAATACTTACATTATCAGAATTCATATTTTAACTCTGTCCTGATAAGCTAAAATAATCATTTCATAGATATATATAATTTTATTTATATTTCATATAGGTATCACTTCAATTATTGAAAGAATATTTTACAGATTTATACTTTCATTCTTCTATATTATTTAAAATTATTCCCCTGTTATCATTCCTGATTTTTAGCTTGAGAATTAAACAGAAATACTTAGAATAGTAATCATACAATCAGAATTATCTTTAACTAAATTAATGTACATCGTGAAGATAAGATATATACATATAAACAGAGCAAAACTCTCCATACAGTATTTTAAATGAATGAATTATAAACTTTATTAAAACAATAATATTTTATTAAATAAAAATTTATAGACATTAATTTCATCATATGACAAACAATAAATACATATCCTAAATAAATAATCAATCAAAATAAGATTGAATCAAACAACTACTAATAACTATATTATAATATTTATTGAAATGACTTTCATCTCCATTGAGACCTTCTGAAGATATTATACTATATTATTCAAATGACCTTAGCTATTTGAATAATGTAGTATAATATCTTGGGAAGGTCTCAATGGAGATGAAAACTGGTTCAATGGAGTTGAAAACTGGTTCAATAAATATTAAAATATAGTTATTAATAGTTGTTTGTTTCAATCTTGTTTTAATTGGTTATTTGAGTAATATAGTATAATATATTGAGAAGATCTCAATGGAGATAAAAGCCAGTTCGACAAATATTAAAATATAGTTATTAATAGTTGTTTGTTCAATCTTGTTTTGATTATTTATTTGTGTACTTGTGACATTATGGACAAATAAATTGCACTGGATATTTTATCATTATAATATATATCCTAATAATAGTTTGAATAGATAAATATGACATACATATTCATCCTTCTTTAATACAAAATGTTTTAATACGCATGCATACTTTAATATTTATTAATATACATTCTACTATTACTTGATTAATTATAGAATATCAAAATCCATGTCAAATGTATTTTACTCCATTCATAGTTCCAGTATAAATAATAATAAAGAAAAAAAATACATATTCATTTGCAAGAGTGAGAAAAATAGACCCACCCTCTCAATTTCCTTTACTTAATAGACTTATGCATGAGAAGGAGTAAAATTATTATTTTCTCAATAAAATCACTCCCAAAATTACAATAGAGAAAAAAAAAATTTACAATCATCTCTGCATGCTAAAATTACAAAATTGAAGCAAATATATTTGAATAGGCAATAATTACATAATAAAAAGATATTTTAATGAAAATAATTACTTGTGATAAATCAACTTACATATTTATAATATTGATTTTTTTTCTTCATTTGTATTTGTAATTCAAATTTGTATGAGAATGGTGAACTTCACTGAAAGTGCATTCAGCTTTAGGTTATAAAAATAAAGAAAAGCACTTTGTTATGCAGACAAATTTTATATAATTATATCATTGAAATAATCCTGTAATACATTTGAAGATCAACTTTTTTCTGATTGAAAAAATATGTAATTATTCTAAAACAGGGTTCAGATTTTTGTCAAAATTATTTGAAGATCTATGGTGTCTTTATAACATTGATTTTTACCTCATTTATATTTGTAATTCAAATTTGTATGAGAATGATGAACTTCACTGAAAGTGTGTTCAGCTTTAGGTTATAAAAAAGAAAAAAACACTTTGTTATGCAGACAAATAAATATATGCAATTTTATTACATATTTATAAGTACTTTATATATTATGAAGAAATTCTGTAACATATTTTTTCTTATTGAAAATGTATATAATTATTCTAATACAGGGTTCAGATTTTTGTCAAAATTATTTGAATATCAATGGCCTCATTATTTATTGAATTGCAGACACATTATTCCATAAAATGACTTACTATGTTATGCTTGTGTTTGTGTTCAGCTGATAATTTATCAAGTCAAAATTGTGGTCAGCATTAAAATGGTAGGTAATCATACAGGCAAAAACATTATTGTAAATTTTCTTCTAGATCTTCTATCTATGAAGAATTACATAGTTATCATAACTTATGGTAAAGAATATACTTAATAGTATTCACCAATTGTTATATTATTTTCATTCTTAGAATTTGATCTTAAAGTTTTCTCTTGTCAGAATCAGATACGTGTATTAAAAATTGCCAATAATAATTGCTGATATTATGATCAGTTTACTTCAGTGTGGACCATTCTCTACTAAATAATCCCCTACACATCTAAGTATTGACTAGTATCACTTGATTATTCACACTGGATAGTTAGTAATTAACTGATTAAAAACATTTTTATGTCTTTTTACAGAAGAGTTATCTGCTGATCAAATAAGTTTTTACCAACACTTAAAAACCAGCCTGCCATAAACATTTAATGCTGTTAACCAAATGCTTTAAGTAGCTTTTTTTCTTGTTTATATATCTAATATAAACATACTTTTTCTTTCTAATTTAATAATAATTTTATCTTTCAAGAACTATTATGCACTATGTCTTTAATAACAATATTGTTTTCATTAATTTTCTTTTCAAATAATTGAAGTATACTTTAACATTTTCAAAATTATTCTATGATTGTTTATTTTATATGTATAGAAAATATTTCATTAAATAAACAAATTTTATACTAATAGCAAGTCATTAATACTCTTCTAATAAATCTTCCCGTTGAAAATCAAAAATGTTAAAATGGATCATTTAATGCTCTTGATAAGAACGTACTACAACAATATGTAATAAGTTTTACTGGCAGAATAATCTCAAAAGTACGTAACAATTTTCCCTCCCACTGTCCTTTGTTTCAAGTTGAAATTCAAAATGCTCTTAATAAAATACAGGAAACAATAAAAGAATTCATAATTGTATTCTCATCCCTAAAAATATATATGGTATATAAAACATACAATTTAACCCTTTTTTGATTGTGAAACAACAATATCAGTAATACTGTTTACTTGGTTTTTTTTTTATCTTGGTAACCAGCATTTAATTATTAGTTACTTTAATTGTTGTTCGTATCATCAATGTTGTGACATTAATCCCCATATATAAATAGTTGTGCAGAAAGAAGTCTGTTGTATGAAAGATCTTTGTATCTTCTCTGAAGCCTTAAAGGAATGAAATGGATTAAGTGAGGATGGATGGGTTTCTTACTAATACATATTAACTAGTATGATGAATTTAATGAATCTCAATATAAGATAAATAACAAACAATCATTTTTTCTTTTTAGTTGCCTGGTAGTTTTTAACTTAAATATCAGATGAAATTTTTGAAGACAGGATGAATGTGTGTTTGTGTAGAAATTTTTCTTTATATATGCAGTCATAAAAGAAAGACTAAATTGTTTTTTTTTTTATATTCAGAGGAGATTGTAAAATCATTAGGGAAGGCAGTGGTTAGTGGACAAAGATAGAAGATGCTAAGGATCTTCTGATTGGGTATCCAGGCTACCATTCAATGGTGATCTTTTATTTAGCTAATTAAACTACAGGTAACATTAAAGTGAAATAAAATTACATGAGGTAGAAGAACTATGTAATATTTCTTCAACCGCCTCTTACGAGGCATCTCGTCGACATCTGATGTCACTCTAACTCTGCTAGTTCTTATGCTAAAATATTCATTTGACAGGTATTGATTAGGTTTTTAAAAGTTCTGTAAGATGGTGCCCTCTTCCGAATTATTTTACAAGTAAAAAATCAAAAAAACCGCATTTAAAACTAAACAAAGAAAGAACATTGTCAGTGATTGGTTGTCAGCCAGCTCTCAGCTGAAAAAGACATTCTGATTGGCTGGAAAGAACAAAGAAACCGCCTGATCAAAGAAAATAAAGAAAAACGCTGAGATTTTCATTTCGAATGCAATTTAAGTATTAAAAAAATATAATTTGAGAAATTAAACTAGTTTTTTAAAAAATATACCAAAAAAACAAAATTATTTTTGAAAAATATTGAAGATTTTAGTAAAAATATTTAAGATTTAGCAAAAAGAAATCTTTACTTTTCGATAACATAAAATTGAAAAAAAGCGTTTGCGTCAGCACTTTTTTGTTTAGACATTCGCTTTATATTTGCCGAAATTGAATATATTTTATAATAAATAAATAGCAATTTATTTTTGAAAGAACTTTCGTTCTCTTTCATAACCTGAAAAATTAGTAATATACTTTTTATAAACGTATCTGAGTTGAATTTAATATTATAGGCGAATATGTTTTAACAATAGGCTTTGTCTTCAGTTTGTGAGTTGGCCAATTAAAAGATTTAATTTTTACCTCATACAACCAATTTTAACTTAAATATCAGATGAAATTTTTGAAGACAGGATGAATGTGTGTTTGTGTAGAAATTTTTCTTTATATATGCAGTCATAAAAGAAAGACTAAATTGTTTTTTTTTTATTCAGAGGAGATTGTAAAATCATTAGGGAAGGCAGTGGTTGGTGGACAAAGATAGAAGATGCTAAGGATCTTCTGATTGGGTATCCAGGCTACCATTCAATGGTGATCTTTTATTTAGCTAATTAAACTACAGGTAACATTAAAGTGAAATAAAATTACATGAGATGGAAGAACTATGTAATATTAAATGGAAGTGTTGAATTTTTAAAATTAAAAGAAAAGTTGAAAAGATAATTGATTTGAAAAAGTGGATATATAATTTACTATAAAAGTAGTTTACAACAAAAATATAAACATAAGGATAACTGAGAGAGAGAGGAGGGGAGAGAGAGAGTGAGGGAGGGAGGGAGAGGGAGGGAGGGAGGGAGAGAGAGAGGGAGAGAGGAAGAGAGAGAGGGAGAGAGAGGGAGGGAGAGGGAGAGAGAGCGAGAGAGGGATGGAGAGAGAGAGAGGGATGGAGAGAGGAGAGAAAGAGGGTGAGATAGATAGATAGATAGATAGATAGATAGATAGATAGATAGATAGATAGATAGATAGATAGATAGATAGATAGATAGATAGATAGATAGATAGATAGATAGATAGATAGATAGATAGATAGATAGATAGATAGATAGATAGATAGATAGATAGATAGATAGATAGATAGATAGATAGATAGATAGATAGATAGATAGATAGATACCATGTTCTCTTATCAAGTATTTTGAAAAAAAATAAGAGTCAAATTAATGCATTATTTGACAATATCATATCAAAAGAAAGAAATCGGAAAGTTAATTTAAAAAAATTAAATAGAAAAAATATGCTGCAACTAATAATGTCAGACTATTATAACTTTCACTGAAATTAATCTTTACTTGTGGAATTCTGCTGATGAGAATTTATTAAATTTATATTTTACATAAAAATCCTTGACTTAAAATATTTGCCTTTTATTTTTAGAGAGTATTTTTATTCTGTTAAACATTTTCACTTTGGTAGATTTTTTTAAAAAATACACTTTGAAAAAACATATTTAAGTAAAAAAAAAAAAAATTTTATATATAGTTAATATTCAGTTGTACATAATAATTATACCACTAATTATTTTATTTTATTTTTTAATTTATAGTTATAGACATTCATTACATTATTGATAATTAAAAAATGAAAATTCAAAGCTTTTATTTTTATAAGAAATGTTTTAAAATATATATTTTCGATTTTAATTTTGAAGGTCACAATTATAATAATATAATTAATAAATACATTTTCTTTAACAATGATGTTAAAAAACAAGGACCTAAATGTCTATTTTTAAATGCACTAAAGAAATAAAATATATATATATATTTTTAAAAGACCCGTTTTTGACCAAATCATCTAATTAAAAAAAAGAAAATTTATGTAGTCAAAATTTAATATTCACAATATATTTTTATATAGTAGTTTAAATAGCTGGAATTAAAGACATTTTCATGTCCAAAAATTTCAGAGTTTCTACTTAAATGTTACTAGTATTAAATAAGTCCTGGGCTTTGAGTTGATATTTTGGATCTAGTGTCTGAATAATCTAGCTCCTCACTGAGGTGAGCCAAAAGCTCAAAAACAATTGGTCTGGGAATGAGAATGTTCCAGATAGAGATTTTAAATATTTTCTCTTACCACATTTATCAATTAAGAGCCTGTTTGAGCTATTTGCATGCTCCCTATATTACATATTTGTAAATACAAGGTCATAAAAGCAATGTCACACTATATATGACTTGCTTTATTGAGTATTAATCTTTAAGTTGTGCGCAATTATGAAGTGTCTGTTATAACCCAAAAGCAAAAAGTGTGTGACTCTGGCACTAAAAGTCTGTGATAAATATCAAATGAAACTGATAAGATATGGCATCAACTTTTAATGTCAGATTGCTACATCAATCAAGATGAAAAAGAAAATTATATGATCAGAATAAACATTTTTTATAAAGAAATATTAAACTTACTCTTAAGTAATGTAAAATTCTCAATTGTGTATACAGAACTATTAAACAGCAACAAAAATGTGATTAAAAACTTTTTTTTAATAAATCAATCATTTTTACATTGGACCACAATTTTGAAAAGATTTACGAAGATGCTTTTATATTTATTATGAATTTTTTGCTACTTAACAATGCAACATTACAAATAAATATAAATGATAATCTATTTTTATATTTTAATTATGTTTTTAAAAGAAACATAGATATATACTAATAAGTTAAAACAGGCAAAACTCACTATACATATTGCCACACACAGCAAGCTAGAGTAATCAATGGATGCCAGAAGGCTTGTGCATAAAATCCCCACCTAGTGCCTACTCATCCAATATCCCCAGACTAGTTTCTGGCTTGTGGCCTTCATCAGTGAGGAGTCTTGGATCTGAGAGCACTGCATCTAGATCTTAGGATCTAATGCAACCCTCTAGCAGCCACCTTTTATCTCCACTTAACTACAAAATTATGTTTATTAGCTTAATAAACAAGTTTTGAAACATTTCTATTTAGTACATTAAAACTTCTGGCACTGATGCAAAATTTTATCACAATCAGGTGGTGAATTTAAAATTATTTATTTAATCTTTTATTAAGAAATATTCATTAACAAATTACATTTAAGTTATGGTTATACATTAGTTTGATTTTAAAATAGTTTCATTTTACTGATATAATTACAGATTTGTATTTGAGTGATATGTATTTCATAAAACTAGAAGTAACTTTAAAATCAAAGTTTTGAAATAACAGTAGTCTAGTTTATACTTCATTAAATGGATTTAAAAACAGTAAATTATGTTATACAATAAGTGTAAGAATCTTGAATTTAAAATTTTGAATAGTTTCCACTACTGTCCAAAAATATGTTTACTGCTTGTTATTCAAGGATGGTAAATAAAATTGATACTTTCATTTTTTATCACAGAAAAAGATTGATAGCGGTACATTGGAAAATTCATTTTAATCATTTATATCCCTGGATACAATAGGATATTAATGATACTTACTATTAACTTGGTTGCAATTGTATTAATTGATTACAATTTCTTTGTTATCATCACTACATTTAAATACTGCAATAAAATAAATTGATATAAAAGCAAAATTAGTGTAGAGATCATTAAATTTTATGATGGAACTTTAAAATTGAAGTGTTCTTTTACAGATAATGGTCAAATATTATTCTTATTTTATAATTATTCTACCTGCTTCAGGATAAGTATGTCACCACTCTTACTTACCTGTATAAAAAAATTACTAATATTTAAGTCAACCTTATTTGGAAAGAATATTATTTCACTGTCTGATTTAAAGAATAAAGGTACAAAATATATCTTATGTATAATTTCAGAATGCCATTTAAATTTTTTTTAAAATTCTGTTTGTTATAGGAAGGCAGATAGCATAATCACACATAAAATTCTTAACTGAATTTTAAAAGATAATGTATGTGCATATGTGTATAAAATGGCCTTGATAATCTATTGCAGAGTGAATTCTTACCAGTAACACTATTACATAAAAAGACTATTCATCTGCTAATTAATCAAGGTTTATGATCTTTGCTTAGCAATTAGACTATCTGAATACTCATTTACAGATCAATAACTATTGGAATTTCACATTCTACTTAAATTCAAATTCATGGCCATGAACATAGTAGAAGGATGCATTAATCACTACATCTTCAAGTCAAATATAAATAAGCTATATTTCTAAACATTACATATATGACATGCACATGCACACACGAGAAATGAATGCAAAATAAAGAAAATAAGAGAATACAATCGTAATTGTTTTGGAGAAATGACATACAAATCATATATTTAAACTTATCAATGTTTTCATTGTTTTAGCCAATTTTTACAGCTAATCATTATATAAATATGTACAATAATTTGAACACACATCTGCTTGTCATTTATTTTTCAGCTTAACGCAAATACAAATTATCTGCATTTGTATAAACAAAAAATATTGTATATTTTGGAAATATAAGTAAATACAAAGAATTTTTCTGTAATAATTACTATTTTCTCTTATAAAACATCTTTCTTGCTGTTTTCAGTTACATCAACCTATTGACTTTTTTTGGCTTAATCTTCTATGATCAAAGAGTAAAAGTCGGTGGTGATTCTTGCTGATAGCAGAATCTGTCACATAGGATTTACAAGTCAATATTTGCCATTAATATTAGATTACCTGGTGAAGTTACTTTCTTTGGCTCCTTAACCACTAAAATCTTTTATAAAAAAGCCTATTAATCTTACTAAAATATATTTTAGCAGAAGCTTCAGCAAATATTTAAAATTAAATAAAATCATGCATTAGAGATATTTTATTGTTAAGATTCTTTAATATTTTATAAGTCAAAAAACAACACAACATATTAAGTCAATTAAATTAACAATGACTGTATTTATCGAAGGATTCCGTGATGTAGAGTTTAATGGCTCTGCGTATCACATCCACACCGTGATTGAGAAGTAGTTTTTTTTTTAAACCAATATACTCATTCTATATTCATCACTAAATCATTACCCTGTTCTCATTGGAGGGATTTTAGGGAGGACTCCGTTTTCCAGTTACTTATTTAAAAACTTTTATCTTTTAAACTAACTTACAGAGTCTTACTTTTAAAAAAAAAATCAGTATCATTTCTACTATATATGTAGACATATGCATTAATGTGTGTAAATTTAGATTCATTGAGAAATTAATTAGTTAGTTATAATTTATTTTTAATTGCTCATACGTTTTGTATAGAATATTTAACTTTTACTTATTTCTCATAACGATTCTTTATGGCAGAATTCTCATTTAGTATTGCTTTGGCAAACTGTAAGTTCACAAAAATGTTTTCATTATGTTAAAGCCTGACAAATTACTATTTTTAATTCACATGCTATTGACATTATCTTTTCTGAGAAGAGATGTATTAATTAACAAGAAGATAAAATAATAACGAAGTCAGTATAAGATGATCTTGTATTCATCTGTTATTTCCAAAACCTGATATAATATCATTTTTAAAGAATTGAAAGGTGATATTTTAAAAATATATTTGAATTAATTTAATTTATAATTATATAATCTGCATATTAAGGTACTAAAAAAATCTTGACTAATCAATCATAATATGAAAATGTAAAAATTAAGACAATTGGAAGATTATGATAATAAATATAGTGATTAAAATATTACCATAATATAATATCAAGTGTTAAGTTCATGGTTTTAATAAATAATATTTTATATAACATATACATGTAGAATTTTATATAGTCATTTTAAATAGTAAATGTTATTAAAGTGAAAGGCAGAAACACCTCCCATGTGCTTTAGTAAATGAAGCACATCCCCACATAACATTTTACATATGTATAATGAAAAAGAGATCCTTCATTACTTAGGACTTTATCAGTATAAAGAAAATTGTGATGAAAGACTAAAGTAGACTGTGTGAATATTATCAATCAATCAAATTATTTATTGTATAATATTTAACAGCATTTAGTACTCACATGATAGTATAGAAATTTATACAATAGAGCCACAAATTACACTGTATCTACTATACAATTTTATTTGTTTGCTATCCAAAGAAAAATATAAACAAATAAACAAACATGAAAATAAGCAAACAAAAAAAAAAGATTAAAATGCATAAATGTTATATTTTCTATCTCAGAGCACCATGCTCTTTTATATATATATATTAATAAAATTTCTTCCCTTTATGTTGAAAACACTTAACATTTTACACTGCTTTTATTATCCTTTCCAAATTCAAAATGCAGTTTTTTGCATAATAAAATAGTTTCTGAGTGTAATACTAAAAGTTTTATATACTAAATAAAAGAAATCTTAATTTCTTGATAACAAAACAACTATTATGTTTCTATAAGAGGAAATAGTTAATTAAAAAAATCACCCAGAATGCATTTAATAGTGATATAAGTCAGAAATTTTGCTATTTACTATATTTTAAAAATAAAAATACAGTAGTTAGTTTTTTTTATTGCTTTAGTGAATGCCTGAGTGAACACACTGTATATATATATCCCTCAACCATTAATAACTACCTTATTATTTCTTTTTTTTTATATAAATGTTTGTATTATATTCTTAATATGTGCAAATTATATATAAAAAAAAGTATCTGTATTATATATAAATGGGCATGTTGAAAAATACTGTATATTTGCAGTTCAATAAACCATATGTGTTATTATCAATAAAATATGAGCGTTTATATACTATTTAAGTTTGTATGCAAGGGGAGTGGCTCACTTATTGACATTGTGATTCATTGTATTTAAATATTTATCATTTAACTGCTTGAATGTTGTTAGCACTACGAGAGCACTGCTGGCATTTTTCAGATGATGTTTTGTTTTCTTTCTTTACTGATGTAAAAATTATAAGCATGACATAGCACAAAATATGAGCATTCGATAGCTTAATCATGTGGCTTTCAAAAAATGTTTATTTCAAAAAAATCGTTTGAAATTTGAATTTTTGCCAAATTTTTTAATTGACCACAGTATTTATTTTTTTTGTTGTTTTTTTTGATAATTTTTGTACTTATCGCGAAGTGATAAAAGACAAAAATGGTTTATGGGCTGCAAGTGAAAATTTTTCCGGTGTTATTCACAAAGAAGGCCTTCAATACAGCTTCAACGTAATGTCGTAAGTAACATTTTTAAATTTTTTTGTTTAATTTTTTGATAAAATTATCTTTTTTATTTATTTTAGTTTGTAATTAGTGTGTGTTAGTTATATAATTATTTATGCTCATACAGAATTCATATCTATAGTAATTTTCTATCGTTCTACCTACACTATTATAAAAATAATGTTTTTCAAAAAGTATAATTTATTATGAAAATCATTAATTATGTTTATATAATAGGTTTACAAGTAATATGTTATAAAACTAATAATCAAATGTATACAAACATTGCATACACAAACATATGATCAAATTCTGCATATAGAATTTATATCTATTGTAATTTTCTAACGTTCTACCTACACTATTATAAAAATAATGTTTTTCAAAAAGTATAATAATTTATTCCAATCATTAATTATGTTTATATAATATGGTGTACAAGTAATGTATTATAAAACTAATAATCAAATGTATACAAACATAGCGTACACAAACATAATCCAATTCTGATTCTTGTTTATGTTTTTGTTTACTCTTGTTTATGCTTTGGTTTTGCTATATGTTTCATAACATTATTTTCAAGTCTATAGCTACCAAATACACTATTTGCAAATAAATTATATCTATGTGGTACAATAAATATAATAAGATAGCATCACTTCTGTGCATAAAGAATATAAATATCACTTGTATGTGCATAAAGAATATAAACATCACTGGTGCCCATAAAGAATATAAACATCACTGATGTACACAAAAAAATATAAAATGAAGAGATGAAACTCATTTTTTCAGTGATATAGACAGTAGCCTACAATTTCTAGCTTTAGATGGATAAGAAGCCTATTGCTATAATGATTTCTTTTGTATCTTTTATTAGGATGAATATTTTTATTTATAGACACCTTTGACATTTAGAACATCTGGGGTACAAGATAAAATTGAAGAAGTCATATCTGGAATTTTTGGGAGATTGTGAAGCTGTGAATTAACTCAGGTAAAACATGTTATACATGTTTAGAAAGATAATTTTGTGAAGAATATAAAGAAATTATCACTGAAGATGTATTTTCAATTTTAGTTAATGTTAATTTCCAAATTATAATTATTATAATTATAATAATAATTATTTCGGATGTGAAAATTTCTTTTACCCTTATTTTTTATATAGTTATCACTATTTATTTTATGCTTATTGTTTTTCTTAATGTTTCTAGTTTCTAGCAATGTAATTGTTTTTGCTCTAACATAATTAAAACTGAAGTTATTGTGAAAATTGTATCTCAGGCCAGTATTTTAAAAAATTCAATATGGCGGCTTGAAGCTGAAGTAGTTAACATATTGCCATTCAACAACTATAAAATGTCTTATTTAAACATGTTTTGGGTATGGTACTCTGATTGCTATTTCTTTTCTAAGTTATTTTGCTACTATGTATAACATGAAATTATAATGCATAGTTTTATTTTGCCACCAAATCATTTTAAAATTTATTAATTGAAAAAAATAACCTGAAGATATCACATCAGATGGAGTTTTATGAAATTAGAATATTAATTTGTATGATACAAGAAACAATTTCCAATTGGTAGAATATTGGGACAAGTAAATTTTTGAATATTTCATTATCAAAAAGAAAAATTATAATATTCAGTAATTTGTTTACATATTTAAGCTTATTTATGCAATATTTTTGTAAAATACTTATTTAAAACCAAAACCTATGTGACTACAATTAAATTTGATTTGGGAATATTTCTTTTTAAGAAGACAAGTTGTAAAAAGTTTATTATGGCAAAGTAGAAGCAACTTTTACTAATTAACAAGAATGGCCTTTTATCAACACTAGTAAAGAAATTTTTTTTAAAATTTTACTAACAATATATTTAGTTATTAATTTTAAAATATTATTTGTTTCTTTAGCAATGTTTTACCCTTAAATTTCATTTAAATTCAAAAAATGCAATTCAAATAAAAATATTTCATTATATTAACTTATTGAATAGATAAAATTGCATCCAACAATGCAAAGAGTCATATTATTAAGAGTTACAAACTCAGTTCAGTAATTTATTTTTCTACTTTACAAAGTTCAAATATTAACTTTTAGAATGTCTGTAATTTGAAAGCTTACAATTGTATTAAATAATGTAAGGAGTATCAATATATAATACAGAAAATATGCAAATATGGATAAAATCCTCACTAAATCATCATATTAAGAAGGTTAGAGCTGGATCTTGAACAGATTGACATGGTTGTTTCAAAATAAGGACTTTTATTTTATTAAATAAATGCAGCCTGTTTAACAAATATCTTACAATAAATAATTATGTTGATTAATATTCACACTTCCTACTTTAACCTTTTAAAGCAAAGTTATTTATAACCAAAAAGAATTAATAAAAGACAACTTTGTTATTATACATATTGTCAAATGCTAAGTAGGGGTGTGTGTGTGTCATTATAACATTTACTATTTAAACAATTGGAAAAGACTTGAATTCAGACTTTAAGCTCCCTACAGTTCTGTGCTCTTTCTTATACAACTGATAGACATGACCACATATATGTGAAAAAGATAAATGATCTCTAATATATATATTTCATGCTAAACCAGCACTCATCAGTTGGTCCAGAACACCATTTCTTACACATTTACACAATTAGTGCTCAGTTTATATTAAGATAGCAAATCTTCAAACTTTAATGGATAAGCTTTAGTCTTCTCCACCCCCCAACTCTTTAGTCATCCATATCATTAAAAATCAATGATGGAACACACAAAGCCCTTGTTGATGTCAACATTATTATCATACAATATTATTGTTATCATGGGTATGACAATAATATTGGAAATTATGACAATAATATTGGAAACAACAAGGGCTTTGAGTGTTCCTTCATCAGATTTTCAGTAATATGGACGACTAAAAAGTTGGAGGATTGAGACAATTGAAGCTTGTTCATTAAAGTTTGAAGATTTGCTATCTTAATATAAACTGAGTGCTGATTGTATATATGTGTGGGAGATAGTGTTCTAGATGAAGTGATAAGTGTTGGTTCAGCATGAAATATGTATATTGGAGATCATTTATCTTTTCATATGTATGTAAACAAGTATATCAATTGCATAAGATGGAGTGCACAGCACAGCTGTAGGGAGCTTGAAAGTCTGAATTTCACGTTCTTTCTAATTACATTAAGTATACTATAGTCAATACACTTACATTTGAATATTATATTTATAAAACCGTGTCGATTATATATATTAATAACATATCTTTATTATTAATGGCATTTAAAAATAACTACTAATATTTACATCATAAACTATTTTATATTTATAATGCCTCTCACAGAAGACATATTGCAAATTTCTATTCCACCACAAATATATTTTAAATATTTGAAATGACATCTTAAAAAGATATCACGTGTGAAAAAGGAAAGATGAAGTTGAGTTACTCCATGTGTTAATAAATGATTACTAATAGTCATTAGTGTATTTAACTGAAGTGGTTCATGACAAAGTTGTGAGTGCAGAAAATTATACACTTCTAAATCAAATTGTAATGATTTATTGCACAAAACTATGTAAATATTACAATCTCACATTGTGGGCAATGTTACTTAAGTGAAATCCTTTTTTTAACATGCCAACCAGATCTCTAGATTGCGTTTCAGTTATGACAGCTAAAAAACATAAGGTAGAGTTAAGTTTTTGCATTCTCTTATATTAAAATACTTCTGTAAAATTCTTTTCTAATAATATATAAAATCTAAGACATTTGATTTACAGTACAATTCAAGAAAATAATTTAAAATTGTAAAAAGTAATTTCTATCACTAATACGCGCGCGCGCGCACACACACACACATAAATCCTTGATTTTAAAATTAAATTATAATTATGCACTCTTAAAACAAAATGATATATTTCTAAATGTTATTTTAATGATTTTTAAGGTCAAAACAATATAGAAAGTGAATGCAGTGTCAGTTTGTTATGTATTTCACCCAATTCTCCAGGGCATGCATAAATATAAAAATAAACAAATTGTTATTCTGTTCATTCTCAAATGTCAGCATTTTTATGACATCAAGGTTTGATCCTTTCACTTCTTTTCAGTGCAATTAATGAAGATTAATGAGATATGGATTAATTCCATCAACACAGTTATAGCCAAAGGTTGTTTGGATCTTAAATAATTTCTTTTTTGTTTATATGTTTTCAATATAAATATAATATTCTTATAAAAATTACATGTATATAAAATACAGTTAATAAGCAATTAAATTTTTTTTTAAATAAAAACAATAACTTTTACATTGACAATTTTTCCAGAGTTACTTATATAAATATTGCTATGAATATGAGAACGCCATAAGTTCTTGAAAGCGCTAAGCCGTATTTAATTTATAGAAATAACAAGCTTCTCTATAGTTGCGTATAATCACACTTATTACGTTTATTATATAAATATTATTAACATCTTGAGGCAGAAAAGTTAAAATAATAAACTTTTAAAAAAGTTGACCAAAGTTTTTTTTTTTTTTATGCAATGTGTTGACTTCCGTATGAATAAAAGCCAAATTGCCAGACGATTATTAATTCCAATGTCATCTGCTTTTAGATTACTCAATGCTAATATAAGACTGAGAAGAAAAATGTTTCTCTAGTAATTGTTTTTTTTTTTTTTGCTTTGTTTTTCATACCTAATATTGTTTTAATTAATGAGCTTTTAATTACAACTAATATTTTATTTAATTAGATATTATGATATCAACTAATAAATATATAATAATTAGAATTTTTAAAGGATACCGTTATACAACATATACATAGCAAAGACATCTCCAAATGCTATATCTAAATAATGAGCTTCCTGTCATAGTAGTAATGGCTAATTGTTATGCTTTAAGAATGGATTTCACTCTTACCTGCAGACTAAATTATTATATAGAAAGTTAATTTAGATCAGTGGTCTTCAACCACCGGTCCCCGGCACCGGTCCGTAGAAGTTTTTTGCTGGTCCGTGCTAGACTGGCAAGAAAGTTTTTAGTAATAAAATAATAAGATTTTAAACTTTTAATTAATATAAACAATTTTTATTTATTTTTTCATCGCACTTTTACCTGATTAAAAAAAAAGAAACAGAACAAAATCTAATCAATCATACATAAATTAATTTGCTTTTCTAGTTATCACAGATGTTTATGGGGGGGGGGGGATATAATTAAATTTTTTATTACTTTTCTAAAAAAATTCAAAATTAAAAAAAAAAAAAAGTTTTTTATTATACAAACTCCATATATATATATAACTTCATCTAAGGCTACGCTGTTTACACCTTTAAGAAAATTTATCTATAGACTTCTGCTGGTCCACGAAACCTTATTCTTATTTTTGCCGTCCGCAGGTGTGAAAAGGTTGAAGACCACTGATTTAGATAACACCAACTGTGAGAGGGAAATGGCATTGAATAGAAAAGCTTCTTATATAATAACTTTGGCCACAGAGTAAAATTATTCTTGATAGTATGATTGCTGATGGGTGTCTTTGCTCTGAATATGTTTACATATTGAGATAAATAAACAAAATAGATTTGTAGCTATTATAGAATGAGGCAGGTTAGATCTCTATAACCTATAGTGGATTATTTAATTGTTTTTGTAATAATAACCAGATCTATTTTTCAGACCAATAATTAAATTGGATAGTTAGCTAGACTGGCTGCCTAAAAAAATCTCTATTATTTGGAAATTCGCAACTACTTGAAAAAATCCCCAAGTTTCATCCTAATGTGAATACTAGTTGATAGGTATGATAAGTGAATGCACTTACCATTACATATGAAACTTTCATAATAGCATAGTGGCTAGCATTTCTATCTATTATTTTTATACTATGAGATTAAATTGGGACTAGTGAAACCTGGAAATATTTTTTTCCACAGATCAAACAAGCTTAGTCATTTTTTTCCAGTTTTGTCCATAGCCAATCTAACCAATCATTCAATTATATATATATATAAACACCTTGATTATTATCAAAATACCATAAAACTGTAAAAATTCCAACCAGGAGATATATTCATAAGTGATATTATTTAATGTTCTTTGATTCTTCCAATATAGCCATAGATTCAACAGTTATGAAATAAATATGTGGTTCATGTTTATCCATATTTATATAAATCAAATGATTGTAAATTTTATTTATGAAGTACATAAATGCAATGATCATGGATTATCCTGACTCTGTTGATAAAACTCCAATTGTGTCTAGGAAAATCTTGTTTTATTGTTGAACATAAAAACAGAAATTTGTTCGTTATCAGTTGATAAATGCATATCTAACTGTTGTTGGTGAGAAGAAAACAAAGAAGATAAGACATAAACTCTTGCCATCTATAAATTGATCAGACTAATGAGTGATATTTTTTTTCTTTCACTGATCTTTCCAGAAGGTTTCTAAATAGTGCTTTAGCCTATGTTAGTCTATGCAAATATTGCATCATCTTATATACAATGAAAAGTTGAGAAATTAAATGTGATGTATTAGCATAATTTAAATGTAACATATCAGTTAAATATTTTTTAAAAAATTATTTTGATAAAATAAGTATATTTATATTCATTATTTATACTTATATAATTAACAAGAAATTGTATATTTTCTACATGGCCTAAATTCAATAGTGTAATAAATGTAATTTCTTGAAAAGGAAGAACACTTAAAAACTGTTTCTATGCTGTAAGTATGGTTTCATTTATTAGTAATAAAAAGGTTAGGAAAAAAAATGTTAATTCCCACTTTTTGTTTTTATATTTCATGCACAGTTGAATTTTTAACTATTCACCTTTTCATAAAAAAGATCTATATTTTGAAGACATGTACTTTTACAATGGATAACTAATACAATCAGTCTAGCACATTAAAACTGATACTATATTTGTTTCATCATTTGTTACTGAAAAGTAATTTTTAATGTAGAATTGCAAGTTTATTTGCTTTCAGACATCAAAAGATTTGAGAATTATTCACACAGTTTATAGATGCAGTTAACTTCCGTATAAAAATATGTTAGCATTATTATATTGCCAGCACATAGTTTTGCTTTTAATTTCAACTGATATAATAACAAAATAACATAAGAAACCACCACCATTTTTTCTGTTATCATTTGCATTGAAAATGAATTTTTATAAGTGCAAATTTTTTGCCTTTATATATCAAAGCCAGTTTGTGAATTATTCAAACAGTTTATGGATAATATGCACTTTTTTAAAAAAAATTCAATATATACCATCATTTTTATATTCTGTCCATATAGTTGTTTTTTTTTTTTAGTTTTTGGATGATATAATAGCATGATAACATTTAAAGTTATACAATGTTTTTCTTTTTTATTAGTAATAAAATACTGGAATTAAATAACATTTTTTATATGTTGTCAGCAGTTGAGAATTAATATATATTATAGGTTTTCAAACAACATATGAACTAAAACAATTGATCTGATTTTAAAATAATTCAATTTCTTCATTGATTTATTGTATGTGCTATAAAAATTATAGACTTTATGTACATTTTTGCAATACTAAATTGGTTTATCTAAAGGTATTAATAAAAAGTAAAAGTTTGAATTTATGGAATTTGAATTCAAGTTCAACTATTTGTATTCATAAATTTTGCATACATTATCCTTGAAGTTATTCTTAAGAATGAGAAAAAAAAACAAGTACTAATAATATATATCTAATAAAGAAATAAATAATTAAAAAGCATTAAGTGAAAAATTAATAAAGTTGAACATGCATTATAAACATTGACTTAAATTATATAAGTTTTTTATTATAAAAATGAAAAGTAAAAGTTTTAGATAAAACATAAAAGAATGAACAAAATGATAACATATTAATAATTATGATGGTACAACTATAAATTAATGATGATATGGCCTGAATTAAAGTAATGCAGATTTAAAATGTTGGTCCTTTTTTATATGGTAAATATAGTGGAAACATATAATCTTTAATTGCAACTATGTATTCTAAGAACTCATTACTATTTTACATAAAAATATATGTTGTATAATAATAATAATTCAGAGATTAATTACATCAGAAACAATATAGAATGCAAAGAGGCAACAAAATGATCTATTTAATCTTGTTTATTTTTATTATTTTTTTTGTAAAATTTCACTATTATCATTTCAACTGATCCTTTTGCAATGTTTCCTCCATCTTGAATTTATTTTTATAAGATATTCATTTTTACTAATTTTGAGTCAAAAATAAGCCTTCAAAATTATTACAAGAAACATTTATATCATCTATTAAAATTTTGTTGCTTTATGCAAACAAGATATAACTTGCAAATCTATTAATAAGAATGTTCAAAGTCATTTAACAAACTAATTGATGCAGTATTAATGTATCCAGTAACTTTCATAGTCTGGCTATAGTTTAAAAAAATATGTAAAAATCTATTTTTACTTTTTAGATAAAAGGTTCTTTAACTCTCTTCCACAGAGAAAATACCTCTATGGAAAATAAGTAAGAAAGCAGCAACATAAGCAAGATGTTGAATAAATATGACAATTATACAATAGTTAATTTTTTGCTTAAAAAAGATAAGCAAATAGATAAATAAATAACAAAGATTGGCAGAGACAGAAAATAAATTTATTATTATTATCAACAGTAACTCTGTTTATTCTATTTCAGCACTACTATGTATGTAAGCTTTGAGTAATCATAAGTAATAAATAAAAGCTTTATATCATTCACAATTTTTTCTTATTCAAATACTAAAAAATCCTTTGTACTTATCTTAAAATGGTTTATAAATCCCCCCCCCCTTATAATTCCCTCTAAAATCAAATCAAAATTAAATCCTCTTCATCTTCACATTCTTTTTATTTTTGCAATCTTTTAAAGATCTCAACGTTAAGTAAAAAAATGTATATAATTTATCTTTTAGTATTAATTTCTCCAAACTCACATTTAAATGTCTATAAGCACTTTTTCTCTCTTATTAATAATCTAAATTATTACAAAACATAATATGTAACTATAATAAAACAACTACTAAAACATTCTTTTGCATATACAGTATAAGTAACTGAATAGAAATACATTTGATGATTATTTACACTTGCCATGAGAATTAGTTGAGTTTCAAATCCAGATAAATTTGAAAGCAAACTTACAATTTTTGTTTAAGATACCAGCCCTTAACCGATCAAAATTATAATCTAATTATTGACAAATAAACAAATATCTAGATATTATTAGTAAAATTATAAAACCAGAATAAAAAAAAATATAAAAGATAACTAATTATCTTGCATTTAACTATCTTGGTGAATCTTCCGTCTCAATTATTTATTTGTAGAGAGTATTTGATAGTCCTCAGTGGGCTACTGAAAGTTGTGTCACTATTTATTTATATATGCAGTTATAAAAAAAATTACATAATTTTTATTCCATTATAGTAAAAATTCAAATTAATGTTATTTATACATATCAGCTTTTGAGTCAATAATATCTCTAATCATTGGGTCAAAAATCTATGTTGTGTGTATATATACATATAAATGATACACACACACACAAATACTAAGTCATAAATTACAATGTCAAAAAATACCCATAAAAATGTTAGTAACCTTTAATACTAAGCCTAACCCATGCCTGAAGCTTAGCTCAAAGTTATTCTCATTAATGATCTCTGTTTTTCTCTGAAACTTGGAATTTTTTTAAGTACTTTCGTGATTCATGCAGTTCTAATGACCACCACTCTTTTAAAAAAAGCCACTATGAATTAAACCTCTTTAGATGTCAAGTAGTATGAACAAGGCACAGAAATTAAGTTAAAAATCACTTTATAGCAAAAGATAGATCAAATACCTTAGACTAAGATCCAAATTAAAAGCCATGATGATCAAACCAATCTCTCTAAATTGAAAGGAGTAGTGATTTAAAAGTCATTTTATTAAATTAAATTAAAAAAGACCTGAATGAGTAAAACAACTGTAGAGAAATGGGATCAATCAATTTTTAAACCCAAATATCTCATATAAATAGTAGTATTAATTTATAAATTGCGAATTTTATTATTAATGAAAGTTTATTATTATCTAAACCGACAGTGGTTTTTAAATAAAACTCAGTATTTAAAAAAGTGAGTGTGTGTGGATATATATATATAAATGAGTATAAAATATTTTAACGCATTATAGTGCAGAGTTAATAAACCTTTTCAACTCAGAAATTTACTTCATCATCATCATCAACCACTATCAATCCACTGCAGGATGAAGGTCTCTCCAAGTTTAATTCATCTCCGATCTTTAGCTTCTCTTGTCCACATCACCCCTGCACACTTTCTTATTTCATCCATCCATCTCACATGTGGTCTCTTTCTGGGTCTTTTACAATCTCTTGGAATCCAGTTTAAAATTTCACTTACTATACTGAAAATCTTACCCAACCTATTATACGCATAACATACCTATGATTTGCATTCACTTATTTTAAATAAATTATGCAAAAATATAATATATATATTGGGTACAAATGTGTGCCTATGTGTGCATGAGAGAAAGAGACATAACACATTACAGCAATATGATTTATGTCTCTTTCAATCACCTTACAGTTATTCATTCATAGCAATAAAAATAAACTACATAAAATATAATGACACTGGGATTAACAACTATTTTTTATTATTGTTGTGAAATAACCATCATGACAATTGAACATCTCTATACAGATAACATAAAAATTCCTCTACTCTTTTCACCTTTACTAAAAAAGTTATTGGACAAATATTAAACTTTTATTACATTTATAACTTATTCACAGAATTATTAACAACAACATACTAATTGAAATTGATATTCCAGCAATATTGATTAATATTTGAAAGTTATACTTGACAATTAATTTTCAACTCCAGGTTAACAGAGAGTGTAAATAATAAAATTATATACTCTTATTCTTCTCTTTTACTTTCTTTGCATATCTTCACATATTCATATATATATTGTTCATAATAACTTCTTTCATAGACACTTCAATGCAAACAAATTTTCTTAAAAAAACTTTTTTTATTTTCCTTACAGTTTCAATTGTCCAGCAGTCTTCATCACAGCTCTGATAGTAATAAAATTAATTATAATGTTTGTCATATGATATATTTTGATCATAATACCAAAAATTACAACAATCTGCAGAAAAAAATGATTGACAATATGCAGAGTAATATGAATGGGCCCATAAATAAAAAAGGTATCAGTCCATTTAATTATTTTTTTACAACATGGATAATATGGACTTAAAATAAATTAACAAAACAAATAACTTTTAAATTGTATCAAGACACATCTATCATAAAAAATAGATACACCACCTTATATAATGAATGCTTATGTGAGAAATGATCTGAGCAATCATTTTTATTTGTACACATTATTTAAAAAATAGCAATTAAATGCTAAGCATCTGAGAACATATCTCTTCATATGCTACCAATAAGCAATCAATTGAACAATAAAGCAAAACTTTTATCCAGATTCACATTTGGTTGGCAATTGAGATGCTATGTAATTTAACAAGAGTATGAGTGAAAGGTACATCAAATATACTGTAGTGATTATTATGCAGTTGAAAATGTAGACATCTCTTGATAAATTTTTACAGGGATGTGGCAAATTTCTGAGACTGAATAATTGAAAACTTCAATTATACCATGAGATACAAACCAAATGATATATCTCAAATGGCACCAGACAAATCAATAAAAGAACAAGAAGTATCCAGAGATTCACAAAAATAAATAACTAAGAGATATCTTAATCTACATCAAGATATAACTCATTCTCTATAAGAGATGTGTTATACTTTCCTATAATTCTAATTGTGCATTTACTTTTTAAGTCATTGTCTATGTGAAAAACTTTTTATAAACAAATGTTAGAATGACTCTAATGCAAAATAGTACATAATGTATTCAAAATACATGCCATTATATAATTTACTTCATGTGGTCAGTATGTAAATAGTAAAATAAGCATACTATTGGGATTATGATTGCATGAGTGATCTATTGAACTCTAGAAACCATTTATGAGTCAATATAGAAAACACTCCACCAGAAGAGATTTAAAGGCTCTAAACATGAGTCCAGTACATGACTGGCCTCACACATAAAATCTTAAGAGATTCAAAACCTAAGGAAGAAGATTTCTGTAAATTCTCTTGAATTATCTTCATTTTGAAGATCACATGGCAACTTGGAGAAATTTTTACATAAATCTTCATTAACATTTTTGTAATTTTTAAGGATAATAATTCAATTATTTAGATTTGTATTATTTAAGTAGTTTATTAATATGTATGATTGACCTTAACTTGTTTAATATTCTATTATTATTGTATAAATACCTTGAATAGGTATGTTTAGTTCAATGAAGATTTTACTTTACTCAAACACATAGTAAAAAGTATAGATTTTTTATTTATTCCCTCCCCCTTAAAAAAACACAAAGAATGCATAGTTTTTGAAGAAACTTATCAATGTTTTATACATATGAAATTTTTTGAAAGTAACTGTGATCTTATCCTTTAATTGTATTTGTGACAACTAATAGAATATTTTCATTTAACTATAACTGTGTTCTAAAATAAAAATAGTATTTGACAAACAAAAACTTCATAATGCAAACAGTATCCTATATTCAAAATGATTTTAATGATTACATAAAATGTATATATTATGTAATTCTAAATTCTATAAAAGTTTCCATATTTAAAATTGAATAATGTTAGAAAAAAATATTACTTTTAATAATTTGCTTGATAATATAATTAATCAATAAGCACTAACAGCATTTAAATTCCACCTTCAGTAGCACTTGTTTTTTTTCTTTTGACACAAAAGTATACTTCCAAAAATTAATATTCATAAATAGTTAGCTTTCTGGAAAAAAATTAAATATTTCTTTTTTTGAAAAAAGAAGAGGCAGGAATATTGTGGCCAAAAACTCTTTCAAAAATTTAAAAAAAGTTTTACATTTCCTCTTAACTGACAAGGTCTTTAGCAGCATAAGTTAGTATGACCTTGTAATTTCATATTGGGGGGGTTAAAAATAAAAAGTTACTTAAAAAAAGAAAGATAAAAAAGATTGGAGTCAGGATTACTATAGTATAACTAAAGAATAAAAATGTGCTGTACAAATATTCAAATTTATAGACATCTTAAGGACAAAGTGAGATCCTATACTAATAACCTTATAGAAAGTCATTTACATATTTTATATATCTAGAATGATTAAAGATCATTATCACTATTTTAATCCATTATTGATCTACTTCATGATGAAAGTCTCTCTAAATTTAATCCAGTTTCTCTGATACCTAGCCTTTCTTCTCAAAAACACACCAGCAAACTTTCTTATTTCATCAGTCCATCTCAAATTTGATCTTTTTTTAAATTTCTTACAATCTCTTGGGATCCAATTTAAAACTTCAACTATCCATATATTACCATTTCTTCCAGAAATATATTCAGTCTATCTCCATTTTAGCTTTTTAATTGTTTCAATGATGTCAACGATGCCTGTTTACTCTCTCAACCATATACTGTACTTCATTTTTCAATCGCTTCTTGATGTTGCTAACATATACTTCTCCATAATTTGCTAAGTGCTTAAAGTCTCTCTATTGTTCCTCTATTAAGTATCCAGATTTCAGATTCAAAAGCAAAAACTGATAAAATAGAAATGAGTCTATTTAAAATCTTCCTATCAGATACATAGGTATATTTTCTTTAATACAAAGTTATTTCTGATAAAAACAGTCCATATAAGTTTAATTATAAGGTTAATTTTATCCACCATGTTTGCATTTATATTAATATTCTGACCAAGATATTTGTAATTGTTAATATTTTGCAATTTAAGATTATCAAAACCCATTGAACAATTTAGACTTTTTAACATTTATTTTTACTCCTGCTTTCTTACTTTCAAACTGATAATTCAAGCCTTAAAACATTATTTGCAAAAAAACATCTATATCATTTGTAAAATGTAGATAACTTAAATAATCTTCATTTTCTTTTATTCCCTTAGCTTCTTATGTTAATTCACAAAATACTTTTTGTGCCATTAAAATTTTGGAGATATGAAATCACTTTGTCATACACCCTTCACAATGTTAATCTTTTTAATATTACCATGTAATCTAGTCACTGCAGTTTCACTTTGATATTTTTTAATAGATGGCAATATCCTGGATTTATATATTGATGATCAAGTGCTTTGATCACTATAAAAATGCTTATAGAATCAAATGACTTTTCATAATCTAGAAATTCAAAGCATAATGACAACTTATTTTCATTAGTTCTTTCTGTAACTTCTCCAAATACTTAAATGTTATTCATTGTAACTAAAACTAATTTTAAATCCTCCTTATTTTTTTGCTTGATAATCCAAATCTTGCTGTAGACAATTTGTAATCATCTTGGCAAAGACTATGTATAGAACTAATAGAAGATTAATTTCTAATAATGTATTATCTTTTATAAATATTAGTATCAGTACTGTATTCTTCCAATCATGTTTACTATTTAAACTTTTTTGCAACATTTTTTCTATATCTTCAGCTACTTCTTTAAGATATCAATCATAATTCCATTACTTCCCAAAGCTTTTCTCTTTTTTAGATTTAATTGCATGACTCACTTTTTTATTTAAAATACTAGGCAATTTAATAATACATGTAGGGGTTATTTTATTTCATGTTTTTTGTTACAATAAAATTATTTACAAAATTCTTCCAAACATTTTATGACATCATCTCCCTTCTTTTTAATAGTAGTTCTATTTTCTTCTTGCAAAAATGATTTCCTACCAATGTCAAGATGTTGTTTTATACTTCTGAAATTTTTATTCTCTTCTATAGCTTTCTCAATTTACAATTGTATATTTTTATGTCATTATTAACTTTTTTTCAAACATTTTACAAAATTCTTAATGTTCAAATATTTTTAAAGAATCATTCTAAAATATTTTCATATTTATGCATTTCTTCATATATTATCTAGTCTCATTAAAAATTTACTGATAATTTGCTGCTTTCTTGCACCAGTTCTTTTTCTTGTTTAATAGCATATTAATTATCTTATTAATTTCAATTAAGTCTAAATCACCTTCAAAGTCTATTAAAATTTTAAAATGATTTACAAGTTCTAATTAAAATTCATTAGAGTTTTCCTGAAAATTAGGAATATCAACTGTTAATTAAGTATTGTCTTTCTTAATATTTTTCACCTCTTTAGTTTGTATTAACATGTATCTTACACCTCACTAATCAATGGCCACTTTCTTTTTGTTAATTAAAATTTAGATTCTTTCATGTCCATTTGCATTGGGCATTTTTCTCAAAGAAACAATTTATAATATTATTTTTCTTTTTCTACAAATTCCACAAATCTGTATCTTCTCTTATTTCTATCATTGTAATCAGTTTTACTCACAGTGGTTTCATCTTTCAATCATTCTCCAAAATAGCATTAAAATCTACCATGACAATTTTAAAATGTAGTTTGGTGTAGTTAAAAAAGCCTTCTGTACACCTTTATAAGAATCCTTTATTTAAGCATTGCAATAGAAACTTGTTGAGGCATAAACTTGAATTATTTCCATTTGCTATTTTTCATTAATTTAAATAATTAATATTTGCCACTGTATCTGATATATGATCAATCTAGCATAGATATGTGTGCATACATGTAAACAAATACCATATTTATAAGCTGGTTATAATAAAATTAATATGAAAGTAGAAGTTACAAGCTGTATATAATCTAATACAAAACTGTCAATAAAAGAGAAAGTACAGAATGGACCCAGCTATACTTTAGCTGGAATAGTATCCATTCATTGGCATGTTACAAAGCTGAGCATTTGCAATAACTTCCATTTTAATTTCATCTACATTTGAGCTATTATTATTAACATTTTCATCTAATAAATATAATAAAATTTTGCCTTATAGGGAAGTCATATAGTCTCCAAGCAGGTCCTGAATTGACTACTTTACCATTATAGTAAACCACATAGGGCAGAAACAATTTATAAGATTTTTCCATTTTCCAAAAGTTATTTTTTAAAAAATATATTTGTCTATTATCTATAATTAAGTTACAGAAATGTTAGTCATTAAATGGATAATCTCTAGTTTAATAAATGATGAATAAAAATTATGAATATCTAACTGTATTGTGAGATCTATTCTAGTGAAACTTGCAATTCAGTAATTAAATATTGTTTTCTTTTTTTATATAACAAAGATGGTAGGATATTTTTATATATAACATATAAAAATACTTAATATTGCATTTATATATATTTAACTTTCATATATATCTATTCACATACACAATGTCAAATACCCAAAGTATAATTCTACTTTTAATTTTTCAAAAATTCTTAAAAGTATGTTTAAAAAAAAGAAAAAGAAAAATGGGACCACGCTAAATTTTATATCACGGAAATATATACTCTCATCCCTCCTCCTAAAAAGGTTAAAAAGGCGGGGAGAAATGCAGTAGTATAGTGACACCGTCATTTAAATAAAATGTATTAACATGTAAAAATAATTTCAGAATGATGGGGGGGGGGGGCAAGTGGTTTCTCTCAAATTAAACTTGTTTACATACATTCCAATTTACCAAATTTTTGCCTCTAGCATTTGAATAATAACATGAAGAATGTTTCTGTTTATAATGAATCTAATAGCTGATTTCTGCTTTTTAATGACAAAATATCTTTATAATTCATAAAACATAGTTTTATAAAGATTACGATAAAATGTTCGGAGATTCTTTTTTTAACTTCAAACACAAACTAATAGCAATACTAATGTTAAATTAATTTTTAATAAATTAGTAAATAACTTATTGTTTCTAAAAACTTATTAATTCCATATTTACTTTTAAGAATTTTTTTGAAATGTAAAAAAAATAAAATTGTTTTTTTAAAAACCCAGAAATATTTCTCTTATATTTATGAGTATTATGTAAGCTAGTCTGTCTTTCCAAAGTAGACAAGACAGTAATTTGTCTTAAACGGTGATAGTTTTTTTAATACAACACAATTTGCCTCAAGTGATCCATTTTATCAGTAAATAATTTAAGCGTTTCATTCATCATTGTCGTTAATGTTAGAGAGTGCGTGTCTTTTTCATTTTATATTATTGAATGGCTGATTACAAAATGAAGTATGACCATTTATGATGAGTTATTAGCAATTGAAACTGCTCGTGCTTTATGCATTTTAGCTGAATATTAAAATGTGGACTCTTCAATATAAGGTTTTTGGATAAATTCCCAGCAGAAATAAAATTTAAAAAAAAAACTCAGTTTGATTACATGAATGGAAATGTTCTGTTTAACTCGTCAATATGGCCGGCAAGCATTATACTATCTTCAAAGAAACTAATCATATAAATAATTTGATTTAATAAACATATTAATAATTATGGGTTTTTGCGTGCAAATTTTATAAAAATATCAGAACTAAATTCAATATATGACTTTTATCATATAACTCGGATTTAATAATATAAAAATTTACTTTATTTAATAAATTTAATAAACATTATGCAAATTCTCCAAAAAAATAAAGTGCATTTCATTTTTAATAAAAAAAATTTTTTCAGAAAACCAATTTGTTTATATTTTTATAATTAATTTTGTATTAGTAATTTTAATTTTATAAAACGATTTCAATTTTATAAAACTGTCATATCTGATCCTACCTTTAGAAGTGGACTATTCCAGATTCCTTGCCTGATTGGCTAGCACCCAGTTGCTACCCAACAAATTTAAAACCTTCACTGGGATTCGCACACAGAATCCGCGTGTTTCCAGTAAGGTAGGGAGGGAATCTGCCATTAAATAGTCAGCCTTTTGGAGGCAAGGCAGAGAGCAATTACTTCTGTTAACCTGAACAACAGAACGCGCTCTCCATTAAACCTTCTGCCATCAGCAAAGGTATTTATCTAGTCATTATTGAGACATCCACGCAGTGAGGCAAGTCCACCTATAAACTGGAAACTGCTATGTCTGAACTAGAGCCGACTCGAGGCAAGCTAACTACATAGCTGGAAGAGTCTTACCAGAACTCACAATGCAGGCTAATTATTAGCTGGAAGTGAGTCCTTACTTCACACGACTATCTCAGCATTGTAGCATATCAACTGTATTTGTTCATTTGTTTAACTAACATGTGTATATATTTTGTACTAATAAATTGTACATATTAATTGCTGAATAGTTGTTCTTTTTGTATCTGTTGGTTTGGAAATGAACCTGCAAGCCTAACCAAACACAACAAAAATGTTAATAATGATACTTTTAAGAAGTATATGCAGGATTGATATCATAGATGAGGTAGTGAGACACCAAACTGTAATAAGCACAAAAATGAGACTTTATATTTTAATATTTACATTTTCCTATTACATTTATGCTTTGTTCAATAAATTATTCTTTAATAAGCATTTTCAATAATTTTAAAATGCATAGTTCTTAAGGCTTAGCTATGAATGTACATAAAAAATAAACAGCTGATTTGCTTTTTTTTTTTTTAAATAAAAAAAACTAGGAAGAAGGAAGGTAATATTTTCAAGGTGCTCATATAAATAGTAATAAAAAATCTACAATTACAATCTAACTAAAATTACTTTACCAACCAATAATTGAATAGTTGAATTGGCAATCCTAAATATATTGGGAACCTAAATAAAAATTGCATTTAAACATCAGTTCTTTTATATGGTAGGCAGATGCACTAATCATTATATTGCATTGCTATTCTAAATTACAATAAATACTATTAAAATGATTCATTAATTTCATAAAGGCTGTCAGAACACATTTTAATATGAAAAAAATAGAAACTTTTCTTGCCATACTATTGTTTGTAAAATATTTAACATATTACCTCATTTTCAAAATACCAGCAATTGATGGACAATTGATATAGGGTGGAATTTCTTACAATGAATGTAATTGTTTTCAAAAGCTCATTCATTATATAATCCATAGATTTCATTCCATACTGAAATTCATGTATTAGAAATGCATATTAGGTCCTATGACAAAAACAGAATTATCTAATGCAATCACTTGAACAGAAAAAAAAAATACAAAACCAAAAATATACATTAAAAAAATACATATAAAGGGAATTGATATACATATTTAAGTGTTAGATATTCTATTGTACAGTTCAATTTTAGTAAAAAACTAAAACCAAATTTTTAAAAGCATAAAAGGCATAAACAAACTTACTCTAACAAATTCATAAAAATTCATACAATCAGTTTAGCCATTATGTATTATAACATTTTCCGTTTTGCTAGGCCTCTACATGCTAATATAAACTGTGTGCGAATTGATCAAGCTATGTCAAAAAAGAAGAAAGTTGTATTTCTATTCTAAAAACATAGCTCTATTTCCTGATCAAGTCGGCCTATTAATAGTTGAGAATTATGCTATTGACGAAATCAGCTTTTAATTTATTTAATATGGGCACCAGGACCTTTTATTCTAAAGAGTCCGCTGAAATAGTCAAATAACATCTCACGAATAAAAAAAGAAAAATACTTTTAAACTAATCGGTATTGCATCATACCGTAATGAGAATTATTTTTTTGAGATTATTATCCCTGGGCTTATTCAAACATATTGGCAAAGGTAAATTACGTTTTAAATCTTATCAAACTAATAATAAATTTAATAATAAATACTAATAAATATTATAGAATAACGCACAAATGAAAATTGGTATTAGAAATATTTTTATTCTAATAGATAAAAAAAAAAATATTTGAAGTAAATTATTTATCAAATAAATTGGAGAGAACACAATTCAGACGTGAATCAATTAACAAAAAACAATTTTACAATTACAGTTCACTTCCAAATTTCTTCTAGAAAGTTACTTAAAAATGAATGTCTCTTGCACAAGAAATTTAATGTCTTTATCGGGATTGTTTAAACATACTTTTAGAAATTGTTTGAAAACGTTTAATTTGGTCACAATCAGGAGTAATGAAGCATAACTTACCGGTAAGTTTTAGTGAATTCACGATGGTTGTAGATAACTATGCATAATTTTTTGGAGTTAAAATGAGCTCATAGCCATTGATTATAAATTGATCTTGGTGCTGGTTCCATAGGCTAGTCGCGTAAGCTTCTCTGGGGTCCATCGTTAACGATGTCAGCTAAAGCTCCGGTATACTCTCGTATGAAGAACTTTTTCATCGTAGAGTGGTCTGGATTCTTTAATCCAAAACCAACCAAAAGAATATCAGGCAAACCAAGACGTTCCTTCAACCGAACCCCTCCTTTTTATACTAGAGGTCCAGTTTTCAGACTTCTGCGCATGCTATTATCATGGTGTTTTGTGTTTATAATCTTATACAGTCTTTATCATTTTTCAATTACTAAGTTCTCATTTTTTTTATCAAGTTTTTCAGCCATGTTTAATTAGCCAAAATATTTTTACTTTCTCTTATCTTTTTTTTTTTACTTTTGGAATTCTTTTGTTCTCTCCAATTCTACTTTTATTTCTAATTACATTAAAAAAATACGAAAGAATAATTTTACTTTCATTGTACGTTTTTTTTTTTTTTAAAAAAAAAAAAAAAAATTAGTCAAAAAAAAATCTAAATTTACTTTTATTTTTTAGCTTTTACCAAATGCCAATATATTTGCAACGTATATAAATAAATGTTACAATACCACCAGGGCTAGGAGATGAGAATAAAATAGGGGTTTACGCTAATTTTATTCTTAAGTTTTTAAATTCATATTCATGTTTTGTTTTTTGTAGTAGTAGTAGTGAGCTGATATGTCATGTAGACTCATTCAACAAGCGACGTTCGGCTTTAATGCCCACTTTTAGGTCTAACACGGCAGGAATGGAAAATATTTCACATTCATCTGTGTCCTTTCCACTTAAGTGTAATAGTAACAATAAGAAGCCCAAGTTATAAGCACAAATGAGCATTGCTCATCATTTTGAGTCTTACAGACTCGCGGCAACTTGGTCCAACTTGATCCGCCTTCCCCTTTATTGGGATCCCTGCTAGAAATAGTCTGATGGGCATATACAGGTAGTCTTATGTTACTATACTGCATACTAGGACTCAGGGCTATGTTTTTCCCCCTTTCAGTAACTGCCTACTCGGTCAAATACTTGTGACTTATGTCTTCATCAGCCACGATCGTGTTTTTTTTTAGACATATCAAAAAAAATATGCATATATTTTTTTTTCTCTGGAAGTCATATTAAAAAAATATATATTTTTTTATTTTAATAATCAGGGTTTAATTAGTTAGTTTGTTTTTTTATAATTTAATTTTTTTTTTAAAAAAAAATTACTATTTATTTTCCGGCTGTGAGTTTCTTTGGGTCATCATTGTAACATTCTTTATCATTACAACTTATCTCAGGTTGTGGTTAAATCGAAGCCCGAGTTGGGTAAGCCATTATAACATTTTCTGTTTTGCTAGGCCTCTACACACTAATATAAACTGTGTGCGAATAGATCAAGCTATGTCAAAAAAGAAGAAAGTTGTATTTCTATTCTAAAAACATAGCTATATTTCCTGATCAACTCGGCCTATTAATAGTTGAGAATTATGCTATTGATGAAATCAGCTTTTAATTTATTTAATATGGGCACCAGGACCTTTTATTCTAAAGAGTCCACTGAAATAGTCAAATAACGTCTCACGAATAAAAAAAGAAAATACTTTTAAACTAATCGGTATTGCATCATACCGTAACGAGAATTATTTTTTTGAGATTATTATCCCTGGGCTTATTCAAACATATTGGCAAATGTAAATTACATTTTAAATCTTATCAAACTAATAATAAATTTAATAATAAGTACTAATAAATATTATAGAATAATGCACAAATGAAAATTGGTGTTAGAAATATTTTTATTCTAATAGATAAAAAAAAAATATTTGAAGTAAATTATTTATCAAATAAATTGGAGAGAACACAATTCAGACATGAATCAATTAACAGAAAACAATTTTACAATTACAGTTCACTTCCAAATTTCTTTTAGAAAGTTACTTCAAAATGAATGTCTCTTACACAAGAAATTTAATGTCTCTATCGGGATTGTTTAAACATACTTTTAGAAATTGTTTGAAAATGTTTAATTTAGTCACAATCAGGAATAATGAAGCATAACTTACCAGTAAGTTTTAGTGAATTCACAATGGTTGTAGATAACTATGCATAGTTTTTCGGGGTTAAAATGAGCTCACGGCCATTGATTATAAATTGATCTTGGTGCTAGTTCCATAGGCTAGTCGCATAAGCTTCTCTGGTGTCCATCAGTAACAATGTCAGCTAAAGCTCCGGTCTACTCTCATATGAAGAACTTTTTCATCGTAGAGTGGTCTGGATTCTTTAATCCAAAACCAACCAAAAGAATATCAGGCAAACCAAGACATTCCTTCAACCGAACCCCTCCTTTTTATACTAGAGGTCCAGTTTTCGGACTTCTGCGCATGCTATTATCATGGTGTTTTGTGTTTATAATCTTACAGTCTTTATCATTTTTCAATTACTAAGTTCTCATTTTTTTATCAAGTTTTTCAGCCAAAATATTTTTACTTTTTCTTATTTTTTTTTTTACTTTTGGAATTCTTTTATTCTCTCCAATTCTACTTTTATTTCTAATTACATTAAAAAAATACAAAAGAATAATTTAACTTTCATTGTACGTTTTTTTTTTTAAAAAAAAAAAATTAGTAAAAAAAAAATCTAAATTTACTTTTATTTTTTAGCTTTTACCAAATGCCAATGTATTTGCAACATATATAAATAAACGTTACAGTATTAAGAATTGCATTTTTGTTTGGAAATTATTTTCATCTTGATGCTACTGTGTTTTTCTTGCTCATAGTGAAATTTATTTTGCAGTGATTGAGATCTTATAATGTTATCTTCTCTAACAATAAATAAGTAATTTTAGAAAACATATTTCTTTTTTTTTAATACTTAGAATATATAGGTATGAATTTAAAAATATCAAAAGTGTGAACCTCTACCCAGAAGATTTTTTTTTTTAAAAAAAAAAAGAAAAACGTTAGCCCAAATTAAAAATAGTTTAAAATAAAATATTTAAAAAAGATATTATTTTTGATTCCATACCATAAATATGGATATATATATATATAGGTAGCTCTCTAAATCATAAAGTAGGTAGTATAGTAATATTAGACTGTAATTAATATGCATAATAATAAAAAAGTGATTTAATATTATTTTATTGTAATATAAATTTTATATAATATAACGTTTATTAAATGAAATTTATTTTTTTAATGTTCACTTTTAACTGACACTATAAAAACCTTATAACATGTTTATCCTTGAAATCAAGTTTTAACAATCAGATTTTAATATGACTAAACAAATTAGAAATAAATTGTACATCATTTACTTTTACTGTAAGACAATGTTTTCATATAGTGATTATTAACTATTAGATGTTTTTACTAATATAAAAAAAAGCAATGCTAACACATTTTTCTATGCCCTAAATATAATGCATATACAATATTTGATTACATCTAAACTTCCAAAAATTGCTGATAGTTTTGATTATCCAGTAGTCTTTTTCAAACTTCCAATATATATATATAACTATCCAAAAAAAAATTAAATATACAAAATGAATTGTTTTTACATATTACATAAGATTCAAGATTCTTGGTGTTGAATATGTGTGGGCTGCTTTTATATATTTATATTTAAAATTAAGAAACTAACTGTTTTGTATGCAATTTATTTCCGATATAATTTTTTTTATACTTATATTTTATTTTAAAAATATTACTTTTACAATACTATTATATCTATTATTAAACTTTTATATATATTAGCTAAATCATAACAACATACATATCTACATTATAACATTTAAATTAATTAAGAATCCAAAATCTTTTTCTAACTTCTTTCCATTTACTTACAAAAAAACTTAAACTGTCTAAGAAAAAATATTTAAATACAAGGAACTGATGAACTTTATAAATTAATAATTGTTGAAGAAAAAAAAAACCCTTCATATTTTATGTTGAATTTCTAATTAATGTCATTTTATTTTTTTATTATATATTTAATATCATATTTCATTAACTTACTTTTTAGTGATCTATTTTTTATTAAATTAACTATTTATATATATAATGTAATAAATATATCTTTTAATAACTCAAAATATAGATGAAATGCAGAAGTACTGAAAAATCCCAGTGACCTATATATAAATTAAATTATTGGTAAATGTAAAATGACTTTACATACACTTTAGCTTTGATCACATATAAGCATACCATTTACTGACCTATTTACATGTATGGGGTGATTTATATATACTAATGTAATTTTGAAACAACTATAAGCAAACCTGAAATCACTATAACTATTTAGAGGGAAAAGTCCAGCCTCATATTTAAATTCCTCCCAATATTAAATTAATTTTCAGTCAATAAAGGTATAACTTTTTAATAGCCTGAAATATACATGAAATAATGTGGAATTACTTAAAAAACGCAGTGAGCTATATACAAATTAAATTGTTAGTAAACATAAATGTAGAATGAGCGCAACTACACTAAATAATTATAGTGATTTCAGGTTAGCTTATAGTTGTCTTGAAATTACATGAGTATATATAAATCATGCTCTGCATGTAAATAAGTCAGTAAATAGTATGCTTATATATGATCAAAAATAAAGTATAGGTGAGCTCATTCTACCTTTACTGATAATTTAATTTATATATAGCTCAGTGATGATTTTTAGTACTTACACATTATTTCTCCTACACACGAGGAGTCAGATTTACCTATGGTCAACATGGGTGTGACAAGAATCTTAGCTTCAGGGTGGCCTTTGAGCATTCCATCATCAGATTTTCAATTGGATGGACAGTTGAAGAGTTGGAGTGTGGAATAGATTGAAGCCTGTCCATTAAAGTATGAAGATTGGCTATCTTAATATATATATCTGAGCACTTATAGTATATATTGTAGAGATGATAATCTGGACCAACTGATAATCGCTGGTTTAGCATGAAATATGTATATTGGTGATTATTTATCTTTTCAACATATAAGTGTTCAAGTGTATCAGTGTTATGAGATAGAGTGGAGAGTAGTGGGTGGTGTGAAAGTCTGTGCTCATATATCCTATATAATACATATATAGACACGTGTCTATAATAAGCCTGTGTTTCAGTTATTTCATATAATGTAATAACTAAATTATTAAACTGATAACATTTTCCCTCTTAAATCTTTAGAATTAAAATATTCTCGTTATTAGTATTCTTTAATTTTTTCCTTTTATTACTAGTATATCATCTTTATATTTTCATCTTCAAATTTATTACTTGTTTTTGCTAATATGTATAAAAAGAAAAGACTTTTAATCTAATTTATGTTCTTTTATTTTTTTAATTGAATTATTCAATTCTTCAAAATATTTATTTGTGATGTTTTTAGATATTTCTTGCATATCATTTTATAAACTCTATCATTATAATTCTTAATATTTTTATTCTAACATTTATTTTTTTAAAACTCAATAGATTTTTTTTTGTTTATTTAATATTTAGTAAATCATTAAGCTAACTATTTAATTTGTTTATAACTTTATATTTTTTATTTTATTAGTTGTTAGTAGTTATTTCTAAATATTTATTATTTTTATTATCTTTGATACTAAATTTTTATTGTTATTATATTTTATTTTCTATTATTTTTATAATTTTTCAAAATATTTTCATGGGAAAATTATTATTTTTAAATTATTCTATTTATATAACATAAAACATCATCAAGCCAAATATATAATTTTTCTTATTAAAAAAAATTTTTAAATGTATTTTTGCAAAAATAATAAAATAATTTTTATATTAAATATGTAAAAGTTTTCTGATATAAAACATTAACACACAGAAATATGATTATATCAAAAATTTGTCTCTTATAAATTGTCATCCTTCAAGGTGCTTTTTGACAAAAAAAAAGATTATTCATGAAATTATCTTTCAAAATGTTCATTATTGATACACTGATCTTCACAACTTTGGAAGATATTTATTTTAAAATATGAGAGGTTTAGAAAAATAGAAGATCAGTCTCAAGAAAATGGAGCAATTAACCTTGAACTTTGCATAATTGCATATAATTAATTCACTTAGAGCTATGAAGATGAGAGCACATCTCTTGAAAGCACTTGCAGAATAGTATAATTTTATTTTGTTTTAAGTATAAAGTAGCTTTGCGTTCAGGTGCAATAGTGCCTATAATATTTTACAGGTATATAAATTGAAAAATAGAAGGTATTTAGTATTTTTTAATCTGATAAAGTTTGTTTGAAAATTCAGAAAATGATGTTAAAGTTATAGAATTTATCTATATATATATATATTTTAAAAAAGACTTTTAAATAATTTAGTAATATTAACTTATTTATTTACATCTTATATATAATATAAACTCAGATATATTTTATTACGTAACTTTTTATAGCTGAGTATTTTTTTTAAGATAAAAATGGGTACAACTCACAAAATTTTCTGTAAAAATAATTAGAAATGAGGATTTTCAAAACAACTTTTTAATCAAATTGTTTTTTTATTTTAAAATATATATATACATATAATTTACAGAAACTTTAGAATAATATTTAGAAATTAATGTAGATGTAAAAGAATGAAGATGAAGCAAATATAACATTCTATTATTATTATTATTATTTTGTAATCAATAATAATTTACGTGTGCTTTAATATAAAGGTAGAATGATAGACTCAAGTTTTTGCACTGAAATTCAACCTATCACTTCAGAGTTTGAATAGCATATGACTTTTTAGATAGCTAATCATTTAGTTTTAATAGCAATAATGCTGACAGTTGCTCAAATTTGAATGTTTATTTTTGATTTAATAATAATAATAACAATAATAATATTTTGCAAAAAGTGTTTTAATTTAATTCTATGAGTAATACACTAAAAATAAAAAAAAATATGTTTTTCTCTTTCAAACACAATTTTCATTATATGTAAAATTAATTAATTCAATCATTATTTTTGTAACAAACTTTTTGTAATTATTCACATTCAAATTTAAAAACTGGCAATCTAAACAATGTTGCTGTATTTTCAATAATTAAAATGAAATTCATGTGAGTTAAAAATAGTTTACAAAATTTTTGTGTTTATAAAGATAGCATTTTTAAAATAAAATTTTTTACTTTCTTTGTCTATTTTAAATAATTGCAAATACTTTTTAGTAAATTACTCATTAAATTTGATCCATACATTCATTCAGGTTTCAAAACCATGCCTGAGAAATCTAGAAATTCAGTTTGTGTATATGGCCTTCTATTGGGAAATTTTTTAAAATATTTTTCCCACAGCTTTCAAATTCACATATATTTTTTTTTAATATTTTAATTTCAAAAAAATTCTTTAGATCTCAGGATATTTGAAAATGCAGGAATTTCAAAGCTTGTAAAACTCTACAGTGATGGGTGTCTATTGTATTCTTGGATGTCTTAAACTTTGCAATACTATTTCAAGAAAATATTACAAATGACTAAAAACTTGACTTTTTAAAAGTTTATGATTATTTTTGCAAATTAATTGTATGATAATTATTAGAAATCAAGAAAATATATTATCACATATTTATTTTCTACAGAAATGTTTCATTTTTAAATATAAAAGATTATATTTTTCTGAGTAATATTATCATGAAAATTATGATAGTAGGAAATACAATCTGTCTAGAAAATTTCATCACTTACAGTCTCTTAGAAAATATAGCAATCATGTAAAAATAACTTAAAAATTGTAAACTTTTAAAGCATAAGTTGATAAATTTACTAGATATTAATAATTGTTCACTCACAATTTAAATACAAACTTCAAACAAAGAATCATTCATTTTGCAAATTCATCGTGTTTCTTCTGACAGTTGAATGACAAACAATAATGTTTTGATTAATATATAATTTTTAAAATAATTCCGAAAGTCAAATGTGATTTTTTAGAATATATTTAATCTGTAAACAAAATATCAATCAAATGAGGTCAAATTTATTATATTCCGATAAATGATAATGGTTTAATATTAAAATGAAAACTGAAAGCTTATAGCATGTGAGAACAAAGAAAACTGTCAGAGGGTTAATGAAAGTGTATTTTTAAAATATATACTAACTGCCACCCAGTGTACACCACTGAAAACTTATTGGACTGATATAAATGCAATTTGAAATGCAGCCCAACAATTCTGGTTTTGCTGGACAACTGGATGGACAACTTTGAAATATTGCTTTGACATATTACATTGTCATCAATACATAACACATATACAAAATTTCCATTTGATAGAAATATGCTAAAAATAAGTTAAAAGATTTAATACAACTAACCAAAAAACAAATAGAATTTCTATGTTAAATTAAAAGAGTTTAAAAAATTGATTTTCTACAGATTTCATTTCTACAGGAATGTAAACAGTTCTATTCCCAGATTTATAAAGGATTTTTCAATGGAAAATATACCCACCTATCCAAACGTACATATATATGCTTTTATCTTAATATTTAAATCTTAGAAAATGTAAAAGAAAGTTATACATACTGAAAGAGTTTAATAGTCATCATATCTCAATTAAAGATAAAAAGAAAACTGTACTGCTTCACACAGCCACTTATTATTTAATATATTAACTTAAAAAATATTTGATTAGAATAAGTGAATGGTTTTTCAAGCACTAGAACGAATTAGCTAACTTAATTCATAATAATAAAAAAACATTTCTGATTTTCATAAAAGAGTAAATAAAAGTTCAATTTCATAAATTTTTTATAGAAAAATGTTCATAGGTAAAATTTAATATGAAAATGATAAATAAAAACTAAATAAAAATCAATTTTTATTAAAAATATATAATAAAATTTAATATTAATATTTTAAAAGCATTATTAAATATTAATTTTATATAACATGGATATTTAATTAATTCAAATCAATCACTTTCAAATTTGAAAAAAATATTTATATTAAAACTTGTACAATTTTTATACATAAGAGTAAAAAACAGTTTAGCGTTACTAGGAGAAAATTAGATAAGACCGCTGCGCATGCTCACTTTGAATTGTAATATTGATTAGCCTTTTTTTTTATACTTAACATTTTTCTTTTAATGAATGAAGTTGTACTTTGATGTTTTCAAATGCAGAATATTCTTTTTTACAATGCTAAATAAATATTTAATAAAAATTAATAATTGCATAAAAATGTTCATATTTTCTCTCTAACCATGTTGCGACCAATTTAATTTTTTTATTCTGTTCATTTCCATTAAATGTATTTAAATACATGCTTTTAATTTAAATTATACTTTTTTAATTTCTTCAAATTTTTATCTTTAAAATTATATAAATAAGAATGAAAAAATTACAAACATGAATTTATAGCATTATGAAATAAGCACACAAACATTAAATAAATACATTTTATGTATAAGATTTTTATGTTGATTGAAGTATAAAAAACAATTTTATTATTCTGTTTACTCGATTTTATTAAGGATTAATAGATTTCCATTGCTCACTACACAAAGGTTAGAGTGTAAAGTATTCTGATCAATCTGGATTGATTAGATTAATGTTGAAACAGACATTATCTCTAAAAACAAAAAACTATATTTGTAATATTGCCTTCACCAGAGTTCTCATATTGTTAGGTAAATAAGTGTAGAGCCAGCGAACTAAAACCTTATATATTAACATTTGCTACCAGAATAGGCAAAATACATACTTAATATTAACCATGAAGTCAAAGTTTAGAAAGAGGTATCTTGATCTATATTTTTATAAAAGTGTGGTGAAAATTAGCAATAAGGCAAACATGAAACAAAATTTTGTTTTCCTCTTATAAAAATAATGTTCAATAAATTTTTTTTGAACATCAACAAGCTAGAAAATTAACCATATCATAATCTGATTAATTCATTATCAGAAATATTTTATTGTAATCAATTTAATTAAAAAATAATGATGCTAAAGAAGAGATTTAAAATGCAATTTTATTCATTTATATATAAAATATAAACAACTTGTCATATAAAATTTGAAAAGCATATGTCTGTGCACAAAAAAATATTTTATTTAATATTTGATTGTTTAAATGTATGCTTAGAAAAAATAAATCATGCATACTTTTTTTAAGAATCACATTGTCTTTATTTAAATATTAATTTTAGTTTTATACTTATTTTTCAGTGGGATTAAATTAAGATATTCAAAGTTTTTAGGAAAGGCTGTGATTTTTTTTCCTCATTTTGATTTATAAGATTCATCTTTAGAAAATATTTTATAAAAATTATAGAATATTTTATTAAAAATACTAAAGTAGTAAATTACAATTTATCACTGATTGTAAATATAACAATCATTTAATATATAGGGTATATGAGCACAGACTTTCACACAACCCACCACCCTCTGCTCTATCCCATAACACTGATACACTTGAACACATATATGTCGAATAGATAAATAATCACCAATATACATATTTCATGCTAAACCAGCAATCATCAGTTGGTCCAAATTATCAGTTCTACACATATATACAATAAGTGCTCAGATATATATTAAGATAGTCAATCTTCATACCTTAATGGACAATCATTTAAGAATATTAAAATGTTTATTAACATAAATGTTTAATAATCCAATATTATATTATTAGCTCATTACTTATGCTCTCTTCTATTTCTTCTTATATTTTTTTATGTAATTTGTTATTAGGCTTTAATGATATTTTATTTCTACTCATTATTAATTTATTAACTTTAGGAGCAATAAAAAATGCTTAAAAAGATCAAAGTAGAAATAAAAATATTAGTAATAACATGATAGAGTGTATTATTAATTGGAATATTTCATTTTTTAGAATACAATCATTATCACAAAAAAATATTCAATATATGTCACTGGAAAATAATAATAATAATATACAGTTTTAGAAGCACAAAAATTGGTAAAAAATGGTTAGTATAGCAACATATAATGAACAATATTAACTTTGTTTATTGCTAATTAACAATGTTGAAACTCTCAATTATAGATTACAGACAAATAAAAAGAAATTAAATAATTTCATGATATTGGAAAAAAGTAACTGAACAAATCATAATAAATTTAGAAAATTTGAACTTACTGATTATATGGACATTTTTTATCAATAAGGATAGTAAATATGCCTTTGATAAATTTGAGTATATTCATTCAATTTGTTTAAAGAGCAAATTAAAAAAAAAATTAGACTATGACTTTGCAAATATATATATTTTTTCTCATGTGTCATAGCATCAGCTGGGAAGTGAACCCATTAACCCGGGACAACTGCTTGTAAAGCAGCTGTTGCTGACCTCTCGACCACCAATGCTTGACATGACTTTGTATATTTTGCCAAAGAGAATTTTGTTTTTTCCAAGATTATTGCTCAACTTATTCCCTTATCATCATGTCATTTGAAATTTTAATATTTCTATATATAATAAATGATTTAATAAACTAAAAGTATACTTCCAGGTAAATGAAAATTAAAATGATAGAAATTCATTTATAAGACTTGGATCCAAAGGTAGTGTCAGTAATAAACTGAAGATAAATACTTTTTTTTTCCAGTTTTTAAATTGGTAATAATTGTAATTAGATAATATTGTAATGGTAAGAATTGTCCCTCCACTTAACAAAATCTAGAACACAGGCAAAATACACTAAAGCTGTTCTAATCTGGATGCTGGGATCCAGAATCTGACCAATATTCAATCCTTTCACCTCTGCTCAATGATCTAATACCCTATGGATGACATTTCTCAACTTACACAGACATTCAATTTAACCTCGGTCTGGCAGTCACTCAGGGTAAAACAAAAGACTCCTAAATTAACTAATCTAGCACTGATTTAGTCAGATATACACACATATGACTAAATGATTAATTAATATATCAAGGATTGATTATGAAAATTAATAGAATGACCTACATATAGATATAATGATGTATGTTCAAACTAATCTAGAGTTGGATAAAATGAACTCACGGACAATAAAAATATGAAAACGAGTTATAATTTTAAATATTATTAATTTAATAAAACAATAACAAATAGTAAATCAAAATATATACAATTATATAATGAGAACTTGAGAGATTACACTCACAAGTGTTGCATAACTAATGAGATTAATGTTTCATATTATCTCATTATAAGTGTTCAATAAAGTGTAGTGCGGTATTGGAGTCTATACCTATATTAATATGCCAAATTTCTAGCTCTTGTGTAGTCTACTAACTCATATGGAACTTTATAGCCAAAGTTATATAACTAACTTAATAGTGCTCCTATGACGTCTATCTATACATCTAGTTAAGTCGAGCATATAATCAAGCTCAGAGATACGCAGGTTAGCATGTTAACCTAGATTAGGGTATACACTGATGCTAGATAAGCATTTAATATAAAGGGAGAGAAAACTGGTTTATTATAGGTTTACCTATATTCTCTATGGCACATATCAAAATATTAATAAAGCTAAAAGATGCGAATGGGTCATTATTCACGGGCTTCAGCCTCCAAAGGCTTGGTTGCCCTACAACTGCTCAACTTGCTACGAATAGGAACATTAGTAGTTCAGAGAGTCAGATAAGCATTAATTATGAATAATCTAGGTCCTTGTGCCCTAGTTCTAAAAGTGAGTGCTTTACCTGAACTAAGTGTATAAGTGTGACCTCTGCCAGCAACTCATCAAGAATCATGCAGCAAGCAGATAATTGTACATTGCGTACTTTGTAAGGACACATCCACAACTTATACATATATATAATGCAAATATGTAAAATTATATTATTGTGCCTTAAAAATAGATAGCATCTATTTGCATATCTATACAACCCAGTTCTCAAATTTAGTATTTCAAATATGCTATTTAGGGACTAAATTAATTAGTAACCTAGTTTAATATTATCACCTGCATCTCAACATATATAAAGCTAAGGAGGATAAAGCATATTTGTGGGGTAATTACAAAAAAAAACATTAAAATATGCTTTGAGAATATCTCTGTGGCTAGTTTCTATGATGTACGAGTTACATATATAATAATTTATACCTAGAGTTAAAGCAAGCTACAATTTTAACTAGAGAATGACTGATTATTACAATATTAATACCCAAAATTAATCAGTAAAAATAATAACATGATCTCGAAACAGTGAGTGAGAAAAATAATAATTCAATTATTTAATATTTATTATTGTGAGTTATTTGGCATATTAAATACATATAATATTAAAATAATAAAAATTATAGAATAAATTGGATAGATTAGAAATAGGCATAAAAGATCGCAGAAAATTATACATTTAGTTTAAAATATATTATTAGAGTTTTACATTTTGACAGAGAATTCAATACCACAAGTTTTACAATCAGACAAGATTTAAACATTAGCATTTAACAGTTTTCTTTGCAAATTTTAGGAAAGGTGTTTGGTAAAGGCAGATTTAATAGCTAGCTTTTAAAAGAAAGAATTGAAAGTCACAATTTATAAACAGAGCTCTGAGTGAAAATTTATCAATTTACCAGCCTGTTGTTTTCATTGCAGTTTCTGGACACTCAAGACAATAAGTTGACACTTTTGGCGATGATTTAAAGTTATTGGAGGTTTTTCCATGGGCTGCTTTGCTGGTGTACGGCATTATGTTTTATCGGACCAAGGTTCTTTTTCCATTCCCAGTAAAGGGCAGGAAGTGGTGAGTGACTGCCTGCTCTACTCCATCATTTTAAAGGTGAAACGAACGTGGGTTCTGTTTACAATTCACTTATCATATATATATGATCGATTCTCAGCAACAAAACTTTAAGTATTTATATTCTTCTAATTCTGACCACCTTTATTTTTATGAGCTTGTCCATAGCTGAAAAGTCCATTTATTTATTCTAGAAAAATATATTTAATTGCTAAAGCTAGTAGAAAAACCCATTACTTCATCTTACAAAAACATTTTTAATTATGACAACTAATTTAGATTTTGTTTTTCTGCTTGTTTCCTCCTGTTTGTTGTGACAATGCTATAAAATTCTGTGAAATTGTTATTAACATTTTGGATTTATAAAATCAAGTTCACTCTATTTTAGAATTATTGCATGACCTAATTTAAAAGTTGTTTACAAAAATCAAAAGTTATTTTGGAAAAGTTACTTCGATAATTAGTAGAAAACTAATTTTATTACCATACATGCAGAATAACAATGGAAATGGCTGATATACATATGCGATTTCAATAACATAATAAAATTGGCTAAATAATTTAAACGAAAATATTTCTTAAACTAGAAATATTTATAAAATGGATATATATCTGTAATATATATGTATACTATTAAATTATAGACTTACCGTTAGCCTATACATACATTATTTTGCATATATAGTAATTTAAGGTTGTTTAAAGAAAATATTTCTTAAACTAGAAATATTTATAAAATAGATACATATCTGTAATATATACATATACTATTAAATTACAGATTGACCGTTAGCCTATATATACATGATTTTGCATATATAGTAATTTAAGGTTGTTTAAATGGGTACTCTGAGAGGGTTTAAACCTGGCATATAGATAGATGTAGGGGTAAAATATGTGAAACAGGCAGGTGGATAAAACTGACTGTTTCAATATATATATAAAGTATTTAAAATATTGTAAACAATTATAAATTGAATTATTATCAATAGATAAAAAGATAAATGTTATAGAGGAAGTATTAGTCAACCAAGTAAAGAAAGTAATCTATTGAAATAGAATAAAAAATAGATAAAGGACAGTCTTTTCTGCTAATTTCAATAGTAAGGAATGAAGGTATTTAATAAATATTAAAATTGCAATCTTTAAGAAGAACAAATCTGAAAAAGATTTAAATATTCCTTGGCAATAATTTATATGAATTTCCATATGTAAAAGAGAGAGAGTGAGAAATTAGAATGTTAACAAAAGGATAATATACTATGTAAACTTTATTTAGTAAGTGAATAAATGCATAATTAATAGACAATACTAACTATATATTGGCATTTGTATTTAATGTCGTTTCAATCGTACTTCAAACAATTAATTTTGAGAAATGAAATTAGAAGCTATTGATTTTTTTTTCACATATTTTATTTTTTGAAATAATTTTTGCATTTGTCTGACATTTGAAAAAGAATATTCAAAAAATCTTTTGTAATATACAAATATCAATTTGCTACATACTTTTTTTTTTTAAAACCAAGATTTGGAGATTTATTTAAGAAAATAAAATAAATTTTTGTTAACAGAAGGAAATATATCTTCTGAATTAAATGATATTGAATAATTGATGGACTTTTTTTTTTTTGATTGGTTGGTTATGCTGAAATCTCAAACAGAAATTATTTGTAATAAACACTTGAATTATTGAAATTCTTTATTCAAGTTTTTTAACTTGTTTAGTCTTCTATGATACTCTCTAGCTGACTGCTGCAGTCTATATTCATGGCTTTCCTTTTCAAACCTCTACAAATTCTTATGTGCAAAATCAGTGTCTAAATAAATAAAAAATATCAAAAATAAATTTTTCAATAGCATAATCTTAGTAAGATCTAATAAAAATATACCATAAGATAAAAATTTAAATCTTAAATTCATTCCTTCAAGGCATAATAATATTTTACGCATTTGACAATCTCTTGTCCAATCTTTGTTTATCATAATTAAAAAGGCTGTTTTTCATTAATAAAGATTGGTGTCTCAACTTCTGTCAAACTTAAAAAACATACAGTCATCAAGTGTCTTAGAATCATAATTTGTTACAATCAGAAATGATTTCTGACAATTAGCTATTTCAAATATGTATAGCAATAATATAATTAGCTTCATCAGGATTTTATATCTCATGAGTTTTTATGTGATTGATTTAAACACTAGGAAATAAAGTGAGTGATTAAAAAATAAATTATATTGTTATCAGTTATAGTTTTGCCCTAACAACAAAATCTGGTATTCAGTTTGAGAATGTTTTTTTCAGATATTTTTATTTTAAATACTCATATGAACATTCTTGTGTGATATGTTTTTTACTTATTCTTTTTATGAATTTGTTAAAATTCCTGAATCTTAGCTTCATCGTTTAATCATATTTATGTACATTAATTTGAGCATTATGCTTTCTTATAGTTATACATTTATATATAGCCAAGATTCCATTTATCAAGATGCTTTCTTCAGCTTTTGGAGTAGGGGAAAACAACCTGATTTGTTCTAATACGATACTTCTGATGCTGCTATTATCATATGCTTATTTTTATAGAATAAAATTAATGTAATCTCATATTTTTATAATCACTGGAAAATGCATTATTAGAAGAATATGGTTGCAAAATTAGAAATGCTGTTTGTTTTCTTTGCTAACTTTTTGGTAGTGATACTATAATAAAGCACCCCTATTTTAAAATTTCATGGGCCACCACTTTTTTTAGTTTCACCTTGCAAATATTGGCTTGATTAAATTTTCTCTTAATTATTTATATTGTTTGAGTTACTATCTACTGAAATTCTTAGCAGCAGATAAAAATTCATTTTTATTTTTTATCTGCTTGATTTGAAACTTTGTAATCCAGTTAGCAAGCAAGCATTTTTGAAATTTTTAAATATTAAATACCATGTAATTTACATTAATATATGTATAATAAGAAAAAAGATATTGATACATCAAAATTAAGGTTGTTCTGCCACATATGAAGGAAGTAATGGATAAAATTGTTAATGTTTTAAAGAAAAATAATATCCTAACAATTTATACTACATTTAAAAAAATTAATAAAGTAGTTCTATGCCCTAAAGATAAAATACCTTTGGCATGTCATGGTATATTTCATGTGGAATTTGTTTGCATTTTACATTGGACAGATAAATCATTGAATGAACATAAGAAAGGACGAACACATTTTGGCAGTTAGATGAAAATCTAATTCATCAGTCATTTATTCACACATTAAATTAACAAACCATGACATCAATTTTAATAATTCACATATTCTGGCAAAAATTGAACAATATGTACAGAGATTCCTAAGGGAAGCTATAGAGATTTTTAAAAGGCCTAAGAGCAAAATGTAAATTAAAAAAAAATTAAAAATATTTGGAAAAACTATTGGAGGATAAAATATTTTTTAAAACTTCTTAACCAATAGAATTTATAAATGAGGAAAAAATAACAAAAGAAAAAAATACTGATTTTAAATCTCATCACACACATTCTTGATTTGAGAAAAAAGAAGTTCTGAGGAAAATATTTGTTATCATACTGAAACATCAGCAATTTAGCTATTATATTTTTATTACACAGAACCTCCCAGAAATAATACTATGAATGAATATATATATATGTGTGTGTATGCAATTTAGATTTTGAAAATACTAATCTAGAAAGATATCAGGGTCTAATCACTGTGTATGAAACATATGTTATTTGATTAACATATATAAATAATTTGAGGATCCAGTCTTCTTCAGCTGCCTTGGTATAACATCAATCTTTCATACAAATATAATGACCACTCATTTTTATAAAAACTATCAAATTGTCTGCTGTGATCTTTTATACAAATCAATCTATTTACACATTAAGGGGAACAGTGATGATCTGGTAAAGATTGATTCCTTAAATGTAAATATACTACAGAGTTATTTGTCAAATTTTTTTCTTCTAGTTATAGCAACAAGAGTAATTGATGTTCCATGGGCTGAAGCTGACATTGCTCTATAGTTGGTTATATATATATATGTAATTATATAAAAATGCAGACATCGGATAATAATAATAATATTATTATTTATATATAAACTGATGTTTTGACCAGGTCACACTGATCAACAACTGGGTAATAAATATTATAAAATATTTGTAGAGATACTGTAAACACTATTGTATAATGATAATAAACATTCTATTAATAGAAATAATAACTATGAAAAATTATTTAGATTAATCAAAATAAGAGTCATAGATCACATGACCCAATTCTCTTAAGAAGATATAAACAATGAGCATTGCCAATTGCCCAACAAGCTTTGTGTTAAATGCTTAGCCAGAGAAAGCATTTAAAATATCTGTCAGAAACCCCCCCCCCAACCTCTGACCAAGGTTTCATGCTTTGGCACTCCTCAGAGAGACACTAAAGTTAGCTTCAGACACTAGATCTAAAAATACCAACCCAAAGCCAGCATTTATCTAAAAGTTATTTATTGAGTGAAAAATCTGAAATTTTCAGACACCTACATGTCTTCAAACCCAGCTATCCAACTCAATTAACTATATGGGCCTAAGAGATCTTCAGCCATACCATATAGTAGTAGTCTTAGCAATATAACATTGCATAAATCTTAAGGCAAAGACTATAAATAGTCAAAATAAGAGTCATAGATAACATGACCCAATTGTCTTAAGCTTGTAAAATATAAACAGTGAACATTGCTACCCTAGCACCTCTCTGAAGAGTGCCAAAGCATGTTCAGAGATTAGAATGGAGGTTTCCTGACAGAGATGTTTTAAATGCTTTTCTCTGGCTAAGCATTTATCACAAACTTTGTTGAGCAATTCGCAATGCTCATTGTTTAAATCTTACAAGCTTAAAAGAATTGGGTCATGCGATCTATGACTATTATTTTGACTATTTATAGTCTCTGCTTTAAGCCTTATGTGATGTTATATTGCTAAGACTGCTAATATATGGTATATGGCTGAAGACCTCTCAGCCCCATATAGCTATTTGGGTTGGATAGCTGAGTTTGAAGACATGTAAGTGTCTGAAAATTTCAGATTTTCCACTCAATAGATAACTTTTAGATAAATGCTGGCTTTGGGTTGGTATTTTTAGATCTAGTGTCTGAAGCTACCCTAGCACCTCTCTGAGTAATGACAAAGCATAAAATTATGGTCAGAGGTTGGAGAGGGTTTCCTGATAGAGATATTTTAAATGCTTTCTCTGGCTAAGTATTTATCACAAAGCTTGTTGAGCAATTGACAATGCTCATTGTTTATTTAGGTTAATGATTATAGAAAAATAGAAGGTAATTTGCATATATCATTATTCTGGCCTTCTGACATTGTTGGAGAGTGTCACATCTGGACAGTATTTTCATATTAGAAAACTCAATACTATGACCCATATCTATAACATGAAGAGTTAGGGCTGGTGGTAATGAGTATTTTTTAAATGCATTATCTATGTTCATCTCTTCTAGCATTGATGTGATGATTACTCATACTATATAAAAAGTTTTACAAATTGAATTTTATAAACTCCATGTGATTTAAGAGGGATTGAGTTTTTAGGTTTGGTTATAATGTTATTAATGCTTTGAATAGTGGTATATGCTGTTTTTATATTACAATCTCTTAGTATATGTCCAATATTATTAAACAAATGTAATGATATGTGCAAATTATTTTGTATATGCATTTTCTCTTTTAAAAATCATTAATTTAAATAATTTCTCATAATTATTATTTCTATTTTTTATTAATAGATGTTCATTAATGTCATAGATCAGTGTTTACAGCCCCTCTACAATTATTTTATAATATTTGTTACCCAGTTAATGACCAGTGTGACCTGGACAAAACATAGGTTTATATAGATATACATTTGTATCTGTAGCTTGATCACAGCATAATAGAAATAAACTTTTATACTATTGTAATACTGGTTGACTGAAAAGGATAATATACAATGTCCTTAATCTTTTTTCTCTAAAGTGGAAAATGTAGCCATATGGTGAAGAGACAAGAAAAGGAAAAATTAACAATCTGAATTTCAAGTTGAAGATCTAATAGATAGATTGAAAACTAATTAACATGAAAAGCAATATTATAAAGAGGATTGAATGTAAAGAAGAGATAATTTTTATATACTAGAGTTGAATACACATTATATTATGAAGACTTTTTTATTTAATATTTAGAATAATTTTGAAACAATGTCAGTTATCTGATAAAAATCATAAAACAATTGTCAATCAACATGGGAAGTCTGGTAAAACTGACAACTGATACAAATTTTTTTTTCAGTTTTAATCAGTGCCAGTATCTATGAGAAATATTTAGAAAATCTTCTAAAAGAAAATGTGGTCAAGCGTTAGTGGCTGAGTGGTCAGCACAGCTGCCTTATAAGCAGTTGTCCTGGGTTCACTCCCAGCTGATGCTTTGACATATGAAAAAAAAAAAAAAATGTGGTCATTTCTTTTGAAGAAAAAAATCAAAATATTGTGGCAACTTTTTATCATGGGTTGCTAAAATTTTCTTTGTCTTACCAGTTTGGTAATCTCTTCATGCTCATTTGGGATCAGATTTCAATTCTAGTTAATATATATTATACCTGAATAAAAAAATATTTTTTCCCAAGTTATCCAATGAATACATATTTAAATATTGACAGCAAGTAAAAACATATTAGAGTATAGGAATATCTGCAACTTAAACTAGTATTACACAAAATGAAGGAAAGTGTTAAGTTGAACCAATGTCCAGTAATAGTCATTTAAGCTTACATAAATGTAAAGATTCTATTCCAATAACCTGAAAGCTTATGTCTGGATAATGTGTCCAGAGTCTGTGAAACTTTGCTTTATTTCCAAAAATTACCTATTTTATTTTAAAGTTGTATTAATATATTATCTTAGAAAACGACAACTAATAAAAAAGAGATCTACAAAATAATTGAAATATGATTTATATGTATTGTAAAAAAGCAGCAAAGACACGAAGAAAAAAATATTTGTATACTGAGTACTGGGAAGGTATTAAAATATATTTATAAATACCATGATTGTAAGATATTTTTGATAGAAAAGTGTATGTGTAGTTAAAATTATACCATTGTTAATATCAATAAACAAAGTCATTAACGGAATATAAATGACAAGCGTGCATTAGTTCATTTTCTGTGGTTACTGACACACATACACATATCTATAAATATCAATTACTTGTTGTCTATATGATTCCCATACACAGGTTGCAATGCAATGACACCCAATAGTCTTCAACATTATCATCAGGAATTACTCATCCCCTTTGACTGATTTTAGTTATATGAGCAGACTCTAACTGCAAAACCAATTCCAATAGTTTAATCCATAAATGGTCAAACCCTTAATCTTACTAGAACAATATCATCGATATCATTGGCCCCACCACTCTGCACCATCCTTCAAATAATCATAATGCATATATTTATAGACTAACTTAATAAATATTATAAATTTATCCACTTTAGATTTTATAGAAAATAAATACAATAATGTACTATTATTGGAAATTTAAAGACTAAAAATATTGGACAGATGCTTAACTGAGAAATTTTTTAAAAAAATTTCAGTTTAGTTAATCATTTGGACTTGTTAATCTCAGGTTATCATTTTGTTGTTGGAACATCACATAATCTACCATACAACTAATGTTACAATTATATTTTTATTTAAATCAAATTTCTAATTATACTTATCTATTTTAGTTTCTTCTTTTTTAAACATTATTGATTTGAAAATATAAAACGATGTAAGTTTTTAAAAAATATCTGTAATAGTTATATAATATTCAAGGAATAAAGTGAAGATTGATAATAAATAACCAAATCAGCATTTATTTTTTACTTTTTTCAGCTGGGAATCAATACTTTTTTCTATTCTACCGCTATCATAAACCGTATGAAGAAAATAATAGTTGTGCGAATAGTTTCTAGGAAGATCATGTAATATTTAAACACCCAAATGGAACGTTGAGCTGTTAATTGATTCAAAAACTTTAGTTACTGAAGTTATCTTTCTATCATTTTTCTAAACCACTTACAACATTAAGGGTATGAATGTTTAGTTACTGAACTTATTTTTCTATCATTTTTCTAAACCACTTACAACATTAAGGGTATGCACGCACACACACGCGCTGATAATAAGTCTAAGTTTGATTTTGTCAAATTTAGAAACAAATGGCCGCGAATCGATTCCCTATTAATAGAGAAAAGTAAAAAAAAAAATAACATCAACTTAATTTAGTTAACTTTTATATTCAATCATTTACATTGATATTAGAATGTCGCATAATCTCTTCAGCAAATGACCACTAATTTAAATATATAATAGTTCTTGTTTTATTTTATTTTTTATGTACTTTTTTTAATATTTAAAGGATTTTATACTTTTAAATCAATAATGATAAGCAATTACTCGCAGTGACAGTGTTTATTCTGTATCAATACTTATTTAAAGCTAAAGCAAAATAAACAAAAGGAAAACATAAAAACCGTTCTGACAGATCTAGATATCGCACTTCCTTTGGTGGTAAAGTAAAAACCAATACTAAAGAAGGGTAGAGGATGAAAATGTGAAAAAAAAAAACCCTCTCACTATTAAGAGAGTTCTTTTTTTTCTTAAGAATTTATAAACTTGTTATAAATGAAAACACTGGAGATATTGATTTTGGTCTCAATAACGACTATAGTAGCTACTTGGACTAAGTCTGGATAAAATGTGATGCAGGCTTCCGTCTATAAACACTGAGACATACTAACATGGATCAAATGAAGGAAATGATACTCTGGCTGCTTTGAAACATCTGTCCCTGATAAGAGGATAAATCCAAAACAAATCAGTCAGAGAATTTCTTTTTTTTTTTCAAAGAAAAGTATAAAAAAATATAATTTAAACCATTTTATCATTCTGGCTTTATTTTTTATCAGCTAAAAAAAAAAAAAAAAAACTTTTTTTTTACAGTTCACAAACTGCCATAACTCCTAATTCGCTCAATTGAAATACCAATAATCTTACTATTTTCTTCACGCTATTTATCCTTAGGCCATAATAAATCTTTTCTCTCTCTGTAGATTTATTTTAGAAATTATGAATAACATTTCAAAATCTTTTATTGGATGTATATATTATAAAAAATGAATTACTTTAAAGTCTATACAATTTTTTTATCAATCTTTATAAATTACTGTGTGTATTTCTGTCTATATACATACCAACTATTTCTGTGTGAGGTAGTTCACGGATTCTTAGTTGGAAAGCGAATTTAAAATAAAATCTTAACAAATGTCATCAATTAGCAGTCGAATGTATTGGATGATTATGTTAAGTTTTTGCCCATCGGGAAATTGAGAACTAAATAGTAGAATTTTATAAGTGTGCAATAATGGTAGATTATTCTAATAAGAAATTGTCTTTTACTTTGTAGCTACATCATAAGCTCTAATGAGTCCTTATGTTATTTACACACTTGTGCTGTAGAAATCTGCTTCTCTAGCTTTGCTATTTGAAAAAGTTCCTGTTTTTTTTTCTCCTTGTATGCAGAAAATATCAATGTTAATAAAAATTAATTTCATTATTTTATATAAATATGCATATTACACCTTTCCTACATGTCATATACACCTTAATGATTTTAAACCACATTCAATAACTAAAGTTCATATTTTTTAATTATTGCTTAATGGAGGCGAAAGAAAATTAGGGAAAAGAAATAATTGTCATGCATATACTTTACTTATAATTACTTGAATATACATTTATACACTTAAAGAACTAGAACAATCCAATACTGTTTAAAAAAAGATATGATAGCTGTATATATTTGTCTCTCCTCTAAAGTTATTACTGTTAACATATTAATAATTTTTATTAGCGATTTATATGTAATTATGTGGGAGGAAAACAACACATTCATACATGCGCTATTGGTATTAAATGAATAAAATAACTAGTAGTGAAACGCAGATAATAATAAACAGAGTGAGGGAGGATGGTAATGAAAATATATATTTGTTAGCATATGTTTTGTGAGCAAATACTTTACAGAAAAATAAATGAGTAAATAAAAAAAACTTAATATTCGTGCATCACTATATCTACTACTTGTGCTTTGGTTTATCCTAATTTTTACTGATATTATTTAACAAATATTCAACTGGAACTCCATAAGCACCAACTGGTTCCTTTGCTACAGATGTGGAATTAACAGAATGGATTCTATCTGTTCCCTCTGTCAAATACATGATGAAACTTTTGATCATCTGATTCATGTGTGTCCTGGACTTTGGAAAGCCAAGAAAGTGATAATAAACAACCTCAAAGTAAATTACTATCTTGTCACCTCGCTGCAAGATAGTATAAAATCTAGGTCGATATCAATCATAAGGCTTTCAATATTCCTTAATTATGCCCTCTGGACCACCCGCTGTAATAAAGTGTTTAATTCAGCATAGATTCAGGAGGATGACTTTATAATCAAAAAACTCATTAGGATTAAACATCGGGATAAGTTATTAGTTCCTAACTTCAGATTTACCCAGACATGGAATCAGATTATGCTGACAGAATGATACCTTGTATTATATAGTGAAGATCATGAACATAGTTTAACGTGTAGCTGAGTACAGCATCTCCCAAGACTGTTTGGGTGAATTATTAGTCTACATGCTTGGTAGCAGTAGATATGGTTTATATATTATTTTTTTGCATGATTACTAGTACATTTTACATTTATCATAATGCATAGCATAGATATTTTACACATTTTATATCTTGTGATTAACATTTGTACCTTTTATCCCTATTTACACATTGTATCATTATATTTACTTAATAAATTATTGAGATATATAAAAAGTTTAGCTCTGGTGAGAATCTGGGCTTAAAATCTAAATATCAATGAATTGACAACAAACAGTTAATTTGAGTATATTTGAATATGCACTATATTAAATAATTTACCTAATAAACAAATATATTAGTATATCTAAATGATAGCCAAGTATTGTTTTCAGTTATATTCAATTTAGAAACCTCTAGAAGTTTACTACTAAATTGAAATGGGCAGGGATTATTAGTGATATAACGTATAAAACTTCAATCATTATTGATATTCTTGCATTGCTTGATATCCTCTAACATAATTTATTCTAATACATATATATCTTTCATTCTGTGTTCCAAATAATGTTAATAAATTAGTGAATAATTCTAAAAAATGTCTTACCTGGCAAGCAGAAAAGTAATGTTGTATATCAAATTTTTTGTGGATGTATGTTATCATATATAGGTTAATTAGGGTGCAGTATTGAAAAAAGATTAAAGGAGCATGAATTGTTACATAAGCATATATGAAAAGTAAAAATAATAGTGATTTAATGACTGTTTCAGTTTTCTTTGATCATGAAAGAACATATAAATATAAATTTAAGTTTGATATTGAAAATGTGAATAATCTTCATGAAAAGAGAAACCATAATAAAAAAAAAAATTAAGGAGAATTTTTTATAAATAGGAATAAAATGAATTTAATTAATAGACAAGCTGCTAACATTAAAATTCAGGATTCATGGCATTTGAGTTGATGATGTTTACTTCCATTTTGTTATTTGAATTTAATGGCAGTTGAGACAGGTTAAGGAATTAACCAATAGTATTTCTGCAGGTTGAAAGATTGTTTATAATAGTTTATTACTATTATATTTATTACTTTTATTGTTATTACAATAGTTTTTTAATTAACAGACATTTTATTTGTGTGTATATATATAAAAAAACAAAAAAAAAAAGACTTATAAATCCAATAAATAATATTATATTTCAACCAGAGGACTGGTTTTCATCAGAAAGAAAAAAAATACACAGTAAAATTTTTGATTATCGCCATTTTACTGTGTATTTTTTTTCTTTCTGATGAAAACCAGTCCTCTGGTTGAAATATAATATTATTTATTGGATTTATAAGTCTTTTTTTTTTTTGTATTTATATGTATTTCCTTTGGTTAGTTTGTTATATATTAATATTTTGATATATATATATATATATAAGGGCATTGCATAGCTTTGATACTAAAAAGAAGATGGAGAATAAAATTAACAATTCAAGTATTTATAGAGTAATTTTACCTTATACTAAAGGAATCACTGATAAAATCCATAGAAGAGTATCTAATTTTAACATCAGGATTTTCCACTAGCAAAAAAAAATTGGTGATTTTTTTCATAAACAGAGTACTTTTGGAATATTAGGAGGTTATGTAATTCCATGTTTACAGAGCTCAAAAAGTTATGTAAGTCAGTCTAATAGACAAATTAATATCAAAATTAATGAACATAAAAATGCCTTTAATCAGAAGTTAAATAGCCTTTACTCCACATTTTTTAGAAATTAGTCATAAGCCTGATTTTGATAATACTAAAATACTTGTTAATTTGGAAAAGTATGATTTGAGAACTATGAGGCAGTCAATTAAAATATTAAAAAGACCAATTGATTTAAATAGAGATGATAAAGCTCAACTTATTCCAGTTTTATGGAGACCATTTATTTTATGTCTTCTAATATAAACTTGAAATCAATTAATGGTAAAACTAAAAAAAAATAAACATTTTGTTAATTTCACATATTCTGAATGCTCAATGACTTCATGCTTAATCTCATTCTTTACTTCATACTTACTCTTATTATTATTATTTGAGATCTAACAGTTTTTCTTTGAAATGTTAATCTTGACAATGGTGGACGCTATTTTGTCAACATATTGGGAATTAACAATACTAATACATAGTTTAACCCCAAAACTATTTTATTTACATCATATAACCATGAACACATTATATATATATATATATATCATTGTGCCATGCATTAATGTATATATATATATATATATATATATATATATATATATATATATCATTGTGCCATGCATTATCAAATCGCCTTACACAAAGACTGCTGTAATGTAAAATTGTATATATTAAGCACAACAAATATATAAATGTGCTACATTAATAATGGAAGTTGGGTCTGAGCACTAAAATACCCACACACACCAATTTAAAGTAACACAAAATTGACACAGAAATATTGTACATGTATAATAAACTCATGTATTTTTTCTTTTTCTTTTTTGTATATTTTTATAACATGTTATTTTATGTATTTTGCTTTTCTCTGAAAAATTCAAATAGAGAAAGGCAGGCTTTATTGAACTAATGGATCAAATGTTGGAACATATTAGTGAAATAAATAATTAAAGCAATTGTTCCAACATACTTGTATATATATTTTTCATTTTTTAAAATTACTTTTCTAAAAACTAATTTTATTCTGTAAGCAAAGAATGTTAATTGCTTTTGCAAAAATCTGACCAAAAGCAAAATGTTTGATAATGCTATAATTAAAATGTTATCTTTTTTTATTTATTTATATAAAATAAAAATTCTTTTGAATAATAATAGCTGTAATCAAGTGGTCTGAGTATTCAAGATGGAAACCAAACATATCAAACCCTGCTATGTAGAGTTTAACTGGGAAAACCCATAAGAAATGTTATAATCTAAATGATAAGCTAAATTAAAAGGATTGGCTGATTCATACTTCTCAGGGGGGAAATCTGAATTGGTTTTTATGAGTGGGATTGATAGGTTTTAGTCAGTGCTGTGAGATTCATTCTTTCTTTGGCAGTCATTCTGGGCAAGTCATTCACTACTTTGGCTCCAGAATTCTCCAATCAACTAGCTACAAAGAAATTAATTTATGGAAAAGACTACTGCTGATATTTTCTAAGAAATCCATTATACAGTTCTTTTAAGAACTCTTGATTTCTGAAGGATTTAATGAAACAGTCAAGATAGCAAATGAACATTTAATAAAAATTACTATAATATATAAAAAGAAGAAAATATGAAGCAATCTACCAGAGCTTCCACTAAAATGACTGTGGGGTAGAAAACCAGCCAGTCCACCTGCCCTTTCTCTGTCCAAATCGCCAAGATGTGATCACGCCAGTTCCAGCTGGCCATGATGACGACAACAGCCACCTTGTCTATACCCGAATGAGATGAAATCATCACCACACAGCTAGTTGAATTGAAGCCCACTCAGAGCCCAGAGGAAAAAAATGAAGATGCCTACATAAGTTTATTTTACAAATATTTTATTAATATTGAACTAATTAACTATGATATTTCCGATTAAATATATTATTATTTTTTATTATTATTAATCATTTAAAAAAGAGAGAGAGAGAGAGAATTGTCTCTAGCATATATATATATATATATATATATATGCAATAACCATAAATTATTATATATATATATATATATATATATATATAAAATTTATGGTTATTGCAGGCATAATGATACAGCTTTTACTTAAATCTGTTAGTTCATGTTTCTTATTTCAAATTCTAGTATTTTCAACAAAGGTTGCAATTAGATTCTTTTTTGTTGCTATTTGTTTTTCTTCTTGTCCTTACTCCTAAAATTTGTTATACATGTATAAGAATTTATCGCAAAAGGCAAATAGATACAGTACCTTATGTTGAGTACTATATGGTATCTGAATTAACACAACCTTATTGACTTGTTGAAAAATATGAAATTAGTGAAATATTTCATAGTGCAAAAATATGTATGCATAGTTTTTTCTTTTTATTACTATATTTGCTATCAATAAAAAAGGTTTTAAAGTGCTGAGTAAAAGTGTATGCCTATATGACTGAAAATCTCTTATCTAAAAATATCTGTACATCAAATCACACAAAATATAACATTTCTACAGGGTAAAAAGCTCAGACCACTTCCATTCTTTATGAAACATTGTATTGTAAATAGCTTTAGGGGTTTATCTGTTTTTGTATTCATTTAAATTGTATTTATATATTTATCTATTTAAAAGCAATCAAATATATATACGGGTTGTGATAATAATTCATTTATTTTTATATCATTAGTATGAAACGGTGGTGGGTATTTGAGATTAAATAAATATTTAATCATAATATTAAACTTCTTTCATTTTCATATTATTATTTATTTGATAAAATGTATTCTTTCCTTATCAACCACGTACCTGTAATAACCATTTAACTTACCCAGTGAAGACCCTAGATGTAGAGTACTGAGCTAGCCACATGGGATATCGCTCTACTGGAGTGGTAAATCTTATTCTCATGCTCTGCTGGACATATGGTATTGCACACCCTTCTAGGAGGAGGAAAAATTCATTTTTATTCTTTTCTAGAAGTGGCACACAAAAGCTATCTTTAAATAGACTTTTCAAAGGTGTGTAATTGCCATAAGTCCTAAACATTCGGGTGTTCGAGTAAGATATCAACTAAAGGGGGGTTTGAACTGGCAGAGTCTGGTTAATTCACTCTTTCTATCAGTTTAGCTAGAAGTACCAACATATATGAGTACAGATAATCGGCTAAATTGGTATCCATTTCTTTCTCTGTAAATCTTGATCACTTCATGCTCAGTGCAAGATTAGAAATAGAATTCCGCAGGAGAGTATGGTCCGGTACAGTATATATATATATATATACACACACACACACAAATAAAATGACCATTAATTAAAACATTGTAATAAAAATAATAAATATACAGTCTTTTAATCCACAAGAGTACTTTTGGTTAATTTATAACCTTCCTCAACTGCCATTAAATTCAAAAAACATAATGAAAGCCAATGTCATCAACCCAAATTCTAACATTGAAATTCGGGATTCATGGGATTTGAGATGATGACATTTATTTCCATTATGTTTTTTGAATTTAACATCAGTTGAAAAGTGTTAAGGAATTGACCAAAAATATTTCTGCAGATTGAAAGCTGGAATATAATAATTAATTACTGTTATATATATATATATATATATATATATATATATATATATATATATATATATATATATATATATATATATATATATATATATATATATATATATATATATATATAAAAAAAAATAAAGACTAAACAATAAAAATATAATATTCAACCAGAGGACTGGTCACAGAAAGAAAAAAATACACAGTAAATGGGATAATCAAAAATTACAGATTATCGCCATTTTACTGTGTATTTTTTCTTTCTGATGAAAACCAGTCCTCTGGTTGAAATATTATATTATTTATTGGATTTATAAGTCTTTATTTTTTTGTGTTTTTATATGTACTTCCTTTGGTTAGTTTGTTATATATTAATATTTTGATATATATATATATATATATAAACCTATCAGTAGAAGCACTCACCAATAAAGAGAATGCACCATTTTGGGAGTGGACTGCCTCAGGATCAATGACGATGGGACATATCATATCAACAATAATTGCCAGGGTGCCAAATTAAAACTTTAATGAAACTTGGAGAGGAAGAAAATTTAAACTCAATTCCCCCCCTGTAATTTCCATCTCTCAGCACACTTTCATCCATTTACCATCAAAGTCACAAAAAATTTTAAAGAATTAAAATATTTTATGCCCATCATCATCCTCCCAATCCATCCCTCCATCACATTCGCATTCATAGGTCATTTGTACTACTATTTCACTTCATTCTAAAATTTTCCATCTTGCTAGTTTTCTTTCCCCTCTGATAATCTTTCCTCAGGGCTTTAGAATAGTAAGGCATGAAAAACCATACACTCTGTTATGAATTATTGTTGATAATTAAATACTATCCCGGTGATTACATCCATCGTTGACCTTGGCTGAATCTAACATGGCCAATGTCCTCTTACTCTAAATCTCCAATAATTAAGCTTAAGTTTTAAATGATAATAGCACTTTGATAACTAAAGAAAAATTATTAACAAGTTTATCTGGGAAGGTATTTGAATACAGTGGATGGATAAAGGATTTCATGTCCACCCACTGCACTCTATATCACACAATAATTCTACTGCATATTATAAATCTTTAATCTAAATGTGCTAAATTATGCTACTAACATTCTAAAATTGTGAATTGAATTCTGCAGTGTTCAAAGAATTTTATAAAATAATATTTTAAATAAATTTTACCTGGTATGATTTAACCTAGTAAATCATCTTTCAATTTTAAGTGATAGTGTATCGGTGCATGACTGGGATTTCTAGAATATCTTAGACCACAAAACAGTGAGACATAGACAAAAAGTTTATTTAAAACAATAATTTTATTAACAAAGACAAAATTTAAATAAAAAATCTACATTATTTACAAGGTCCCACATAGCTTTCTCCTGTTCTTCAAACGTATATATATATATATATATATATATATATATATATATATATATATATATATATATATATATATATATATATATATATATATATGTATCATATATATTGATATAGGCACATATAATTTTTATCTAAAATTATTATTAAAGTAATCTTTCATAAAAGAAAAACATAAAATTAAATGTTGAAGAGTTTATTGCAGCTTGTTTTCAAAAAAGATAAGAATCAAATAGGTTTCTAGCGTTAGTTTTGAAATAAAAAAAGCTACAATTAATTAATCAGAAGGGGAGAGGGGTGTTTCGTTAGAGAAATTAAACTAAGGGTTATAAAAGGAAGAAAAGAGTTTTTATTAGTATTCGTAAAAATATAATTTAAAAAGTTAAAACATACAAATCTCTTTTCATTCAAGTTTAATTAAAGAAAAAAATAATGTTAAAACTAAATAGTAAATTGTATTAAAAATATATGTGCGTATATATGTGCGATTTGTAAATAAATAAAATGTATGTGAAATAAAAGAAGATTATCATTAAAAACACGGCAATAGCTATTAATAAAATAAAACAACACGTTTTATTGCATGGCTATTACTAATTAAGCAATCTTCCAAAACACGTTTATCAAATGATTATCATTGGAATTTGACAACAGATCTTTGCCGGAGATATTAGAAAGACAACAAGGCGCAGGTATAAATAGACCTTTTTTTTATCGGACAATTCATTCCACAAATTAGTTGAGACATGTCAGTTCACAAATTTATTGAGTGAGTGCAGTTCAGAAATTAATTGAGCAGTTAACAAACAAAATGCAGTGTTGAGAAGATCTTAGGAATGCACATTTATCTCCAGCCCAGATATCCTAGAAAACAGCAGGTCTGCCCGTGAAATAATGTCAGCTTAACATCTTAGAAAATCTCCGTCAGTATTTAATTGTCTCCAATAGTAATAATCGTGAAACTCATCCAGGAAAAGTCCCAGCCAGCTGGAAGCATTCATACTGGAAGAAACAACAAACAAGAAGAAAACAAAGTGTTAAATCTATGTTCAAAATCCTAGGTAAAACATTTGCTTATTTTCGTTTATACTGTAATAGCCATTGCATTGCATTAATTCATACGAATCTTTCAAGAGTCTAATTATATGAACTTTATATCATACATAAATGAACTATTTATATGTGTGATTAAATTTCAAATGCTATGTAATACTTTATTATTATTATGTGCGTACATGAGTTAATATGTGCATGATCATTATATCAATATTTATTAGTTAAATTAGAGTGTTCTGTTATTAAATCTATAGGAATATTTAAACTATTTAGAAATGTTAATTTAAAATATGCGTGTGTTTTATTAGAATTATAAAATGTTTAAATTTAGTAAATAAATGTTAGTTAATAAATTATCTTAAAATTAAACTTTATTTGTTGGTCAATTCTTTTTATCAATTCCTTTTATCAAGTCTTTTAACCACTAATTATGTATAATCTATTAGTGAGTACAAACAGCTGAGCTAGTCATGGAGTTAGGCGTTGAGTTAGTGGCCATTGCTCAAAGTGCGTTATTTATTCATCCTTGAATAGATAGCTGGCGCCCGTGTTTATACACAAACAAAAAAAAAAGTGCTTTGAACTTGGTGTTGAACTCAACAGCCGAGAAGAAGTTATGTCCTGGAAATGTAACGCTAGTTATATATTTTATAGCTATCGTTTGGGCATACATACTCTCCGTGTATGTTCTTCTCTGCCTAAGAGGCCGGTGTTTCGAATTAACATATTCAAACCCGGTTTAATATATATATATATATAAATTTTTATAGCAATAAATAGCTGATCTTGCTACACTATAAAATAATAAATATCATTAATTCTTACTGAACTAGGGGTTTACAATTGCTATGGAATAGAAAAATAATTATACATGTTTACTTCAACAATTCTTAATATTGAGATATAATAAATATCAAATTTCTCCCTATATTTTTATGCTTTCAAATAAATGATTTATTTTATGATTAAACATATGGATTATGAAGATAACTCTTTATATGATAAGGACCTAGTAATTTACACTAATTAGTTCAACTTAATATGCCTCAACTATATGCTTTAAATTGAACATATTTTATTTATGGCTTACCCTCTCGTTAATTAAACTATTAATCAAGTGTTTAAGAATCAGTACTCAGATCGATCATTCTCTTACATGCATACAATCATACTAATCTCCCTACAATAATAATACCTTAGTTGGCTTACCATTTCAGTGGAGTTCTCAGCTGGTTGGAAATATCACTTTGGATACGCACTATTTACCATTGTTACTTCCCACGTTTTAATTCTTAAATTTAATATTTAACTAAATCATAATTCTTGGCTCTTATTAGTGAAATAAAGCATTTAAATAATGCAATGTCTCAGTACAATAAATCACACAACCCACACTCATCAAGAAACATCAAATTAGTTTTACAACCCTGTAAACAACATTCATAACTTATATATTTCGTCCTTTATATAATCTACACCCATAAGGAAACAAAGTCAGCATTAACATGAGGGTTGGCAAAGACCCGAATAAGAGAAAAATACCTTTTCCATTAAGGTTGGGGTATGCTAGGATTCATCACTAGTCATACAAAGATACATGGTTGTGCCTAACACACTCTGGCCATCAATAAAAAAATTATCTTACGGTGTAGAAATAACGAAGTGGGAAACTCATCCACTAATTCTAAATACTTCCTAATTTTTTATTAAATATCTTAGTAAGTGAGCTAATGTACAACTTCACTAGCTAGATGGTGATTTTTTAACCAATCACATATATAAGGGTCTCACACTAATTTGTACACATGTATAAAATTTTACACTTAAACTACCTCCACAAAATATTGCACTGACACATGAGCCAACAATTTTCTAAGCATCAATCAGCTTATATCAAACTTAATTTAACTTTTATGATAATAAAATAAGAAATGTGTATCATTTGCATAATCATCTTTCTGTACTTTTGGAACATAGTTATTGTATTTTATCCCCACATGCATTCCATCTTGAAACATAATATCTATATGCATAAATATTTAATAATAATATCTGATCTTTAAAACACTTTGTATAATAAACGTTCTTATTTAGATCTTTCACTCTTTTAATTAAGGGTAAAGCATCAATTTAATAGTTGAATAAAGCATATTTCAAAAATTTATACTAACTCAACTAATAAAAACATTTAATATAAGTTAAATTCAAACTTAGGCATATGATTACTCTTTTGCTAATCTATTTAAATTTAATATGAGAAAGATAAGAATAATAAGTAATAAAATTATACTTAAACAGTCCTCTTAAATTGTCCCCTGGATCTTTCTTATATAGCTGCAAAACTCATTTAGTTTTGTGTTTTGTTTTACTTTGTTTTGTTCTGGGTGTACACATATTGAATTATATAATCTGTTAGAAAACTTTTAATACTTTTAGTGGAATAATCCTCGAGGTTTATTATTTCTGTTTGAAGTTTTAGCACATAATCCTTTTTTTTTTAAATGCGGAAAATTTATTAATCCAAGGTCTTTGTTTTTATGAAATCACATTAGATATTGTTAATCCTTATGATTGAATGCAATAATTTTTCATTTCATATTAAATTATTTATTCATTCTGGATTCTTTGTATTTGATTACATTTCATAGTGGAAGATAACCAGCTTACTGTTTAGATGTACACGTTGGTTTCATGTAGCTTCACTGAAAGAAGTCTATTTATCTACCTATTTCTCCATAAATTTTCAGAATATTCCTTTAATTTTGTTATAGGTTGGTAGCATTTTTATTTAGTTACTAATGTTATTTCTTTTCTTTTATTTGTCATTTATTTTCATTGATGAATGGTTACTTTAATTCACAGTGATACCATGGGTATTTCAAATAGGATTTAACATATAACGCTAGCATTGGAATTCAGTCCCACACTTATTTTTAATAAAATTAAAAATTATTTTCAAAATTTTTGATAATACAAATAATCAGATCGATCTGTTTTAATAAATACAAATTTCAAATACAGATTCATAAAATACAGTGTTTCTTCCAGCAAAGTTTTCTCTGTGGTTTAAGCTTCATTGTTTGCCGATTGCTAAAATTGCTTATAGTTGTATGGAAAAAAATCATGAAATTGGTCAATTTCAGGAGAAACAAGTATATGCCTAATATAAATTTTTAATCACTGATCATTTCTTACAATATTACTAAATTTTTGACAAAGTTTTTCATTCAGAAAAAGAACCAGAAAAAAATATAAGATAATTTAACCTGACGAAGTTCCTCTAGACAGACTGATGATGAAGAGCCCCTCCTAAAGGACGGGTTGACCTTTTATACTGTCTGGATCCGTCCTTTCAATTCCTGAATGATTGACTTGCCAAACTAATTATATCTAAATTTTAACTGGTTGATTACTATTATTTTACAAATTATTTATTCACACTTTTTACAAATATCACTTGGTTTTCTTAAAATTTTTCCCCGCATGTGGAAATCCCTCTGAAAGAATAAAAATGGACGTTTTTAATAAAATTAATTACTGCATAGCAACCTGATTTTAAACCGAGAATTCTGAATGGGAATTGGCTGCTATGAATGAGATATTCAAACAAAATAATAATTCTTTAAAAGAGCTTTCCACCGAGATCCCACATTATTTTTATTGATTAGTAATTAATTGTATAATTAAAATTTATAATAAATTTTACACATGCACTTCTACACACACATAAAATTCTATTTGAACTGATTGTTTAATACTTTGATTGATTCTTGATCTTTTCTTAGATAATTTGCTTTTATTTAAATTATAGCATTATAATTCACTGTTATAAAAATATGATTGTTTACTCGTCACTCTCATGAAGTTAACTTTCTTTTTCAATCTCCAAACTATTAATAATATTAATTAGTAAAATATTTTGAACAAATAAATTTCTCAACTATAACGGTTTCTGATTTAATATTACTTTATTAAATTAATACTAAAATAAAATAATCTCTGTTTATAAAACTTTATGAATGAATTTTGGTTTGTGTGCTAAGTAAATTACAAGTAAATCTATTGAAACATTTATTTTGATTTGACTTAGCACTGTATAAAAAGCTTATATATTACCATAAAATATATCTTATGAGGAATTTTTTAATAAACACTGTCATAAATAACTCAGCTTAAATTAATGGAGCTTTGGTCAAAACCAAAGGCTACAATATATATATTCAGGAAGTTGGGAAGTCTGATCTTAATATCATAATTATTTATGCAACAAATTATATTAAATATATTGCTATCCAACAAAAGATGTGATGTAATGTATTACGACTTCTCCTTAAACGAAGTCACGAATATCTCAGCAATTATGCCCAGATAAACCTGTTAGCCACTTTATTTTACATTCCCCACTCTAAATTTACCCATAATCTGCTCTATCCCATTTCCACAACATAATCTTTGTCAACTCTATAACCTTTATATCTAAATCCCCCTTATCTTTTCCCAAACCCAACATAAAAACCAATAATTCACTTTCTGTATAATCACTCTTTTCATATTTATTTTTCCACAACTTCATTATATGTATCTTTTCTGTTTTCAAACATTTACATTCAATTAACAAATGCCTAATATTTTCTAATCCTTCCTTACATAATTTACAAAATAAATGCAGCCTTCCAGCAGCCACCTTTTAACTCTACTTTACTACAAAACTATGAGAATGAAATTGAAAACACAATAATATTTTCAATCTAAGCTCAATAGCTTATATAGTCATATGGGTCTGAACTCAATTCAGCACCTAAGATCTAGGTGCAATGCTCTCAGATCCAAGGCTCCTCACTGATGATGGCCACAAGCCAGAAACTAGTCTGGGGATATTGGATGAGTAGGCACTAGATATGGATTTTATGCACAAGCCTTCTGGCATCCACTGATTACTCTGTTTGGCACAGGGTGGTACTACTGTATGGAGAGTTTTGTCTTTGTTTACAACAATTATGTGCTAGTATAGAGATGGTGATCATGTGATTGCTATCCAACCATAGACAGAATGATTAATAAAGACTCAATGTTATTTATTTAAGAGAATCAAGATGTAAAAACAAACAAACTAACAAAGATATGATTTATATACTGATTTGTTTTAAGGTATTTAATTCAATTAATCAAACAGCTCTGGGGTAGTGTTTAAAATTAATTATTTACTAAAATTTACTTGTGTTATACAATTTCTATATTAACAAATGACAGTTAAAAAATCTATTCCAACTTTATTTTCAGTTTTATAACAATGATCTTGGGAACTTTTTATAGGCAATTACATGAGTCAGGAATCAACTTTTTGACTTGTGGATTTTAAATATTCCAATGACTGGGCCCTACTTTAACTTCAACAGATAGACTACATTTGAATAAAATTATGCATTCTTGACTTCTTGGCTTACCATATACTAGTGATTTTGCAATTCTTTCCAATCCACAAGTAATCTTCAGAATGTAGTTAATGTTTTAAATACAACAAATGATGGTTTTGATTTGAGAGATAATGTTCAACAAACTCAAGTTCTTTATCAGCCAGTTATGGATTAAAAATCTTCAGCAACTTTTAGGTTAGATGTTTATCAATTTAGGAATATAAACAATTCAAATATCTTGGTTGCCTTTTAAGTAAAAAGATGTTCTTCAACATTAAGTTACAGTCTAGACTTCAATAAGAAGCTATTGCTTTTAACATATTAAAAAAATAGGTTGTTTTATTACAGTGACAATTTCTCAGAAGAAAAAAATGGTTTGATAATGATTAACACCTACATATACCATGGTCAGATAATTAAGACAGATGGAAACAAAATACATAAAAATAATCATAGAATTAAACTTGAATGTAGTGCTTTTGGTAGAAAAAATTTAATAGCAAAAGAAAATATGGTTATGTGTTTGAAAAGGCAGGTTTTTAATAGACATGTTTTACCAATTTTTGTTTATGGATCTGAGATTTGAAAACTTAATAGAAGAGCAATACAGAGACTTCAGACAACTCGATGAAGTAACAAGAATTTTAAAAAAGACATACATAAAGAGAACAAACAAATAACAAACATCACTGAAACATTTAAAAAATGGAAATGGAGCTGTGCTGAACATATTGCTAGAAGAGACAATAATAGATAAAGAGTTGAAATTTTAAACTGTATACCAAGATATTAGAAAAAAACCTAGAAAGAGACTACATGTGGATTGGATATGTGAAGTAAGAAGCTTTGCTGCTGTATTGTGGAGAAGAAAAGCTATGGATCAGAGTAAATGGATTAAACTTGGAGAGACCTTCATTCTATAGTTGACTGTGAATGATTAAAAATGATGATAATGTTTGAATGTAGAACTGTTATTTTACCTAATATATTATTTGAAAGTGAGATTTGGATGCTTTAATAACATAGCATAAAGCGATTTAAAAATCTTTCATTTAAGAATGATCTGTAAAATTCTAAAAATACATTGGCAAGGCCATAAAATTAATCAATGTATTCTTCATCTGGTGAGGTGTGATACTATAAGGTCTAATATTATAAAATCTCATCTACATTGGAGTAGATATATGAAAGCAATGAATAATATAAAGTATTTTATGATAAATCTGAAGAATGATTTTTATGATAGAGTCAATCCTCATTTAAGTTATAAAGATTATCTCAGTCACTCAAAAGAAGTGCAATATTAATTACTTATATTGCTGAGGATAGATTATAATGAAGAGCTAAATTAGACAAGACATTAAAATATTAAACTATTTTTGCTGTAGAAGAGGATAAATGATTATCTCTCTAAAATATCAAACAAAATAAATAAAAAATCAACTTGTTCTACATATAGACACATACATAGTTCACAGATTGATTTTGTATAATCATTACAAAAATATAGTGCATTATTACTGTCAATGTTTGCATAAATTGGATAGTTATTAACCATGTGGTTCATGATTTATGTTCATTCACAAACTATATAAGACAAAAGCAGCTAGAATACAATATTGTAAAAAGTTCCACATATAAAATAAAAAAGTAATTGAAAAAATGTATTCATAAGCTTTTTTTTTTTAATTAAAAACTTTATTAATGATATTTATACATAACTATCATATATAATGAGCAAATGTAAACTCTCCACAAATGAATATATTTTTATAATAATATTTTTTTATTATTAATCATCATCATCATTTTCTAGATGTTGTTCATGTCTCATTTTCTATATTTAAAAAATATATGGATCTTTGGTTACAAGGTTGCATTTTTATCTATTATTATATCAACCCTTGTAAATTTATTTACTATATGTTTTTGACATGATTAATATGTATATATCCTTTTAGTGTAATTAATTTGGAAAGCTATTTCCTACAATTAAAAAAATGTTTTCAACTTTGGTTATCTTATTATATGAAACTATTTTTACTCATTATTATTATTGTTATTTTTGGACTAACATTTGTAAATATATTTACTATATGTTTGCACAATTTGATAACTATTATGAATAACTCCTCATATAAGTATCTTCTTGTTTGAAGTTATTTTATTTTTTCCATATTGTGTATCTAATAAATAGAGATACATTTTTTTATATTAAATGCTTTTATTTACTGTGCACTAAAAAGTAAAAAAAAGGAATTATTTTTTCAACCACAATGAATTTGAAATAAAATCATGGGATGAGAGAATCCAGAAATTAGTTAAGTTAATCATGTGTTATGAAAAATAGTGATTGACTTAATTAATTTCTGGACCTCCCTCCCATGGCTTTATTTCAAGTTAAATCTAAAAAACCCAATTGTGGTTGAAAGAACTTTTTTTTTCCCTTTTTAATACATAATAAATATAAACATTTAATATTAAAAAATACCTTTGTTTATGTTTAACTTTTTAGTACTGGCAAAGTAAATAAAAGTGTAAAACTATATTGTAATTTAAATTGACTTGATGCTTATAGTTTATATATACATTCTACCAATTATATTGGCCATGCCAAAGTTACATTATTATATTTTGGAAAATGACATGATCTTTCTATTTAATTAATTTTCCCTTTCTTAAAAAAATAAGATATTCTAAATTTATTATTGAGATGACTCCAAAAGTTATGAAGATATAACAAAGGTATTGATATATAAATGAAGTTGAAAAATATTAAAATGAGCTTTTTTTTTCATTCTCTCCTACTTTTTTTTGAAGAGGAAAAAGCAAAATAAACTATCTATCAAATAATCCTTTTTATATACACAAGGATTGGAAATTTATAATTATTATTTTAATTTACTTAAAGTGATGGAGATACTTTTTATACTAAAGCTTATATGGAAATGAAGTGTTAAGTTAAAGTAAATAGCTCATTGGTTTTGCCCCTAGGCAATTGCCTAATCTATTTTCCCTATTCAACTAATTTAAAAACTGTTTGTGATAAATAGAACTCCGCAAATGGATTGCTAGATAAGAAATAAGGATACTGACACTTTATGTGACTGCCTTTAATGCTTTATTTAATGATACTGAAATGAAGGAAAATATCTAAAGGAAGAAAAGAAAGACTTTCAAGAGAGAAGTAAAACATTTTAGAGCCAAAACTTTTAATGCTTTGATATTGTTTGTTATTTATGAATATTCAAGACAAATAAAGGAAAAGAATATTTATGAACTTTAAAAAACTAAAGCATGAAAACTATCTTGGAATTTATCAAAATGACATTATGATTTTTAATTCATGAAGAAACTATAAGGATATAATATTTGAACTTGAATTATTTGTAGCACAAACTGTAATATAATTTTTAATAATAAATTAAATAAAACTATTTGCAAAAAAATTATCTAGCAATAAACAATAATTTTTTATATGAGAAGTTATCACATAAAGTTAGAAAATTATAAAACATTTGAACTTTTATTATAATTCATAATTTGAAAAGCAATCAAGAAAGAAAATCTCCCAAAGATTATAGTTATTAATTTTATTAGCTATTTATTATTATATTTATTTTATGTTGTTATTAATAAATTATTTCTTTATTTACAAATTTATAAATTGTCATTTCATACATATTTGCTGATAAAATATACACAACACACACAACCTGTAGGACTCTCCCCTTAGCTCTGAGAACATGCTCTCTTATGTGTTATGTTTGGAGTGTATGGTAGCTAAAGCAAACAAATATTTGTATGATGAATGAACTCTTGTTAATTAACTACTACTATTATATTATTTTACTTGTACATTTTGCTGCTTCTGCTTATATTAAGCAAGGTTACCATTACAATAAATATCACTAGATATTTCTGTTTTAAGTTAATATGTATACTTCTTATCCTATATATCATATTTAGTATATATATATTGTGCCCTTTTCTATAGGTCAAAATCAGCTCATTACAGTAAATTACTAAAAAATTTAAATTTTAGAATATGTTCTCTTGATGTGTTAGTTATATTTTGTTAATAATATCTTAAAGTACAATTTAAAGCTAAATGAAATTACATAATGCATAAAATTATAGTAAATAACTTCAAAATAGTTAAGCAAAGCTAAAAATATTATTACATATAGTTGCAAAAACTGGCCATAATAAATAATGCAGTTATAAATATTTAAAAGTATGTTTAAAAGATTCAATTTTAATAGTTTAAACTTATAGTTAAATAAATGTTATATTTATTTTCATAAATTATATTTAACAATTATAATTAATATCATATATTCTAAAAGTAAGTTTTATGGTAGTAAAAGTTATATTTAATTCTATATTTTCCAAATTATTATTCCAAATTTTATATAATTGTATTATTTATTCAATATTATAAGTGTTGCAATTTATTCTTTATTCCCAGACAGATATTCGGATACTGTCTGTCTTAGTTATATCAGTCATGTGACTTGTATAATATATGGTTATACACACATGCTTGCTAGTATTTGGATTAATCAAGTTCAAAATATTTTAAAGTTGCATTATAGAATTGGATATAATTATTACCTATCACAAAAGCAAATATTGTTAGTCATTATAAAATGTTTTTAAATAATGTTATAAAATGAAGACAGTTAATAAAAGTTAAATATTTTGTTTTAAAATAAAATAGATAAATTAAATAGTAAAGGTGGGATAAATTATTAAATATTGTTTTTATAAATCATGTTAAAATGTTTAATTAATTTAGTAAAGTAATAATTGATTTGGAATTAATATTTTAAATAATATTTTTAAAGTTATAATACGTCATATTTTTATTTTTTGAAATTTAATTGTGTAAGATAGTAACATTATGCAAATTTGGTATCAAATGAAAAGTAAGAATCAACCAATAGGATGAGGTATTTTCTAGGATATAAATACCATTGCATGGGGGGTATTAAGGGTGATTTATTAAGGGTGATCAAATGTATCTGTAATCGTATCAGTAGCTATCGAGGTGATAGTAATTTTAAATTTTTATTATTTTAGTCAATTTTTTAGTGCTCTCATACAATTTATTTGCAAAACTAATAGGACATTTATTTTAAATTATTTGCAAAGAGAGTGTAAAATAAATATAGTTTAATAACTTCATTTTAATATGCATTGCTAATTTTTAAAGTCTTTTTACCAGGAGTATTCATCAGAAACTTAGTATAACTTCACAATAAAAATATGGAAATGCAGTTAGTAAAATGTATTTAATGGAAACTTTAAATATAAGCATAATAATTATGAATATAATATTAATAATATTAACCAAGAGAATTATTCCAGCTAGTAAATTATTATTATTACGGACATTGTACAGGAAGCTTAATAGAAAAGCTATTTGCCGATTAAAAGTAAAATATGCATTATTTTATATAACAGCAAAATAATCTTGTCCAAGATTAATAAGTAATATGACAAGTATATTTTATAATAATTACAGCCATATATTTAGAACTTTCTAAAGCATTTGATTCTGTTCATCATAAAATTCTTCTTCAGTGATTATATTTATATGGCTTTAGAATCCATTTTGTTTCTTGATTACAAAGTTATTTAAAAGACAGAAAACAGGAAGCCAACATTTATAGCATTATTAGTGATTTTAAATTGATAAATTATGGAGTTCCATAAAATTCTGTACTTGTTCCGATGTTATTTTTGATTTATATTATTGCTATTTGTGCATTGCCTCTGAATGCAGTGATTTGTTTTGCTGATGATATTGCTCCATTTTTTGGTGCTGTTTCGTATAGTCTTATTGAGTAAATGATTAATAAGAATTTGGCTTTAATTAGTAATTGGCTTATGTTAAATTGTTTGTCAGTCAATTGTAATAAAATGAGAGCTACTCTTTTTTCTTATAAATTAGTTTCTCATTCCTTGAATATTTATTTCTGTTTGTAACCAATATAGAGTACTTGTGGTAATATTGTTTTGGTTGATAATTTCTATTATTTGGGATTTTTATTGATTTTAGGTTATCTTGGTCAAGTCACATTGTTTATTTGTGTAAGATTAATTATTTATTTTATTATTTAGATAAATTTTTGCCTAGATCTGTTTTGTTAATATTTATGAATCATGTTATCAAAGTATATTCTCTTATAATATTTCTATCTGGGGTGGTTGCACTGCTTACACTTTGTTATCATTATGTGTTTTAGAAAATTATACTATGCATATTATTTTTGGTAAGTCTAAATCAATTTCAGTTCAGAATACCTATGGTAATGGCTGTGTTTTATCTGTTGTTAACCTTTATAAATATAGGGTAATTATTGATATATTTCATCATTCTACTTTATGTGAAAGAATTTTTAAAATAAATACTCCAATAGCTAAAAACTTTCAAATTGACATTGGCTGCTTTTATAGTTTGGAAGTAGTCATAGGCAGTTGTGTCTCTGCTTATTCATTAGATATTGACCACTTATCACTTCTTATGTTTAAAAAATATTTGCGATATTGGTTATGTTCTATGTAATTATTTTGATTAATATTTTGTAATTTATTATATTGTTTATATTGTAATTAAATATAAGTTATTATTATTTTAATATATAGGATATATGAGCACAGACTTTCACATGACCCACCACTCTCCACACTATCTCATAACACTGATACACTCAAACACATATATGTTGAAAAGATAAATAATCACCAATATACGTATTTCATACTGTATATGTATTAATGGATTAGGTCCTATACATGAGGGGTCAGATTGTCTTTAGGTCAACATGGGGGTGACAATAATCTCGGTCTCAGGGTGGCCTGCGAGCATTCCATCATCAGATTTTCAATTGGATGGACAGTTGAAGAGTTAGAGTGTGGCGTAGATTGAAGCCTGTCCATTAAAGTATGAAGATTGTCTATCTTAATATATATCTGAGCACTTATAGTATATATGTGTAGAGATGATAATCTGGACCAACTGATGATTGCTAGTTTAGCATGAAATACGTATATTGGTGATTATTTATCTTTTCAACATGTATGTGTTTGAGTGTATCAGTGTTATGAGATAGTGTGGAGAGTGGTGGGTCATGTGAAAGTCTGTGCTCATATACCCTATATATTACATATATAGACACAGGTATATAATAAGCCTGTGTGTTTCAATTATTATTATTTTGTATATGTATGTATGACTCCTAGCATAAGTATTTTCGTTTGGAATTATATTAATTTTATATCGTTTAATATATTATTGTAATAAACAAATTATTATTATTATTGTTGTTATTATACTGATATTTTGATTAAATGTAGTCAGTCATATTCGGAATTATCTATTATTTGAATTAATATGCTTTTATAAAAATCAAAGTAAAAAAAATCCTGCAATTTACATTTAACATTAAGAAGGTTTTTATTATTAAATATTCTTGTTTAAATATATTATTCATTTTTACTTAATAAATATATCTTATAAATTAGAAGCCAGTTCATTGTTCATGAAGAAAATATAATAATTTTGTGATAAGAATGTTTCAATTATGTTATAATTTTATATTTAATCAATAGCAAATTTACTTGATATGATGGGAATTTAAAAAATTTTATTTGCAGAAAACTGATTAAATGTAGAATAAAATAGACTACACACACATAATATCGTAATTGGATGAATTGCCATTTTTAAAATTGTATTAAGAGAGTTTCTACATAATGTAACAAGGTTTTAATAAATTTCATATAATTTTCTAAATAAATACTTTTTGCTGAATATCTTCTATTGCTTATATATACATATATGATCTATTTTTCAATCGTATGTAGCAATCGTAAATACTGTGGACAGCAATGGATTGTTTGTATTTTTAATGATTTGCAATTTATTAAACTATCTTTTGTTATTTACATTAAATCATTAAATTAGTATTCTAAATTCAATTTTTGTTAAATATTTTTAATTCTTTGGGTAAATGATGCTTACCATAAACTTAATACAAATTCATTGCTATAACATAACTGGGTCATATTTAGGGCCAACCCATATATTTTTGGTACTCTAGGCAGATTTCAATCTTGGTGTAATTTTATTAATTGTACCCCCCCCTCCATTATCTCATTGTTTCCTTCTTTTTTCCTACCAGATGACTTGTGCATTGAATAACTTGCACATCTACACATGACTATTCAAAATATATACATAATATTTCTAATTAAAATATATGATAAATAGTACTTCTAAATTTTTGTGCTATAAGTGATTGCCTACTAAGCCTAAAGTTTAGACCGTCTTTGATTATATTTATTCATTAATAAAGCTTTTATCATTCACAGATATTAAATAATGATTTTATACTTTTGAAATACAAACATAATTTATATACTTGGAGTTTAAATGTAATATAGAGGGTTTGAATGCAGACTTTCAATCCTCTTTAATTATCCACATTATCTCATACAAATGATACACATGACCACACATATGTGAAAAAGCTATATGTATTTCATGCTGAACCAGCACTCATCAGTTGATCCAGATCATCATCTCCCACACACATATATATATATAATCAGGCTTGGTTTATATTAAGATAGCAAATCTTCAAACTTTAATGGACATGCTTCAATATACTTCACCGTCCAACTCTTCAGTCATCCATATTATTAAAATCTGATGATAGAATGCCCACATACCCTTTTGATGCTAATATTTCTATCATGTCCATGTTGACTTTAAGTCACTCTGTCTCCTTATGTACAGGACCTGGTCTATTTAAATACATAAGAAGAGGGATGGACAGAATACAGGTTGGATCTATATTTCAAATATAACCATAATCCATATACTTGGAGTTTAAATGTAATATAGGGGATTTTAATACAGACTTCCAAGCTTCCTTCAACTATCCACTTTATCTCATACAACTGATACACATGATCACCACACGTGAAAAATATAAATGATCTCCAATATATATATCGTGCTGAACCAACACTTATCAGTTGGTCCAGATCATCATTTCCAACATATATTAATGAGCTTGAAAGCCTGTATTAAAACTCCCTATATTATAATGATTTCATATAAAATCATTTAATAAAACAAAACAACTAAGATATGAATTTAATAAAAAAAAATCATAAGCATATCCAATTAATTATAAGTCAAAACACAGTATAATATTAATATTTATCTTTCTTTGTATTTTAAAAGTAATTATTTTCTAAAAATATTTTTTTTCCTAAATTTTTTTAGATAAACAGTCATTATTATTCAGAATAAATAAATTAAAGCAATAGTGGGTTAAAAATATATTAAGTTATAAAAAAATGAATCTCATTATTAAAAAAAAGATTTTAAAATGTTTTTTTTTTTTTTAAAAAAAAAAAAAAGTAATTAATATAAATACATATAAAAGAAACTATTTTCCAATGAAACTTAATAACAAAAAGTTTATAATTAAAACAGATTTTAAAAAATATTCTTAAAATAAACTTTTAAAACCAAAAACATACATACACACACACACACACACACTATAAACTGATTAATTATTATTTAAAAATTATTTTGAAATAAAGAACAATTTAGTCCGCTGCCTGAGGAAGAGACCAAGTGATATTCATGCAAGAAAGTAACAGCATTTATCAATTCTATTCATATTAACCACATCTTCTGAGCTAGGAATCTTTTCAATATTGTTTAGCTCTTCGAAACCACCTCTCGCACCAATATAATAAATTCTATATGGGATGAAAATAAGAAGTAATTTAAAAAATGTAAACAGTTAAATCTCACTAAAAAGTAACATTTCTTGGAAGGATATACACGTTTCAGCTGCATAACTTTTGCAAAATTAGATTTTTTCCAATTGACTTCATTATACAGTGGGGTCACAATATCTGCATATTTTGATCCAAGCCAACATCATGGATAGTAGCTTATATTTTATTGATAAGCTTTGATTATATAAATACATATTGTTTATTGTACTGTAAATATACTGTTCTTTTCAACATGCACATGTCAACAATAATCTTTTATGTATAATATGCATATATAAATTAAGATTATAATATAAACATTTTTTTAAAAAAAAATATATAGAATAAACTGAGAGGACCTTTGACATTTATATTTATTCATTCATTTTCAGTCAGTCAAAAATTAAAATAATAAAAAAAACATATTGTTTTTTCTTAAATAAAATGAAAAATGAAACAACAGACTTTCATCAATATATAAGAGCTGAATTTTGCAGTGACTATACAAACTAATGTATGGATAGCAAATACGTTCTACCTATAAATTATTCTAGTTTGCTTGTTTAATATTTAGTGAGACTATTTTTTTAATTTTTTCTGAAAGTTTTAAGTAAATGAAGTTTTTCATTGTATTCTATTTCCAGTCCTATTTTATCAATAAAACAATAATTATTGTATTCCTTTTGATTTTTTTTTTGAGATAATCTTATGAAATAAGATGATCGCTGAAAACCATTCTGAAGTTCACCACAAAATTACATTTTAAAATAAAAATAAATAGAAAAGATGTCTGATTATATATAATGTATAGAAATCACTAATCAACCTTGCTCTTATGAAAATGTGGAAAAATCAGGGGAAACCTCATAGATAAGTATATGAAATTTCTACTGACTGTTGCTTTTGGAAGGATGACTCAGTTGGTTAGAAAATTATCTTAAAATTCAATACTCAAGAATCTAAGGGGCTAGGTTTGATTCCTATTGTAGTACTGTCACTGGTCAGGCCAGCAACACCTGAAGAAGAGGAGAGAGTAATATCTTTCAAAACATTATGCTTATACTAACCTGTAAGATATTACTAACAGTTGAAGGTATGTGAAATATTTAAATAAACTTAACTTTTTCTAAAGACATTCAATACTTATATTAGATGATGGAAATAGTTCTATATATAAGTACAACTAAAACACCATCATCACAAACTTTCAGGAAAACACTTTTACAACATATATTATACCACAACAATTAAGTTTACGTTTCATCTTGAAGAAAGCAAAATGTTTAAACCAAATTACATTTTAAAGCCAGTAATCATCCAAACTAAACTTCGCTGATCAAGGACTTGAAGTTTTTGAAAATTACTAAATCAGAGTTTTACATGTTGCATTAAAACACTAAGTACGTTTGACAGATTGTCTTTTGAATTGGCAAGAATAACATAATTATTAGTATATTGAAAATCCAAAAATCAAAACATAAAGTTGTTATCATTATTTTAATCTGCATTGAAACAATAACTCAAATCATTTATTGGTCACAATCATTGAAGTTATCATTTTAAATGAAATGTTTAATATTATTTTTTATCAAAAATTTTAGCATTATAAATTAATAGGTATTCTTTGAATACCATGAATAATAGCCAAAAATCATGATGAAATTGTCAAACCCTTTTCATGTTAGTATAAAAAATATTTAAACTATTTACTACTATCCATGGTATTCAAAATGGCATCCATTAAACAATAATATACTTGAGGATATAACGGGCTCATTAAAATTTATAATGCAGTCATCAACATTAAATTGTTAAAATAATTTATATTAATACCTGTCATGCTCATAAATTTTTCAGATGGCTCAACATGTTGTTTTGCCTAAGATTTTCAGAAAAATGTTTATTTCATGATCATTAGATAAAAATATCAATTTTTTCCTCATCCAGTACATTTATATTTATTTTTAGCAGCTGCCATTAAATAGAACCTATACTCAGGGAGACAAAAGCCAGACATCCACTGTTGAAACAGAATGACACCAGGTTTTTTTATTCGATTAGCAGAGAAAAATGCTAGTTGTATAACAAATTAAACTAAATAATATTTTTTCACACAAACAAATAGCATTTTTTTTACATAATAATGCCCTTCAAAGCAAGCTTAGTAACCAATAGATGCTAGAAAATTATACATTATAATCATTATGCAGTGTCTATTCATCCAATATCCCCAGACTAGGTTTTAATTTATAGCTTTTCATCAGCTTGTGTAAACATAAAATATGATCATGTGATGTTTTTATGGTATAATTTTTTTACTTCAAAGTACTCGGTGTTTATCTTCTTTTTTTGTATATAAATGATATTTTTAAATATTTTGCTTAATAATAAAGAGTAATACCTCTGAGCATGCATTTTAAAATAACTACATATGCAAGTATGTTATATAAATAATAAATTATATATTTTGCTTAAGCAATTTGAGATGGGAGGCACATAATTAGCATTATATTTAAATTGATATGTATAACAATATCTTTCTTTTATAGGCAAAACATTATATATTTATATTTAAACAATGTAACACTTTAAAATATTAATGATAAAAATATGCTTAAAAATACACAATTGCCTATCTATATAGACTAACACTTATTTTATTGAAGGGATATGTATAACAAACAAGTTATTATATGTTGAAGTATCTACATATATTTAAAAATGTGCAATAATTATAAATAAAAGTGTCAATGATGAAAATTAAATATTAACATAAAATCATATTTATCACATTACAAAAATATATCTTCAGACAAAGAACATACAATGAAAAAGTATTTCTGAATATATGATTTTTTTATTTATTTTTTGAAATAACATAAAACTTGCCATCACTAACAACACAAATATATTAATATTGTATTTGTGGATTTTTTTTTAAGCAATACTTTTTTTTTCTCGATCTAATATCAATTGAATAACTTAAAAAATTTTCTGTTTTGAGCAAAGGAATGGATATTTGATTATTGTTATTGCATTTAAAAAAACTCGATATATTCAATAGAAAGACATTATAAATAACTTCATCATTCTTTGTCTTCAATAAAAATTCTTTAAGTATGTATATAAGCACATATTATGCTTGTAATGTATATGCACATATGTATATAGGAAGAATAAAAAATAGTTAAAAGGGTTGACATTAATTTGTGAATATTTCTATTCTATTTGGTATTGGAATTTTTGACTCAGTAAGAAGTGAATAAAGCACCTGAGCAATCAACTCAGGGTTTTTATCAGTAGGCTTGTACTTGATTAAGACAATTGATCTTCATATTCTCATTAACAATTTTTAAGGTTTAAGGTTATACATATATACGTGTATGTGAATATTATTAAAATTGCATGTCATGCAAACACTGACTTTATGTATATACGTGCACATATTTAAAACATAAATATATGTGTGTATATAACTAGATTACTTTTTTTAAGTAAATTTTATCTGCTTTCCTAACCCCATCTGATTAATGTTAAGTCATCAATAAAAATGACAGAAAAAGAAAAAAACCTAACAGATTTAGAATAAGTTAAAAATATGCTCAATTGTTTGGCATTTATTCAATTGGTGCATTACAATGCTTTAGTAATGTAATAGATGACCTAGGAGGCCTTTAAAGGCAGCTGGTTTTTCCCTAGCTAACTCTAACCTAATTTGCTTGTGCTAAAACAGAAATCAATGAAGCTTTTGTTTTATAAAAGACAAGTTAAAGAGAGAAATAGAGATTGCTGCTAAATGAACCAACTTCTTTTTCTATATTCTGTAAAGAAAAAAATTAAATCAAAGTAAAATGAACAATTTCACACAATACAATCAATAAGCAATACAGAACAAAAGAAATAATATAACAGCAACCCATTATAGCTTTAAATGCATTTAATAAATAAGAATTCAGAATTCGCTTGAAAGGCCATACGCGAAGTTCGAGACCTGCTAAAGCTTGAATTTTGTTTATATCACAAACTTAGACCTTTTTCAGATAGTTCCCCATGGCCAATCCAGTTAATCATCGAGTAATGGTTGGTAAGTCGGTATCCATAAGATAAAAACACCAGTTAATGTAGATTGATCATGTGAACTGAAGGTAAAATAAAAAATATAATACGATGTCGACGCCTCCACCGGTGGAAAAAGTGTCATATTCTTATAGAATCTGAGAATCTAATTAATTTTTAACTTAATCATGTTTTGATATACATATCTGTTTTAAATTTCAGTAAGTTCAACTTGAGTTTTTTTTTCATTTATTGATTATACTTTTTTTGCTGAATTTCATTTATTTTCCTAAAAATCATTTTAAAAAAGGAGCATATGTTTTTTTCTTATTGTACTTCTTTAATTCTGTATTGCAATTTTGTATTCGATTCCTTTATGTTTCTTAAGGTCTTATAACCAATACCTGTTTACAGTAGTTGCAGTGCATGTCGAGTTAATAAAAGTTGTTTATAATGTGTAAACAGCAGCACAGAAAAAATAAATTATATTCTTATATACTTTGTTATAATTTGAGAATAGGGCAGGGCGTAAACACTGAATTAGGATAGATGTTAAAATGAAAATCTTTAGAAAATTATTTTATTAAATTAGTTTACTAATACCTGAATAAAAAAAAATTGTGTGGGCATTTATTCCTCCCCAACTTTTTTTTAAAATCAAAAATCGTTCAATTCTCTACACAAAATTTTCATTCACTTTTAAAAATTTTCTGAATAATTCTTTAGTGGAACAAATATATACTATTTTAGGTTAATCTGTTTCCTTACATCAGCTATGAAATAAAATATATCTCAGTTTCAACACAGCTTTGAATAATAACAGCCTAAAATCAATTAAATGATACAAAGGATTATAAAAATATCTAATAAGATGAATGATATGGTGAGATATTTTGATTTCTTTTTATTCTATGGATTTTCATTTATTAATTGTTCTAATTTAATTTAATTTAATTTATTTCATTGTTCACATTATTTTAGTTTTTTATTATATATAATATTTAAATACATGTATATTGCCTTTACTAAATTTAATGTAATTAGACAGGACTTAAACTCATACCTTCAAGCTCCCTACAGCTATTCACTCCATTTTATACAACCGATACACATAATCATATACATGAGAAAAGAATAAACAATCTCCAATATACATATTTTGTGCTGACCCAGCACTCTTTAGTTGGTCCAGATCACCATCACCCACACATGTATACAATCAGTGTTCAGTTTATATTAAAATAACAAATCTTCAAACATTAATGGAAAAACTTCAGTCTTCTTCACCCTCCAATCAACCCTTCATCCATCAATATCATTGAAAATCCAATAATGGAATGTTCTAACTCTAACACCTTGTTGATGCCATTCTTGGATTTTCAATAATATGAGTGGCTGAAGAGTTGGGGGTTGCAGAAGATTGAAGTTTGTACATTAAAGTTTGAAGATTTGTTATTTTAATATAAACTGAGCACTGATTGTATATATGTGTGGGAGATGATGATCTGGACCAACTGATGAGTGCTTGTTCAGCAAGAAATAAGTATATTGGAGATCATTTATCTTTTTCATATGTATGTGGTCATGTGTATTGGTTGTATAATAATATGGAGTGGATGGCAGTAGGAGCTTGAAAGTCTGAGTTTAAGTCCTGTCTATATATATTCCTAGTACAGTCATTGCTTTGATAAATGGATCATTTTAAATAAGTAGATAGATAAACCTTTTATAATAATTAGCCTATTGAAAGTCAAAGGAGCAATAGAAGAGAAGGCAATAATCACCAGACATCAATTTTTTGGTGAGAATGTTTGAATGTTTTCCATATTTGTTTTACTTTCTAGAGAAGAATATACAAAAATACCCATTTTTTGACCAATGGTGGCTGATTAACTAGGATGGTTGTGGGATAGTTAAATGAGAGGAAAATTCTATGCTGTTTGAAAAGAAATTCATTTGGCCCAGATTAAAATATCAGGATATAAGCATATAACAGGTAGATTGTGATATCTCTCCAATATGAAATGATGATAAAGTAGAAAATATACCAATGTTTAGCATGAACTTAATTTTGTTACAAATAGTTATGTACTTGAAGTAATGAAAAATTTTACCTTGTGAATCACATGGTTAACTTTGTAGTTCTAATTGGTTTTCTTCATATTATGTCTTTTGCATGTGATGCGAGATGACTTGCATAAATATCCAGTGAATGAAGTGTTTTGCAACATAATAATATTAATAAAATAAATAAACAATTTTAATAAATCATATGTAATTTATAAAAATATTTTTAACACATAATAACTAATAATATGAAATTGATGTTTAGTTTAATTACATATTTCAAAATGGATTTTATATTTAATGTTTTTCTTTTAATAAAATTAACTTTTACAATTCCCTTTTATGTTAATTAATCAAGTTTATATAGTCACTCTGTAATTAGACTGTGAAATTATTTAATTATGGTTTAATAGCAAATTGATTATATTTCTATTATCAATTCAAAAATGAGGTCAATGAATTGAAATTGGTTTTTTTTCCTTGCACAATTGTTTTTTTTTCCTTAAACACATATAAGTTACAAAGTAATTGATTTGATATTTTTATATTATGTAATGACCAAAAAAAATATTATGAAAAGATTGCATTAAGTCAATTGTTTACAGGTAATAAATACAGCATTTCAAATTATAGGTAAATGTAGCAGTGACAAACTTTCCAGCATTAATATCAATGCACCAATCTCTTCATAAACTGCTAGGTCACATATAATGACCATTTACATAAGCTATCTCAAATTTTACAGGGAAAGTAAATTTGTATTGTTTATATTGAAGGAGATTGTGCTGTCTTTGTGATTGGTTTGAGATTTGGTCTGAATAATGTCTTTGTAAATTTTGTCTTTTATATATAAAGTTAGCATAAGAAAATGGTCATCTGGGCAGTTTGAAAAAGAAACTGGTGCATTAATATTAAGAGCATTTGAAAAATTAATTATTCCAATGACTACATATAGATAGATATATTTAATAATTAGAAATTGAACACAAAATGTTTGGACTTTTTTTTATATAATTATGAAAATAATTCTACCACTTTATATTTGAAAAACTTTTTTTTTAAAACCTAAAAGCTTTAATCATGTGTTGATAAATGTCTCTATTCATTTTGATATAAAACTAAGTGAATTATCTATGTTTTACAAAGGAGGGTGTTTTCATTTTATATAAGTAATATTTTTATATAAGTCTAATTCCTCTTATGCTTACTTTTCTTCTTTTTTCATATAAATACATGGCCAAATATATCATCACTGAATAATGTCAAGACATTTTCATATATTTTTAAAATATGTTTAACAATAGTATTTCTTCAGGTATAAAGAAAAAGTAGTAATGCCTATTTCTATTTGATTAATAATTATGTTGACCTGAACAGATATTTTGTATGAATTATTTATTTTATACAATTTAATGATTTGCTTTTGATGGTAATAAATCTATATTTCAGTTTTCATTTTTATTCCTAAATGGTAGGTATAATTAGAAGGTAAGAATAATTCTAAACCCAGTCACTTCCTTATGCAGTTCTGTGAAAATTTTCCATAATATGTTTGCCAAGAACAATGAAGGTATTATTTTCCAGACTTAACAAAACTTGTGATTTTCATTCTTGCTTTAATCTTTTGTTCCATATTTATTTACTGACAAATACTGGATTATTAGCTGGGTTATCTTTCCACTAATGCTTACAAAAATCTCAAGCTGTTTAGAATTGAAAAAAAAAAATCAAATTTTATCTAAGATTTAACCCAAATCATAGACATTATGTGAACATATATTACTATTCCATTATTAATCCTTTTTGTAATACATGCACATTATAATCAATGTGAATTATGACCAATCCACTGCAGGATGAAAGATTCTCCCAGATCAATCCATCTCCAATTACTAGCCTCTCTTCTTCACATCATTCTAGTACACTTTTTTATTTCATATATCCATTTAAATGCAATCTCTTTCTAGGTATTTTACAATCTCTTGGAATCCACTTTAAACTAAAACTGTCCATCTATTAACATCTCTTCTAGAAATACGTACAGCACAACTCAACTTCAGTCTCTTAATTCTTTCAATGATGTTATTTCATTTTCAATCTCTTTTTGTTATTTCTAACATTCTTATATCTGTACTTAGTTGATGGTCTGAAGACTCTGTATTGCACTTCTATTAAGTGTCAAAGTCTCAGAGCCATAAGTAAAAACTGGTAGAACACATTTATTAAAAAAACCTTTTTCAATCATATAAAGCATATTTCCTTTTAATATAAATTTATTTCAATGAAAAGCACTCAAAGTTCAATTCTATGATTAATTTCATCCATTATGTTTCCATCTGTAATGATAATCTGATCAAGATATTTGAAATTGTTAACATTTTAAAATTCATTATTATCAATCTTTATGTTTTTTTTTTGAAAAATTTAATTGAACATTACTTTAGTTTATTTAACATTCACCTTTAGTCCTACATTCTTTTACGTGATAACTCTTGCAATATTTCCTGAAGCTCCAAAAGTTTTATTTGCAAAATAACTACAAGATCTGCAAAATCTAGAGAATTTAAATGATCTCTATTTACTTTTACTCCCTTAGTTTCCATTTAATTCACAAAATACTTCTTGCAAAACTGCAGTTTTGAGATATAAAATCCTGTTTTACACCCTTCTCAATGTTAACCTTCCTAGTATTCTTATGTAATGTAAATGTTGCTGTTGCATTTTTATAAATATTCTTCAGAATATGACAACAATATCCTATGTTTATACCTTGATGAACTAATATTTTAATCATTGAAGAAATACTTATATAATCAAATGCCTTTTCATAATCTACAAATCCAAAGCATAATGGCAACTCATATTCAGGTTTTTTCTATAACTTCTCCAAAGACTTGGTTATGGTTCACTATACTAAAACCACTTTTAAATCTATCTTACTCTTTGGTAGATTAAAATCCAAAGATCACTATAAATAAGTTGTAATTATCTTGATAAAAATTTTGTATAGAACTGATAAAAAAACTGATGGGTCTATAATTTTTAATATTTTATTTATCACCTTTTTTAAACATTTAATATTAATACTCCATTTTTTCAATTCTTTGATACATGTTTATCATTTAGACATTTGGTATATAACTTTGCCAAAAAAATTTCTATTTCTTCACTTGATTCTCTGAAAATATTGATTTTACTTCCATATTACATGGAGATTTTATATTCTTTGTGCATTTAATTATATGTCTTACTTCTTATTTTAAAATTATGGGAAATGCAGAAGATATATTAATTGTATGGCATAATTTTCCTCATTCTTTATTACTTTATAATTCTTGATGGAACTCTTCTACACATTTCATGATATTATCTCTCTTCTTACTAACAGTGACATCCCTTTTCTTATTGCAAAAATAAGTTTTTTCCCACCAATACCAATATGCAGCTTTATAGCCTTGAGACTTATATTCTCTTTTATAGCTTTTCTTTCTAGTTCACAATTATACTTTTGTTTATCATTATCAACTCTTTTTGCACCATATTATACAATTCTAGATATTCAATCCATCTTAATGCACCATTTTTATATATTTTTATATTCCTTTTTTCTTCATAAATTTTCTTATCTCAATAGTAATTCACTGGTCAATTACTGCTTTTTTGTACCAGCTATTTTTGTTGTTGTTTTTAAAAGTATATCAGTTATCTTTCTATTGAATTTTTCCAAATCTGAATCATGTTATGATTTGCAAGTTCTAATTTAAATTTATTGGAAATTTTCTGAAAATTAGAAATACCAACTGTGAATATTGTTTTTTTAAAATAATTTTTGTCTCTCTAATTTTGTATGAATATGTATAGTACATCTTACTAATTGATGATCACTTTCTGTGTTGAATTTATTAGGATCAATACAATCTTAAAATATATATTTTTTATTAGTCAAAATATAATTCAATTCTGCTGTACCTTAATTTGGATGTTTCCATGTCCATTTTTATTTAATATTTTGGTGAAAGAAAGAATTCATAATATAAAGTTTTTCTTTTACTGAAAAATTCCACAAGTCTATGTCCTTTCTCATTTGTATCACTACAATCATATTTATCAACAAGTCTCCCATGACAATTTTGAAATGTTTTCTTATCTGACCAAAAACCTTTTGTACATTCATATAAAAATAGTTCTCCATCACAATGAAAATTTGTGGCATAAACCTGAATTATCTGCATTTGGTATCTCCTATTAAGTTGAATAACTAATTTTGCCAATCTGTCTTATGCACTATCAATATCTACAATGTTGTTTTTCTACTTTTTATTTATAATGAAACCTACTACACTAGAGTCTCCAGTGTTTGTGTCTTTGTAGTACACTACATGTTCAATTTTTAAATCAATCCTATTCATCTTTTTTTCTAAAGTCCAATAATGTCCCATTTAATATTAGACAGTTCTGATAATTATTGCAATCTTCCATCACTTAAAAG